>JAOPTO010002222.1:451885-904759 GCA_033822845.1 Tetrapedia diversipes | reverse complement strand
AATTTAGTTCAGTGATATACTAAAATTTACATATATGACTATTTAACCTCTGAGTCTGACTAATAAACAAACTAACTGAAGTCTGAAAATTTGCGAAAATATCATTCGGTGACTAACGGTCACCTCTCGAGCGCAAAGGGTTAATTGTAAGTTATTCTTTATGAGTGTGTTCTTTTTTCTGCAATTCTACTCCCCGCTCGATTCGAACCAGGGGGGGGGGAGGCAATTAAAGGAGCTTTATAGGCCGTTTTCATTTTACCGTATTCGAAGCGCGGGGTACGCGCCACGGGCTGAATTACTGCAAGAAAGGTGAAATGCCAATGTTGCATCGCGCCGTTCAGCTTGCAACATCCATTTCAAAACTTCTCTTTCTCTCTCTCTTTCTCTTTTCTCCTCCCGCGCCGTGGCGCCTGGTTTCTCGTTTCTGCGAAACGGACGATGCTGCTGTGCGCACAAATTGCAAGCAAACCTGTTTGTAATAAACAATTACTGGCTGGTTTGTAACAATTTGTTTCTTCGTGGCGGGTACACCGGCTCGGACGAATTTGCGAAACAAACGTATTTAACCCTTTCGCTGTGCGATGGTCTTGGCCGCGAAACGGTCACGTATTACAACTGCATGTTTTAACCCTTTCGCTACCGACGACAATCTGTACCGTAGCACTCATGCTCAACAAGTCGTTGCGCCAAAAATGTGCATGGTGTTCGAAAAACAGTTTTATTATCGAGGAATTTCGTGAAAAACAAAAGATAAAAACAAAATACTTATGTTACATTTTCAGAGAAAGATACTGGATGTACAATAACTCTAATCGCTCGTCGTATGTAAAATACGCGGCATTTAACCCTTTCGCTTCGAGCGCCGCTTATAAGCGGCATCCACGAGATGACCTGTGGGTACGAGCGCCGCTTATAGACGGCATCCAAATGTACTTTGTATTTTGATAATTTTGTAAGCCCTTTCATATTTAAAATTCTAAATATACTTGTTAGATTAGAGCAATGATTCTCTTATTCAGCACAGTTACTATTTAAGACTTTAAAAAACGTGTATACAGAAACCACGCGCACTGTACACATTTCTGTCGTGCGCTTCCGTTCAATGACGGTACTTCGGCGGACTGGACAGCCGAAGCGAAAGAGTTAATGCAAAGCGACTATAATTGCACATAGTACAGGCGCCCCTCGACTTTTGCACACAGTTCGGAGCAAACCATTACGATCTGCTGTAATACGTTGAAATCATGTTAACCCTCTATTGCCCGAATTTTTGTTTTAAATATAACAAAATTGATGGAACGGAAAATCAACAATTATAATCCTATATATGCAGATGAAAAAGAATTTTCCAGTTTAAACAATTTTACATTATAGAACATTATATAATTAATATGTGTACGCCATCTCATGAAAAAATCAAATTATGTGTTAAAATATCAATAAATTAGCATGTGACCTGAAAGTTACACGGGCCCATAGAGGGTTAAATTAAGCGTAAACTATAGTCATTTATCTATATAACAATGTAAAAGTCTATCCTCACGTCTACCGTTTTTCCTTCAATTTTCCAAACACGATTACTATTATTAGCAGATAAATTCTAACCAATTTGTACGACCGAGCAAACATCCACCAAAAAGTGTGCTCAATGGTATAACAATCTCGTCCCAGTTTTTCGACTCTCAACTAATCGCTTTCCACCGATCATCCGAATCATCCCCGTGTTTCCACCGAGTCCTCCTTTCTCACGTCCCATTTACGTGGCAAAAACGAAAACACGCAAAAATTCGCGGGGAACAGCGATGCCCTTTCGAATCGAAGTCTTTTCACCGGCGTGCTATCTCTTAATCAGCGCACTCGCGTCTACCTTATACTTCGTTCCCGGTCCCCTGCTCATCACTCATCGATGATCGCTTTTCTCAACTCTTTGGGGCACAGTGGAATTAACCTATTCACTGCCAGACAAATTTAGAATATCTTGGCCTGGGTGCCAAGATTTTATTTTAAAGAAAACACGGAATTTAGCAAAATCTAATAATATTCAGTTACAAGTATAGTATTGAAATGACATTTATTGTAATTTGAAAATTAAAGAAAAAACGCTACGACATATCTCGTAGTTGGCGTAATACAAACAATAATATTAATAATAATATTTTTAAACAAAATTAACTTAGCATTAGTACGTTATTCAGTACAAATTTCGTGTTGATATTTCTCATAGTTCAAAGAATATATACAAATGTCACTAAATTTGCCGATCCGAACCACTATAGGGTGTTCGGATTGGTACTTGCAGGATCGATCGATAACAATTAGAAACGACCGGAAACGGGCTCGCTATCTCTCTTGGGAGCGTCTCGAACCTGGCAGCCGGCTTTTCCGGTCCTCTCCTTGCGACACGCTCCGTTGTGTCTGACATAATGGACCGTTGTTCTCTCACCGACGAGACTTCGGTCTTCCAGCTGGCACCTCATCAGTGAATCGACTGAACTCGCTCGTTCCATGGTACAGATTGTGCAGAAATACAGGCGCCCCTTGACTTTCGCACATTCTAATTCACTGTTTTGCACATTTTTTTCAATTCAACTTTTTAACACTAGAATTACCAGAGCAGTCAAAATGACCAAATTGGTGATTATTCATAGCAGCCTTACAAATTCACTGTGGTAAAGCTTTCAGCATTTATTATGATCTTTTGCAGAAGGTATAAATTTAGATTTGTTTTCTATGTATTCGATTTTTTTTTTCATGTAATTTTCAATTTCTTCTCTTCCATGGAAACAAGTACACTATAATTGTCGGTAGTTCTAGAGTTAAGCCTCTGTAGTCCGATGTCCCCTCTGAGGGGACATCGTGAGTCGAACAGGCTACTAGGCTACCCCCTCTCAGCCTATAAAACACAGTTTTCGGTGCACATTTTTTTACCTCCCTCTACTTTCGAACATTCAACATTCGCACACGCTTTCAGGAACCAATCGTGTGCGAAAGTCGAGGGGCGCCTGTATTGTGGGTGTCGCAGAGCTGAGGTGAACTTTGTAGCACTGATCGATCGATCACGTGAATCGATAATGAAACGGAACGTATGCACGTAATTGATTTCAAGGCATTTATATATCCAGAAGTATCTCATTATTTTGATCAGATTGTACCACTTCAAAGTAGCAGATATTAAAAACGACAGAAAGCTTTAATGCGTTCGCAGTCAGCTAATAATTACCGACGGTGTGCAAATATTTTTTGTAACAGTCTAGTCTGGTTTCCTAACTGACACGTATACGTTTCCATTACACGTTGCGTACGAAGTCTCCCGTGCGGTCGTTAATCAAACGGAGAACAGTGTTGCGTGAAAATCTAGGAAACTATCGCGTGGCGCTCGGCGAAGGCGCTACGTCTTCGACGGATAATATCTGCGAAAAATTCAAAACATCAAGACGTCAACGTATCCAGTATCGCGAACAATCGAACAATCGCGGGTTTTATTAACTCCGTTTTCCGGTAGACTCGTAAGCAAGCGAACGCGCCATCGCAATGATTCCGCGTACAGTTTCCACTTATTGGAGAGTAACGATATCTTTCTTTATAAGATTAAGCTAGTTTATTTCTAAAGGATAGGCATATCTTTTTGTACTAGATCTTTACCCAGCGAAATGCAAAACTCGAATGAGTAGAAGGGGTTAACACTATTCCTACCGACGCTTCACGTATACCTATTCCTATCGCGACATTCCCACGTAAGAGAGACTACAAATTTTTCTCAGAAACTAAACAATGAAGAAAGAACTGAATATTGAAAAATGTATTATAGGTTTATTTGAGGAAAAGTCTAAAATTTAACACTATTCCTACCACAACCGGTCAAATGACCGTTTTTGAAATTTCGATTAGAGTTTCATAGATACAATGTAAATGAATCGTCTTTAAACTTTAGACTTTTTCTCAAATATATGTATAATACATTTTTCAATATTCACTTCTTTTTTCATTGTTTATTTTTTAAGAAAGATTTGTAATCTCTCTTACGTGGGAATGTCGCGGTAGGAATAGGTGTACATGAAGTGTCGGTAGGAATAGTGTTAAAGGCGGTTCAATTACGTTGTATATCTGAAATTCTAATTGAAATTTTAAAAACGGTCATTTGACCGGTCGTGGTAGGAATAGTGTTAAAAGACACAGTTCGTTCGGATCCTCTAATTCGTATACACAGCGTGATTTAAACACTTCACCCGGGTTCCTAGAACCTCTTCAGTTCATAGCTCGACCTCAGATACATATTTCTTCGGAGAGATTAATTTTTGTTTATACGTTAGGACGTATTTTATTTCCAACACCACTCGTTCGTCGGTTGACTTTCAATTGGAACACAGCGTCGACCTCACGGCGCAAAATGAAATATCGTCGCTAATGGGCTGTTCAATTAAATCGCTGTTCTCGGAAAATAAATCCATCACAGAACAAGGGACACGCCTCGAGATCGCGTTTAACGGTTAGAACTGGATGAGCGGTTTTTCGCTGCGGTTGCATCGTCGATCCTCGTGCGGGTACAATGTTTCGCGCGAATTTTCCGCTCGCGGAAAGTCAACCTCGTGAAAAACACGATCCGCTGTCAATTCGCGAGGGTTTTCCCTCGTACTTTATCCAGTCGAATCAACTAGAACGCGTCGTTAACATCGCAAACAATGCGTGCGACGACGCCGAGGCTGCTGCACAGCGCAGCGTAATGAGCCGTCGCTCGGTTTCTGGCGAAATTGTCGGCGCTGGCTCATTAGCTTTCACGCCGAGCCCGCGTTTGGAAACCTGCGAATGCTCGAGGATACGTTTCTAAGTCGACGTCGCGAGATATCGACTATCACATGCTGTACAGCAAAATAAAAGTGACAACTGTTCCTTTTGCATTTTCATCAAAAAGAGTCAGACATACCACTGGACATAACAAATCATGATTACAGACATATGCTACTATAGGAAAGGTTATAAATTAGAAAAAAGAAAGAATGGAAAAATGGAAAAATGGAAAAATGAATAAAGTTGTAAAAATACGTGTATTTGATAAAATTAAAAGGATACAAATGAACACAAAACAAACTATGCTCTTATGCTTCGCAAGCTACACAGTTCTTTGCTCTACGCTGATTCGTCATGTTCTGACCCATTCATTTCTCGATCGAATGGGACTCTGTGATGCCATACTGAAGACGGGAGTTCTCGAGAACACCCTCTTCTACTACACACACTACCGCACGAGCCACGCATACGCGAGCTCAGCGTTTCGGACGATTTCAGGAAATCGAGAGGAAAAATAAATTGAAGTCTGCGATCGATAGATCTCAAAATTCGAACTTTATAAGTCTGGGTATAATCGATTCGATTGTATGTCAATATGTTCGTCTAGCCGGGTGCAGAGACAATTCAGCGTAAGAAAAATTAGATATCGACGCACGCGATACCACAATAGGCCAAGCCTATACACCGGGGCCAGACACCGGGAACAATATCCTGAAAATCAGTGAATAAATAAACACAGCGTCGGACAATTGAAGGGGATCGAGTCGAGCGTTGCTGCTCTGAATTCCATCGGCAACAGCCTTCTAAGCGCTCGATGCCCGTCGAGTGCGCGCAAGGAGCGATCGATAGAATGATCTCGAGGCATTTACATCGGCGATCGTTGCAGCCGTGTCCGTGTCGGTGAACCCGTGTCACCGGCTGTCAATATTAACCGAGCCGTTCGGGACGCGCGATCGATTCCTCGAGACACAGGGCCTGTGACGTGGAATGACAGCGTATCGAACTCGATAAGATCGCGGCGGTCCGGTCATCCGTTCGGTTTTACTCGGATTTCTCGGCGTAATTGGAGAAACGGTTGCCAAAGCTGAATTAACCCTTTGCACGCGAGAGGCAACTGTTAACCATCTATTAACTTCAAAGATTTTCAAGTGCAAAATATTCGCTAAGATTCGCTATATTATACTTCATTTAGTTCAGTTAAATTGTAAAAAGGCGCCCTTCGACTTTTTCACGTTTTTAAAATTTCACCTTTTTAACACTAGAATTACCAGAGCAGTCAAATTACCAACTAGTGATTATTCATAGCAGCCTTATAAATTCACCGTGGTAAAGCTTCCAAAATTTACTATGATTTTCTGCAGAAAGTGTAAATAAAGATTTATTTTCTATGTATTCAATATCTTTTCATGCAATTTTCAATTTGATCTCTTCCATGCAAATAAGTACACTATAATTGTAGGTAGCTCTAGTGTTAAGCCTTCGTGAATCGAGCAGGCCACTGGAACTACCCCCCTCTCAGGGGACATTAGACTTTAACCATCAGACTACAATGTTGATCCGATCAATACTTTAAAATACGTCAAATTGATGGATCTCGTAAACCTAGTATTATAATTAGCCGGCGCGCTCGCTTCCCTGCCGCCGTTTCAATGGCGTTCGCTGGAGAACGATTGCGACAGAAGTCGGGTAGCAGCGGAGTGCGCGAGCATTGAGAAGATTGCGGGAGAGAGGAGGAGGGATGGCATTCGGATCGAGGCTAATAATCACTTAATCGACGCATTTGTCATCGCAGGGACCTCTAACGAGGCTCGCCCTCGTTCGGTGAAACGAACCGTAAACGAAACGACCGCCCGTGGTTTCGAGCTCTTTTTTTTTAAATATGCCTTTACTCATGTCAACCTTAAATAAACTAAAGGTTTTTACATTTTTCGTAGCTAGCGTTTAGCATAGTATTGTACACCTAAGTCTGTTTTTACACGGTCTTTTTGTACACGGTTTTGATATAACACGGTTTGAAAATTGAATATTTTTAATTTTTTTACACGATTTTATTCCATTTAGCACGATTTGAAATTTTATGTACTTAAATTTTTTTTGTCAAATTTAATTTTTGCGAAGTATGTTCATATCACAAAAAAGTATTTATGAAAGAAAAAAGTCTGAAACCATCGATAGTATCGATAGTTTGCGAACACTAGCTTAAAGATTTAAGTGAATTCCCCTTTAGCGCGTACAAACAATTTTTAGGGCCTCTTTTTTTACACGGCTTCTTCTGGAACCAATCTACCGTGTAAAAACAGACTTAGGTGTATTGTTTTGTTTTTATGTATGGTGTTTTTCGTCGTACAAATTCTTTATAAGTCATAGTAATATGATTAAGACCACGAGTCAGACTCGTGATATTCATGTTTGGCTTATAATTTTCATCACGAGTCAGACTCGTGAAAATAGTGCAAACGGTTAATACTCCACGATAATTCCATAACTGCTCGTTTCGACGTTCGTCTGTTGGCCGTTAACGCGTAGGCGTGCATCCTCGTGGAACTAAATCAGATTCGAGGTAAAAAATCAGGCGCAGAGGGTGCGCGAAATAAAATGGCGAGTGCCAGAGGCAAAAGGTGATGCCTCTCGCGTATCTTGAAGCGGACGCGAATAGAGACGTCTCGCGATTTACGGCCTGCAGCCCCTTACTATGAGTTTCCGCTTGATTTATGGGAGCTCCGGGGGCCGGCTATCCCGAGAAGAGGTAATCGATTCAACGGCGGATAGATAGTGCCGGAAAAGTCGCCACGAGACTCTTCGCCGCGGAGAAAGCGAGATGAAAACCCCGCGGTGACGATGATCAATCACCATCGCCATAATTAGGGAATTTCGTGTATTCGGGTTTAAGTGTTCGCCGTGTGAACGGATAACAAGTGTTTGCTGCAAGTCGATGTTTGATGAACTAAGATGGCGGCGTTAAGCGTTGCAATCGTTTGCTCAAATATTTTTACTCGATTTTAAACGTTTCAGTTTCTACACAATTCTTAACCTCTGGACATATGATTTCTTTCAATGATCACAAAATATCAATATCTTACGTGTAATTTATAATATTCAATCATCCTTGATCTTGAAAAATAGAGCTACAGCTAAAATCGTAATTAAATTCTATCACAAATCTAGCGCAGCTTTCTTATATTTAGGCTATAATCTGTTTCGCGTGTATAACTCGTCATTATAAGGCAAAGGGTTAATCGTAAACTTTTTTCAAACTTCTGTTTGTTTCGTCCTGTGCAAATTTCATTGGCAGTTTAATCATGGAAATTCTGACATTCATTTTAGATTGAAGTTCAACAGAGGTTTGGTTTCCTATGGATTAAGCGTTGCTACTATTATTAGCGTTCGAATAACTTTATCGACCGTAAATTCCTGCTATTAATGAGATGCCGAGATTTTTAGAACTGCGAATCGCTGCATTGTGTTGTCTAGAATTATTAACAGCCTCCTTCTACGGTGCTAATAACGTACTTTGGTATTGTCAGCTCTAATGGCAGTCGGTATATCACCATTTTTAAGAGAAGAATCGCCGGATAACGAAAGCCAGGCATATTCGCAGATGCGTTTGCGCGAATTACGACACGTTTATCAAAGGTTCAGAGTCCCACCGTTCACCGTGACAGTATTTACCCGCGCGAGGACGCGATTGTCCACTTTCTAATAATTCTCATCAGGCTTGAAATACTCCATCATCGAGCATGCTCTTAATGTCACCCGCCGAGCAGCTTGTTGGTCGTCGATTACCCGCGTCACTTGGGCCCATAAGAGTGGCTATCATGCCGCTCTGTAGGTTCCTTCGAGTTATCACAAAGGATAGCCAGCACGCGAAGGACACCCGAGACCAGAGATAGATATCAACGTTCTCGTCACGATCTGTACCGTTGCCTGCGAACCCACAGGAATTCAAAGGTATTTCACCTTGAACGTGCCTCGAGTGCACCCGGTAGGCGGACTCGTAGGCGGAAGAAACAACGAACCCCTTTGTTTGGGCGCCCCTGAGACGGCTTCTGGGAAATCGGTCTGCTTCGCCTCGTCCGCCTCCCTCCGGCTGTCTCTTTTGTCATTACAGCGGAATGTCAGCTGGGAATCGTTTACGACGTGGTAATTGCTCCGGCGAAATTGAGTTCTCGAACGGCGAGTCGGGATTAATCGAAGTCGAGTCTGTGATGCCAGACTGAGGACGGGAGTTCTCGAGAACATCCCCTTTCATTACGCACACTACCGCACGAGCCACGCATACGTGAGCTCAGCGTTTCGGACGACTTCGGGAAATCAAGAGAGAAAACAAAAGAAAGTCTTCCTTTCTCGCTCTTGAAACGCTAAAATTCAACCAATGTTGATCGGCTTTTTCGCTTGCCGCCTCGATTATCGTCGTTTACGCGCGTCAGCCTGGATCGATGACGGTGTTCAACGCGGCGGTGTTTTTCGCCCTGCACACACGGTTCGCGGCTAACCATTCGCGATGCGTTGGGCAACCGCGAAGATAAATCGTTCCGACGAGGCATCGTTACCGGCGGCCAGAGCGGGAACGCTCCGCGAAGCGTCTCGTAAAATATGGGGAAGCGTATTAGACGGATCGATTCGTCGGAAGGATGGCAATTTAGCCGCGGACGATATTAAAGTCCTCTTTCGATCCGCGCCGCACGGTCACGCTGCCGTTTTACACGGAAACGATTCCCGTCGGACTCCTGGTAGACCTCTGCCGGTCGCGCTTCGCCGTTGCGACAATAACCAGCGCGATACTAGCGCCAAGCGGACCTCTAACTCCAGCAACCGAGACTTTTAAGGCGCTTCGCGGAGTATGCCCTTTCGTATTGCGACCGTTAACCGCATCGGATTCTTTTTCTCGCCCGATGCAGCTCGCTCGCTCGCTTGCCGGCGTAGCCGCTCCACCGCGCCTCCATTAACCGCCTTAAAAATCCCCTTTTCCGTTATCCTTTGTCTTCCAACGCCTCGAAATGATTATTTAGTTCCCACCATTCACCTTCTTTATTTTGCTTCATTACTTTTCCATCCAACGTGGTTAGCTCCGGCTGCCTCCCCCCGTTCGTTCGTCTGTCTTTCTTTCTTTCTTCTTTCTCTTACTCACCTGCTCGATCCTCGCCCCTCCCTCGCCCCCCTCTGAACTTTTTGCTTTATTAATTGTTTTACCGTGGACTTGTTTCTGTGTTCTCGTTACTCTCATCGTTTTTCATGAACAGCGTACGCAATGTTTTGTATGCTAACGAACGGTCCCGCGGGTTATTCCTGTAAACGCGATTGTCCATTGACACGGTTGCGTCTGTTCAGAAGTAGGCTTTAATCGTTACGGGCAACGGGAGAGCAGCGTAACAGGAAGAGGGTCGTCAGCTCCGGGAAAGAAAAAGCTCGTGCAGGTAATACCGCGTTGCATTGATTAGCGTTACCGATTCGAAAACACGAGCGATCGGCTAATTTTCTTCTTACGTGCGCCGCTATTGATTATACCAGTCCGCTGTCTCAAATGAACTGTGCTACGATGAATTATATACATCAAACTAACTGTACCCAGCATTACACGCGATACGCTTAATAGCAGCAGCCGAACCGCTACATATGTCCGTTGGGTGCATGGCTCTTTATCATCAAACGATTATCGAATTAACGAGATACGATTGAACTGCACTTAAAAACAAAACAAAACAGGTAATCCTGTAATTTACGATTAGAATGGATATTCTACGAACGACCGATTCGATTCAATCGAAGCTCTAACATTAACACTAGGTGTACGAGGCCTGTCAATTTTTTCGAGTATTTCTAAGGCGCGAAAGATGAGTACTTGAGAACACTGAGCGACTGAAGAATTTTGAGTGAACATAACCGAATGCATCGAGTGAGAAAAGTTGAGAATTACAAAGAAAGGAAATGAGTGTTTGGAAGAATGTATGACGGGGAAAATGCAAGCGCGAGACAGAAAGAATTTAACTCTGAAGACAGGAAGAGTTTGACTCTGAAGGCAGAAAGGGTGTGATTCCAAAAGAAGTAAGAACGTGATAGTTGTTAAGTTGTAAAGTCGTTTAAGTCGTTATCATTAAACCATTTTAAACGTACATTTATTAATATTCTAATTACTTCACTTTATTTTATTCACACCTGAGCCTTATCATCTCCTATCATCTCTACTAAATAAAATAAAAATAGAAATTTCCTATACAATTGTTTAACAGAAGGGGATATCAGCGAAGAACAAGAAACACGTATTCCTCCGTAAATATTGAACTTGTCCCGTTTTGGAATTCGCAGCACGAGCTCGATCGTCGCCCCGCAAAAACTGGTCGCGCTCGGTATTGTGCAAGCGGTGTACACATGTAACGCGCAGGCGGACAACCCCACGGAATGAAATAATAACCGATCCGTCGCGACGGCTGCGCTCAAAGGGGGCTAAGCGTTGCCTGCTGCCGCCTCTCGCGATCGTTAATTATCCTCGCCGCGGATATTTTCCATGGTGCGCACGCCGTGAAGCACCGCGTTCCCGCGGCGACCGCTCCATCAAATCGACGTTTCCTAATTCGTTCCGAGGAAATCGTTAATCCGCTCCCGACGTCCCAACACGGGCTCATCATTCGCGTCGCCCTCGGCGGCTGCGGCTGCTGTTCGAACGACGCGGCGGAGCTGCGATTTAATCAGCGCGCGAATTCCCACGGATTGGCAGCACACCATTTACAATTAGTCTTCGTCATCCGGTTCGGCATTAATTTCTGGAACGAGCGCGCGCGTGCGGCCGCAGATGTATACGTATGTATCGTGGTGAGTTTCATGCCTGTCGCTGGCAACCTGGAGATGCTACAATTCCTCTTGGCTGAGACAGGGAAACACGAGATGCCGTTTTTATCTTGGTGGCCGTTTCCACGTTATCGTATGACTTCTTTGGGTTTGATATTGTTAACACTAAAACTACCACAGCAGTCAAAATGACTAATTAACACGTTCGTCGCCCAGCGTGATTCGGCTGAGTTTTTCGCTGAACCCAAATCCCATTGCATAGAAAACTGGGGTAAAAAAAATATAAAAACAGTAAAAATTTCAACTTTTTATTTTTATTTTATGTATTTTATATTTATATACATTATACATCAATGCTTATTCCATTGAATTCCTTTTAAAGTTCCAATTTAAAATTCTATTTAACTTTAAGAAAAAGAGCGTCACCCAGATATGGGTGACGTGGCGACGAATGTGTTAATGATTATTCATAAATTCACTGTGCTGAAGTTTCTAAAATTTTCTATGATTTTTTTTCAAAAGGTCTAAAAAATTTGTGTTCTATGTATTCGATATTTGTTTGTGCAATTTTCAATTTGATCTCTTCTATGTAAATAAGAGCACTTTAATTGTTGGTAGTTCTAGCGTTAAAGGTGCATTTGTCTATAAATGCTCGCCGACGTGAGATTAGCATGGTGTATCCTGCAACCACGAGTATAATACACTCTCACCTGAGATCGAACGCGTCGCCAGACAGAAGTGGCCCGAGGCGAGGAGACAGCGAACGCGGGAAAAGTAAAATCGGAACGCGACGAACGCGCGAGGCCTCGAGATCGTCGTCCGTTCGCGTCGCGAGTTAGTTTGAGCGCTATGAACCCATATATGGGTTCTCACACAATTATTCAATTTTGGCTATGAACCCATATATGGGTTTTCACATAGTCATTCAATTTTGGCTATGAACCCATATATGGGTTTTCACACAGTTATTCAATTTTGGCTATGAACCCATATATGGGTTCTCAAAAAAGCCATTCAATTTTGGCTATGAACCCATAAATGGGTTCTCAAAAAAGCCATTCAATTTTGGCTATAAACGCGTATATGGGTTCTCATACAATCGTTCAATCTGAGTTACGAACGCTGTATACTTTTATAAAATAAAAATTTTGTAATAGTTCACAATTAGTTTGAAATTTACCACAAAATACAAAATTATTAAATTTTGAATTTAAAAGATATTACTATTTTTTATATTGTTCATGTTATTATTGCTTAATGAAATAAATGGTTCTGTTAAGTTTTTTGCAGTCGCTGCTCAAATTATTTCAGTTACAATCAACATATTTTGCAATGAAATTTCAGTCAGCGCAGCATGCGCTTCGTCGTGAAAAGTAGGCAGCCCAGCGTGTGCTTTGTCGTAAAAAGTGGGCGGTCCACGGTACACGCTTAATGTCGCACAACTCAGCGTTCAAAGGGTTAAGTAGATTTTCAAGCAGCGAAACAATCGCCGTAACCTCGACCCGTGAACTTCTCTTGCTGGTGGCGCGCCTCAGAAATAAGGATTCCGTCACTCGAGCGCCGGTAATGGTGTTTGTCGCCTTTTAACGTTGTCCTTGCTCTTCGAGACGTGTTTGCACAGTTGCCTCGAGATTTTTCGCGAGAGCCACATTCGTCCTGTAGGTATGGCCGTGACGTTGAAACCAGGATACGAAGCTGCCTGTTTTATGGTGTTTCGATCGTTTTACGATTTCCATAAAAAGCTAACGATTTCCGACTCCCGATCCGGTTGCTTGTGTGAAAGCAAACACGGTCAAACGATTCGGACGCGTTTACCATGTCGAAAGCTAACAGACCTCTAAAAATAATACCGTTGGAGAACCTCAAAGGAACTCGAAAACGAGGCAGGCCTCCTCCCATTTGGTGGATTAACGATGTTGAAGGATGTCGAGTCTCGCCTTTAACGATATTTGTTAAAGTAACAAAAACCCTTCCGGTGATATTTCTGGGATTGCGACGAGCGTATCGAAAAAGCAGAAAGCTTTATAAATAATTTTCTTTCTACGATCTATTGGGATCTAACAGAATTAACGGCTGATCAATCCATAGACTTGCTTGACTCGAAACCTCGACGAATCCATAGACCAACTTATTCCCGTTTATGGTGTCATGTCGAGTAATACTTTAGCAATTTTTAATTATGCAACGTGCACGAAGTTAGCATGCTCCCCTTTTAATCGCTATAATTCCATTTCGTGCAACTCGATTTCTTTATTCGCAATGCGAAGTTTTGCTCTCAAACTGTCTTAAAGCCCGATTGCCGATCGCAGAATCCACGTTACGGTACAGATCCGACGGTTTCACGCATAGTCGAGGTTCGTACGATGCTCGTGGCAATTAGCTATTCACCGTTTGATCTCTCTCGATCGCTCCAGCAACCTCGTTTCACCGTCTTTGTCGTGATCCTTGCTCCCGTTTTTCCAACGCTCCCTCTCTCTTCCTCTCTCTTCCCCTCTCTCTCTTTCTCCGCGTATCGTCGGCGTGCATCTTCGCGGACCTTTGCAGGACCTTGTCTCTCCGTTCAACGAAGCATGGAAAATGAGAGTAGTTCTTGCGGAGAGCTCGCGGCCCGCAGTTTGTTTCGCCGCTTTTTAACATGCCACCGAGAGATCGTGGCCCCTTGACAAATGCTTTCTACGTGTTCGTTTACGCTCCGTTCCTCCGCGTTAGCCGTTTCCTCGGTTCGGGAAAGAGGCCGATCTGCTGACACTGATCTCTCGCCGCGTTACTGAACCTGAATCCCCCTGTTCGAGTTCTGTTTCTTTCTTCGTTACCTGCTGTCATCGTTGCCGCGCGGCTAGATCGAGCACAGGTATACAGAGAGTCGGTGAAAATGGAGTGGCCTGGCCCTAAAAGTTGTCGGATGTCAAATTCGGACGTTAAAGCAGGAGGGCAAAAAGATGTAGATAGCTACAGTGGCGGAACAAAAATTTAAGGCCGAACAGTCGACGACATTAAATGAATTGGATCATAAGAAATAGTGCTATAAATGAAATTCGTATTTTACGCTAATCGATAAATAGTGTATAATATAAATAGTATATTTATTATTATTAATATAAATAGTATATATAAGTATAAATAGTATATTTATTATTATTAATATAAATAGTATATATGAGGATAAATAGTATATTTTACATTGTCCTCTCGCTTTAAACTTTTGTCCGCTACTGCATGTTGCTGTTTTGTTTCCGTCGATTCTAAGTACTTACTTACATATATACCGCTGTCGAAAGCGCCGGCAAAACTGTTTCATTGATCTTGAAACGATTATAGTTAACTTAAAATCAGTTTTATTTAATGGTACAACAGTCAATGAAGGTGTCAACAGCGAACGCATGCCTCGTTTCGACAAGAGCAGCCCCACTGCACTTTCAATTTATTGTCGTGGCAGATTCTTCGAGCAACCTGTAAGACAAATACGCGGTTTATTGTTCCATCCCGTTGATTATTTACTTTTGCAAAGATTTAATACATATATATATACATGGTTTCTTCGATGAACAACCGTAAATCCAGTACGTTCGCCATCGAAACTTGAACGCTACTCGTTCGCTTTGCTCTCATTAACTCGAATACGATTCTAGGCTGAGAGCCGTGCGATTTGCGTTCCCGATAGAGCAGATCGATTTATTTGTAACTGTTCGAGTTTCTAGTAGGAGATTGCTCGAAGAGCCACGGTGGAGTCGGGTGAAATCGATGCGATCGAATAATTTGAATAACTCGAGCCGCGTGCAGTCGTCTTAACGATAGTTCAATAAGTCGTGGAAGAAATTCGAGTTTGTTGACGCGTTCGAACTGTTAGGAGACAGATATCATGTTCTATTAGAGTGTAAGCAACCCGCCTGAAGCGTTGCTCGAATGACGAGCCGTATAATCGATCTGGATCGATGAAACTAGCTTAACTCGTGTCCGATTTCGTGTTTTCAAACGTTTCACGCCTTGCGACATCAGCGTCGGTCGGTTGTACGCCGCGACACGTGTTCTGGCGTTTTATTGCCCGATGACTGTACACTACAGCGGAACATCGACTCCACGAAGTACACAGTAAGAAGACAAACCTGTCGCGATAATAAAAAGCTTTCTAGATGACCGGTCTGAGAGACTTGAAGTTTCAAACACAGATAATCATCGAATAACATTGTTATAAAATTTAAGAAGTATTCATACAATAGGGCTAGGAATCGAAAAAAAGCATGGCAAATAGCGAAGTAGCTGTCTTCGTGGGTAACGAAGAAAGAGGAATTAACGTACATTGTTTAAATCATCTGTGGTTGGTTAAGTTAATTATTATTAATTCTCGACAAATCTATTTGTGAACACAAAATAATGTTGCAGTATTTGAAATTTAACCCTATTAATTGGCCTCCTAACTAAAAGTTTCGAAAAATTCTGGTATCTGAAAATTTAAAAATCCCTCCCTTTAATTGCCTCGTTGTATAATTAACCCTTTGTGCTCGAAAGGTGACTGTCAATCATCTAAATGACAGCTTTCTAAATTTTCACACTTTAGTTAGACTCAGAGGTTAAATAATCGTATATGTAAATTTTAGTATATCACGTAACTAAACTAAGTAACGTATAATATAGGCGAATTTTAGTAAATATTTCGAATTTGAAAATGTTTGAAGTTACCATCATTAGACGACTAACAGTCAGCTCTCGAGTGCAAAGGGTTAAAAGGTAAAACAGAACATTGGGAACGTGAATTACTACACATTCACATCAAATCCGAATTAGCTCGAACTATATCCTTAAGAGTGGTTAAGGACCAATTAGTTCGAGGCGTGGGAAAGCAGAAAACGTTTTACAGTCGCAACTTCCGCGATTTCAGAACGCGGAGGCACGCGTTGCGTGTCGCGTCCACCAATTAAAGAGTCCATTACGTATTAATCGACGGTGGGACCGTTATGGCGGACGAACGAGAGCCGCTGGGTCAGGCGTGAATCACAACAGCCCGTCGTTCGTAGCGAATACGTAACGCGAGCTAATACCGGTCGCCTCTTCATGGTCGTTCGTACCTGTGCCAAGGTCACCCAGGCTGATTATCGACTATTCTGTTTACTCGGTTCGCGCGGACGTTTGCGAATATAACTGCTGACGAAATTGGCATACAACGTTTCACGTTTGACACGTAATTATTCGTGTAGCATTGTAATGCTTATTTTAACACTTACATGCTGATTAATTACGTTGAAGTGTACTAAATATCCTATAATTTACCTATTTGCAATTTGAGGACAGATCTTTTGTTAACTAAATATAGTACACACTGTCTTCTTAACACTAGAACTACCAGGGGGATAAAAATTACCGAATTTGTAATTTTTTATAGAACCGTAGTAAACTTATTGTGGTCCCTACACGTTTCAAAAATTTACTATGATTTTTATTATGATTCCTAAAATTTTTCCCTTGTATTAGGTATTTTTTTCCTAGTTTTCGATTTGATTTCTTTGTCTACAATAAATATACCCTAATCGTCAGTAATTCTAGGGTTATATATCTGAATGCAAACTGTTGAAATTTGCATTTAAGAATTTTTGGTACACTTATTTGCTTCTCGAATGCAAATAAACAGTGTTTTCGACTGACTGTAAAAGTCTGGAGAATAAGTATGAATAATTTTTGTAGCCATTGTAGTTTCACGAAGGTTATACCGGTGTTATTTTTATTTTCAATCTACCTTTGCATAAGCAGCTATGACTAACGTATAATTCGACGCATTGTCATTCGAGTGTTATCGAAACACTCGCCAGGAATCGGTACAAGTAATGGCCGGCGAAATGGCTCGACGGCGAATCCAATTTTACGCGGGCTGGTTTCGTTAATGACTTTGTGTTTGTTTTGAAGCTGGTTTCCACCGCTATTTTCCGTGAACGAAAGCATCGAGTTATCCTTCGGAATTATCGCATTCCGATGGAAATTTTAAGAATTATAACACGTGCTTTTATGCTTAGAGACTCGAGCAAAGGTGCACGTTTTTTAGCTCTCAATTTTTGGCGCCCCTCGACTTTCGCACATTTATAAAAATTCCACTTTTTAACACTAGAACTGTCAGAACAGACAAATTGACCAATTGCTGATTATTCATAGCAGCCTTATAAATTCACTGTGATAAAGCTTACAAAATTTACTATGATTTTTTGCAGAAAGTATAAATAAAGATTTGTTTTCTATGTATTCAATATCTTTTTGTGAAATTTTCAATTTGATCCCTTCCACGCAAATAAGTACACTATAATTGTCGGTGGTTCTAGTGTTAAGCCTCAGTGGTTGGATATCCCCTCTGAGGGGACATCGTGAATCGAGCAGGCTACTGGGCTGTCCCCTCTCAGGGGATATCAGACTGCAATGTTGTTCTGATCAATACTTTCAAGCATAGTTTTTGGGCATATCTTTTTAAATCCCTCTACTTTCGAACATTCAACATTCGCATACACTTTCAGGGACCAATTGTGTGCGAAAGTCGAGGGGGGCCTATAATACTACTACTACTGCTACTACTACTACTACTACTACTACTGCTACTACTACTACTACTATTACTACTACTACTACTACTACTACTTATAATAATAATAATAATAATACAGAATCTACAAATACCACAACTGCCAACACACATACACTCACACATCCGAAATGTAGCCATACTTAACAGAGAGACAAGATTAAAAATTTCCGCAATAAAAAACACCAGCATGAACTTGGTACAGCCCGTTCATGCTGGTTACGGACCAGAGAGGAAATCCTCTGAGAGTTCGAAGAACAACAACAACAATAATAATAATAATAATTAACACAGTATGCGTCGCGTGCATTTTATAAACGGTCAACTGCCTAATTATTCGCTTACGCATACCTTTGCACACGCTCACTCGGTGTGTCGGTCACGTTTGAAGGCTTCAGTTCACAGCTGCTTGCACCTCTCCGCGGGCAGAAATTTCGTTTTCCATCTCGTCCTCAAAATTCAAGCTTCCCCAAATTACGTAACGCCGCGGCCGAAACTTTCAAACGAAGAAATTCGCAACCCGCGTTTCATCACGCGCGTCGCCATCGACGGATCTCGTCCAGGCGTCTAAAATTTCACGTTTCGTCACGAAATTCGACGCGCGTCGTCGGGTCGCTTCGAGGCCTCTTCGAATTTCGAGCTGCCACGGTTCGACCGCAAAATTAGCACGACGGGAGCGGCCGCAAAAAGTGGCGGAGGCCAGCGGAGTGTGTCTAGTCGGTTGTGGTTCGCCGGATCCCTCCTAGTAGCGTGAAAGTCGAACGGCGGCCGCGTGCTCGTCGTTGTGTACTCGTTAACTGGCTCGTAAACCCGCGCCTTCTGTTTCTTCTTTTTTTTTTTTCGCTATCACTGGGAAAACGCGTCGCGACCCTGTCCTGCGAGAACATCGTCGGGTTACGCAAGAGTTCGCTGCGAATTTGCACTCAGCTACGTCACGTTGTATTTCTTAACCCTTTGCGGTCCTTTTTTTTCTTTTTCTTTTTTTAAGTGAAAAGGTACGTTTTTTTGTGAGAAGTGAAAAGGTTTTTTTTCGAAAAGGTACCCCAACACCCTGGGGGGGGTGGTGAAGTTATGCGGGATTTTTACTCGCTAAAACCTCCACGGCGGCCTACTACAGCAAAATGGGGGAGCACCGGGAACTCTGGAAGAACACTTCCAGTACTCCCCCCTCCCTTTGCGGTCCTATGTCGAGCGTCACTCGACACAGCGCAGAGTGGGGTATTTGCCCCGAAAATTGTACAAAACTCTTTTCGATATAACTTCGCTGAAATTTATTCAAATTGGATAAAACAAAGATGGTTTTAAAGTTAGAATTAGTTAAGCTTTGCAATCCTATGTCCAACGTGTTGTTGCGACACATCGTCGACGTAGGACCTGCTGAAACGAAATTGCGAATGCAACGCGGACCGCAAAGGGTTAACACTTTACCGACCGGCAGCCTATTAATCGGCTTTTTACATGCTTCAGTTTGTAAGTTTTGGAATGTTCCCTTACACGAAGGTGACTGTTTTGAGCAAAATCGTATATGTATACTGTAAAGAGATGTTAAACTATTAATTACTCGAAGGAAATCATTGCGTTCGATTCATTAATGATTCATCGCCTGCAAAGTTAACGAGCCGGTCGGGAATAAGTTGGTCCAGGAGCGATCGGTAAAATGTTAATTTTAACCCTTGTGGCTCCAAGTGTGCCCCTCAAACACCATCAATATAATTAATAATATATATTGTAATCAAAATTCTATTACTTCAGACATGAATAAAGATTGTTTTGAATGACATTAATATTATTATAAAACGTCATTGTAGCATTTAACCCTTTGCGCTCAAGAGGAGGAAGTTAGTCGTCTAATAATATTAATTTCGCAGATTTTTAAGCGCAAAATATTTACTAAGATTCGCTTACATTAAGCTTAATTTATTTAATTAAGTCATACACTAAAATTTACATATATGATTATTTAACTTTCTGGTCTGATTAATAAACAAACTAAGTAAAGTCTGAAAATTTTGGAAACTATCGTTTGGCGACCGACAGTCGCCTTTTGAGTGCAAAGGGTTAAAACCTCCCCGGCGGCAACCGAAACTAAAACTTAACGCGTGATAACCCTCCGTGCAACGACTGCGATAAAACTTGTTACTAGCCTCAACCTTCCTTTCCTAATGTTGCGTCAGTTTCGAGGCTAGCTTCCCTTCCACCGCTTCGAGCGACGAGTCGAACGCAAACAAATGGCTTGATTACCCAGGCGCGCTCGACAACTGCTACAAGATCGTCGGCCGCAACATTTACCTCTCGCCTTTAATTCACCGGCGTCGCTGAGCAATTAACGTACGCTGCCTGCAATTAAATCGAGTCGAGTCCTGGTGCACTAAATGGTTCCTCTGTCTTTACCCGGCCGACTTCCTTCAGCTTTTAGTCGCGAACGATACGCCGCGAGGTATAGTAGCGGACAAAAGTTTAAGACGACAGGAAAATGTAACACGTAGGTTTTACAGTATGCAAATATTGTTCATATACTTATTTTTATCGTCATTATGGTACAACACTGTTGATCGATTAGCATAGAATACAATTTTTATTTATCGTGCTGTTTCTTATTAATTAATTTATTTGTTTCCTTCAACCCTTTAGTCTTAACCCTTTGCACTCGTAAGGCGATTCTCTGTCTTCGGAAATTTCCAGGTACAAAATACCCAGAATTAAAGAAATCAGAATTTACTAATCTTAACGCAGTGTTTAATTCAAATAAAGACTACTGAAATTTTTAAACGTGACTATTTGCATCCGGGAACTTGCAAAATTGCTATCAGCAAGTTTGATTATCAGCAATTGCCTCTCGAACCCAAAGGGTTAACCCTTTGCACTCGAGAGGTGACTGTTAGTCCCGAAATGACAGTGTCGCAAATTTTCAGACTTCAGTTAATTTGTTTATTAATCAAACCCAGAGGTTGAATAATCATATGTGTAAATTTTAGTATACAACTTAACTAAACTAAATGACGATTAATATAAGTGAATCCGAGTAAATATTTTGCACTTGAAAATCATTAAAATCAATATTGTTAGACGGCTAACAGTCACCTTTCGAGTTCAAAGGGTTAACCCTGGTGAGAGGTGACCGTTAGTCATTTAATGATACTAACTTTACAAATTTTCAAATTCGAAATATTTACTATAATTCACGTATATTAAACTTCATTTAGTTTAGTTAAGTCGTATATTAAAATCTACATATATGACTATTTAACGTCCGGGTCTGAACTAAAGTCTGAAAATTTGCGAAACTATCATATACTAGGATTACGATGTCCCATGGGAGAGGACAGCCGAGTGCAAAGGGTTAAACTTTCGTCTGCTATTGTATATACGTGTCAGGGCGTCAAGGACGGTGCATAATTGATCGAGGCCGGCGACCGAAACGCAGAACGTGCGACCTTTGCGACAAATTTTTCCTCTCCCCAAGGAAAATACACGAGCAGGGAACACGTTCGAACGTCGGAACGAAATGTATCGTTGGCGAGGGCGAGCGCGGCCGCGATAACGAGGCAGGTTGACGCTGTCATGCGGGCCCGATAAGCCGATAAACGTTCTTCCCACGCGGCTACGTGCTTTATCGCCGCTTTTACCCGGGACAAAGGCAACGTTGCCTGAAAACATCGCTTCGAATCATTTGTACTCGGTGCTTCGAATAGTTTCCGTGTCGTTTGCCTATCGTTTCCTGTCGTTGTTCAACCCTCGGTCGTTGGGATCGTGCACGCCGGATGTTACACCTTGGAAACCATGAAGGGATCCATTTCGTGCTTATGTTATCGGGGGTAAGCTTTTTGGTTGAACTTTCTTCGGGGCTGTTCTTATGGGTGGAAGGAAAGCTGAACGAGAATAGCTTTTCTTCGTTGCACGATTAATACTTGAAAACGACTTTCGAAAGGCGACTCTCTGTCTTGAATTTGATTATCTTAACGATCGTTTAATTCGGATAAAGACTGCTGAGATTTTTAAACATAGATACGCTTGGTTATTTCCGGAGTTGAACAGTAACGTTTACGAAAAGCCTTATATGAAACTAGTTTCGACTAGCTGTAGCGAATGCTGACGATAACATCTGTAAAACGGGTTTCGACGTTTGCGTTTATGTCAGGTGCACACACACACGCACACACACACATTCGACAATCACCCGCTTCAATCGCTAATAGGAATTTCCAGCTTTAACACTAGAACTACCGACAATTAGAGTGTATCTATTGGAGACAAAGATATCAAATTGAAAACTGTATAAAAAAATTATCTAGTGTAAGGAAAACAAATTTTAACTAATTATAATAAAAATCATAGCAAGTTTTCAAATGTGTAGATGCCACGATAAGTTTATCACGTTTCTGTGAAAAATTACAAATTGGGTCATTTTGACCCCCTTAGTAGTTCTAGTGTTAAACGATTCATCGGAACCCACGACGAGTATTCGGCAGGCGAAGGTTGACATAATTGCTGTCCTTGCAATGTCAGTGTCATAAAATCGAGGGGAAATCGAGAGCCGGCGTCGAGAACGAGAACACAGGTAGCCGTGTGCGTTGCTCGTGGATGAGGAATCGTGCGATTGACCCGAATTTTCACTCGTTACGAAAACAACGCGACCGCTCTCTCGCCCGTGCGTGCATTACAACGAGTGCAGGCTGTTTACATACGTGGAAGGGACCGATGACTGTCACGGGCTTGGGATATTGCATTTTTATAAAGGAGCGTGAATCACGAACGGGGGACCTTGAATGAACATACGATGCGTACGGGCGCATATATCGTGTATGGGTCGTAGGGAAATGATGAAAATAGAGATTTGATGAAATCTCTAAGGTGTATCATCAATTTACGAAAGATGTTAAAATAATTACTCTTTGGGGTGATTTCCCTGAAGAAAATAAGTGATTTGATACTATAACCTGAACCTAACTCAAACCTATTTTCCTTGTTAATTAGTTTCGAATAAATAATTTGTGTTTCTATGACTGTTGTTGTATTAACTATTCCACAATTTAGTAATGCATGGTTTATTAAATATAAACTTTTAATATCTAAACAATATTACCGTATTACAACGTTTATAAGACGCACCATAAATATTTCAAGCTAGAAATAAAAAAATACCTGAATTGAATATTTTTACTATAAAGTATAAAATAAACAAAAATATGTATATACTTAAAGAACTAAAGAATATATTTTATTTATATATTTTATATGTTTTTACACGTAAAGATGTGCGTCTTATATTCGGTGTAATATGGTATTTCATCTTTTCACTAAAACAATTAAGGGATTCGATCAAAAATCACTTACTTTCTTCAGGGAAATCACCCCACAGAGTTGTTATTTTAACATCATCCGTGAATTGATCATATACCTTATGAATTTTATCGTCTCCCTGCAACATATGCAATAAACGACGGCTCGACGCGCGAAAGTGAATCCTCGTTCCGCCATTCGCGAGCTTTGTAAACCAGAACGGCCGCGTTCCCCTTTAATAATCGTGGCGAGCCAAGAAATTCAGCTGGAACAGAACGCCGAGCTAAAAACAGAAACGGTAATAATAGCGCGCCCATTGAGTTTGAGTTGGCGAAGCGACGATTTCGGTTCCATCCTGCGAGCGCTAATGGATTCAACGCAGTTCGAATTAGATTAGTCGAACGGTTTTAGACTCTCAACCCGAAGGTGATCGGTTGGCGTTTTACCGAAACGTAGAAAACGGAATCAGCAGAATTTCTTGGATGATTCATAATGTAATGTATATGCGGTGGCCACAAAAAGGATTTGCGCAATACCGTGTTCATTTTGGTCTCCGTAATACAAATTGGTGAGATCCAAGTTAGTTAGATCGTTTCGTTAAGTAATGTTACGAGGTAAGGAATAATTGTGAAAGTGTGTCAAAAGGAGGATTACAAATTTGGGTATAAAAATTAACCGTTGTATATAAACTATATCGAAACGAGGAAAACGTTCGCGTTACTTACAGCCCCATCTTTTTAAATTATTATTATTATTATCTTTTATTTTTTATCCTTCCCTTGGGGAGGGGGGGATAAAAAACTATATCGAAACGAGGAAAATATTACAGAACCCATCTTTTTAAATTATTATTATTATTATTATTATCTTTTATTATTATTATTATTATTATTATCTTTTATTATTATTATCTTTTATTATTATTATTATTATTATTATTATTATTATTATTATTATTATTATTATCTTTTATTTTTTATCCTTCCCTTGGGGTGGGGGATAAAAAACTATATCGAAATGAGGAAAATATTCGCGTCACTTACAGAACCTATCTACTTAAATTATTTTTTTTTTCTTCTCCTTCCCCTGGGGGGAATGGGGGGTTTCAGCAACTTCTTCTTCTTATTATTATTTCTATTATTTTTTTTTATTTATTCACGGTCTACTATACCCTTTTGTTTCATACAAAGATATTGTACATAATATCATGATACTTAACAGCTATTACAAAGGAGTTTTTAAATTGCCTTAGGCTACTCCCAAAGAAGTCAAGCTTGTTACTGAATTCATTTGCCGTCCTAGTAATTCTTATGATACAATTTTAAAAACCCAAATTTGTTCTATTATAGCCGATGTAGAGTGGTTCCGAGCCTCGTAAATCTCTAGAAGGCACCTTAAGCTTTACCGTCTCAAGTAGAGGTGAGCAGTCGATTATATGGTTTAGGATTTTGAAAAGGAATAAAATTAAATTTCTTACAATGATTCAACGCCGAGGAACTCGTTTTGAGAGACACGAGCGTGTCCAATTACTTTCCCTATTTGCCATTGTGCGCATCTTTTAGTCACCGAACAATCGATCGTTAATCATCGGTCGAAGTGCGGGTCGTCGGACCATAGAGGACTAATTGTAAGAGAACGATGCCTCGAGGGCGATGAGCAACATGGACGAAGGTTACGTCCTTCAAGTTTGTCGCTCCAAGTGTCCAAGAATTCTATTTCGCGAGATAAGGACCGTACGTAATTCATTCGAATTCGCTTGTAAAATCCTGGTGGCTCGTGCATGCACGCGTTTTATCCTTCGACCTTCGAGTTATCGTCGGTTCGAAGAGTCGAACAACTATTTGTACACACCTGTCCTTCGCTGAGGCGATAAGCAGGTGTTGCTGAAGGCGTGTTCTTCGCGCGATACCCACGGAAGAAACATTGGAATTCGTTTAACCCTTTGCGGACGGAGCAGTAAAGAAAATAGTCACGTCGCGCGTTTGTGTTATAAAAACTAAAGCTGTATTTAAATAAGTTTTTCATAAAATCTAACAAAATCATAAACAAACAAATTTAGGCCAATTCTACTTCTTAGGCTAGTATACCCATGCGTATCTTATACGTGTCGTTTACGACAGACGAACGCCAGTCGCAGCGCGAGAGTTGGGCGGATATATCCGACACTCGTCCGCAAAAGGGTTAACCATTTTTGGTCGCTGATCAATCGAAATGGTACTCTATGCGAGCGCGTTCTTTGCGGAGAAATTCGCGAACAAAATTGGGCGAAGTAATTTGTGTTGTAATATTCAGATTGATGCATCTTATTGATAGACTGATGTTGAGGTAAAGGAAACATTTATTTCTATCTGAAAACTCTACATGCTGAAATGGTTTAAGGACGCGGTAGCCAGATATAAAATTTTAATCATTGACGAACGCTGATCATTTCAAGGTTAATAATGGCTAATTTTATCGCCTCTGGAATTGATCGCTGATACCAACCCGTTGTTAAAATATTCATTTAAACGTAGATTTCGAATTTCCATTGTTTATTCCACTTCCTTCAACGGCGGCGAGTAGAAAAATTTCCCGACGGAAATAAATTTCGATCTCCCTCAGGGAAAGGAAACAGTTTATATAACAGAGAAATATATTTCCATTTCCTATTTTTAATTCGCCAGGCGCAAATCTTTCCAGGGAGATCGCTGCCTGTGATATAGAGTTCATGGCGAAGTAGGATGAAAGCGTGGCAGTGGAAAGTGAGCAGAGACCTCGCTGCTTTACCACAGAACTTCCTTTCCCTTTGCTTCTCCGCATTTTTGGAAACCCACAGATTCACCCCGTTGGGTGGATCAATGTGGTCTGTCTTAAAAGTGTCTAACAGAAGAGCTTCACACAGGAAATGGTACTCCTCTAATTATTGATAAACACCATGCAGATTATTTATCACCATTGATCGTTGTTATAATCACATCGTAATGCTTTCTTGAAGGTTAGACATGGATCGAAAGCGATTCAGAATTAGCTGGGCAAGGATTTTAACAAGATCTTAGTTAAAATTGATCGAGGCAAACAGCGACGAGGTACAAAAATTCGGTGGGCTCTCGTATACAATTTCGAATATATTCGATGCTCAAAGCGAAAGGGTTAAAATATTCCACTGAAACGCCAATAACTCGCAGAAACTAAATTCTCGAGACAGAGGATCGTGCCGTGTCATTCACAACGATCGTTCCGACTGATGTTGCTGCGTTAACGATGATATAACCCTTTTTCTTTCATACGAGCGCAAGGGAACCGCTTGGA
This sequence comes from Tetrapedia diversipes, assembly GCA_033822845.1. Classification (NCBI taxonomy): domain Eukaryota; kingdom Metazoa; phylum Arthropoda; class Insecta; order Hymenoptera; family Apidae; genus Tetrapedia; species Tetrapedia diversipes. Next base: position 878,067 of record JAOPTO010002222.1, on the reverse strand, counting down.
GAAATTCGTACGGTAACGAGACGATTCATTCGCGAAACCATGGGAAAACAGTGAAATATCTGCTCGACCTGATGCTTATGGCGACCCGTTGTTCCAGCTACCTCTGCCGCTCATAACAGTACTCCTCGCTGTAGTTCAGGCCGCGTAGGAGACAAGTACGTTGGCCGCGGAGGCGGACTTCCACGAAGCAGAGGTCGAAAACCGTGGCTCGTGACGCGAGACCAAGGACAGAGAGCGAGCGAATTTCGAGCGAATCGCGGAAAATTGCTAATTGCCTGAACGACTCGCCTCGGTCTGTGACTCGGTGGTACTTCTGAATGCTACTGTAAATTCCTTTCGCGAGCAATCGTAAAAATTAGGTGTACACCATGTTTTACGTTTAACCTTTTCGCCTCGAACGGTACACATATGTACCAGTACGATTTGAAAATTATACGTGTGTGAAAGCATGTTATTTATAATCAATCTAACATGATAGGTGGTATACTTTAATTATTATTGGATCAATATTTATATTTTGGGATGAAAGGGTTAAAGAATAATCAAAGTATTTGAATGTCAATCCACGCTTTTAATATTGAATTTTTTTTCAAAGTTCAATTTTTAATGAATTCAATATAAGTTCAAGACTAACTAATAACAAAAGTAAATAGAATCATTAGCAGTGGGTTGTTGAGGAATATATTGATTTCCCAATTCAGTTGGTTAGGTGTTAAGTACAATATACTTCATATACATTAACTTAATAATACACTAATGGGTTTACCAACTCGTTAATAAATAAATAAATATGGAATTATCAAACGTAAACTCTGAATGTATAAAACGCAGAGTTCAAAGTATCGATTATCCATACGTCGAGCGATAAAACCGTGCGAACGGTGTGGACTGGAATTTAAAAATTTGCCAATTATTTCGAGTAGGCGCCTCGCGAAAACCGATCCAAGCGACAAGCACAACGAGTCGTAAATACCAAACATTCGCATTAAAGGTTCGCAAACAACCTTGTGATGCGATTCTCCGAACTCGAAGCGCGTTTTCATTCGGTATCTTTCGGTCGTTGTGCATTTTTTTGAAATATAAGGAACGAACGAAGGTTACCACCTTCTCGAGCGACACGAGATTTCAACGCAGTCGTCACCTCCGCCATTTGCCGAGAGAAACGAAAGCAACGGAAGAACAACATCGAGCCGATTGTCCGTTTAATCCCACGACGCGCCCTCGATTCAATCGGACGACAAATTGATGTCCTTCGGACTTAATTTCCTTCCTCGAGCGTGTTGAAGGTGACTCTTTGGCTCTTTCACTCCGAAATGCTCGCAGGACAACGGCACGGATAAACGCAACTTTTGTTTTCGCTTTCTACTCGATGTCCACTGTTTCCGTTTCACTCGACGCACCTGAGAGGTGGAAGTAACTTATTTGCATAACAGCTCTACATATGCTACCAGCGTTATTCGTTCGAGAATCAACGATAGTTCTTGTATTTTTGTTTATTACCGATTTTACTTAGAAAACTACCAGAGCAGTCAAAATGACCAATTGGTGATTATTCATAGCAATCTTATAAATTCACTGTGGTAAAGCTTGCAAAATTTACTATGATTTTCTGCAGATAGTATAAATAAAGATTTGATTTCTATGTATTCCATATCTTTTCGTGTAATTTTTAATTTGATCTCTTCCATACAAATAAGTATACTATAATTGTCGGTAGTTCTAGTGTTAAGCCTCTGTGGTCCTAGTGTTAAGCCTCCGTGAATCGAACAGGCTACCCCCCTCATGGGACATCCCCCCTGGGCTGTCCCCCCTCATGGGACATCAGACTTTAGCCATCAGACTACAATGTTGTTCCTATCAATACTTTAAAACCCAGTTCTGGGTGCATATATTTTTACATCCCTCTACTTTCGAACATTCAACATTCATACACACTTTCAGGAACCAATTGTGTGCGAAAGTCGAGGGGTGCTTGTATACACATATTAACACAACAACACCAACGATTAGTCAATGATATAATTAATGGTTCCGTCAGCATTCATCGTAATACACAGTAAAGTACAAAAGTTGCTAATTATAATAAAGGTGCTGGGTAAAAGTTATCGTCTACAGTTAATGTTCTACACCGCGGCTAGTAATTGACAATCGTTGTGTGCGGATTACTCCGCTTATGGAGGCAAACGGGTTAATTAACTTCTCGTGTCCCGGTTCGTCGAAAGGAACACCTGGCTTCCTGTCCACTCCCGCCGTCTCCGAGAAGCCGAAATCGACGTAGAAACGCGTGTGCACGCTCGACAGTGCTCTCGTTCGCGTGTACGCAAATTTGCATACGTAAGTAGGTGTGTCGCGGCTCGGTTTTGAAACTGCTAGTCGTCTGTTTGTGTTTCGGGTAGCACCTGCGCCGGTGAAAACAATAGGCGTCATGGATAAAATTCGCCGGTGTAGAAAGCGAACCGTGTTAGGGATTGATAATCAGTTATATTTATTGTGGAAAAGTGGCGAATCAATGGTTGGCTTCATTTCCCGGCTTTGGTTTATAATCACTTTGCCTGAGCCTAACGATCGAAAATTCTCTGGGTCAGAGTCTAACCTACCCAAATGACCACCACCTTTGTTAATAGCACGCATAGATATTCTTTATAGAGTTTTATCAGTTTTAGGGATTGGTAACTATTTATATTTATTGTAGGCTTGCATAGTTAGGAACTGATAATTATTTATATTTATTATGAGAACCGGCTTTGGTTTATAGTTACTTTGGGTGTGTGCCTGATCGCGTATTCTCTGAGTCAGAGTCTAACCACCACCCTTCTATCAGTAAATACCCTTTCCCAAATTTTTCCCTCCACCTCACAATTCCACTTCCCTCTTCAACCTTCTATTTTTCCGGTCCCTTAAAAAGCGCTCTGCATTTGCGCCAACTTCAGAGGAATCGCCCCCTCAAGTAATTAAGTATTTTAATTACCACTTCCCTAGGTAACAGCAAATACCTTTCTTCGCCTAGAGTCCTGTTCGGTACCGGATAATAATATTGATCGGGGCTTTGAAGTGGATTACGAGGATGACGAGCCTTGTGATCGTTCGTATCGCTTGTGTTTGAATGGTTTGATGGACGACACGTGGCGGTACAAAGGGGTACAGGTGGCCGTAAATTCTCGAGGCGGGCTTAAAAGTGATGATGATCCGGAATGGAATTCGATCGCATGTGTTCGATGAGTTGGAGGATGGAATGCTAGAAAGATGAGTTTAAGGTTAACATTAAACATTGAAACTTGAGAATGTTAGATTCTATCGGTAGAACTTTATCGGAGGCTGAAGTTTGCTATAATATTCTGCTGTTGTATCTTTTATTTCAGTATCAGCATCTTTTATCTTATCTTTATTTCAGTTCAACGATATAACTATCTGTTCATGATTTTTCATAGAAACGTGGTAAATACACTGCTGTAATACCACTTCTGAAAATTCACTATGACTCTTATTACAATTTCCTTTACCTCAGGTTAGGTATTTCTTTGCGTAACATTCAATTTGATTTTTTTGCCGCAAGTAAACTATTTTTCTACACTTTAGTCATTGAAAATTCTCCTAATATCCTCCTGATGTATTTTTACTTTTTCACGTTTTATCAAATAAAAATTCACCGTATCCCAACTATTGCGTTACACTTTCAACTTTATCGTTATCTCAATTTTTCCGTTACATTTTTACCAACGAAAAAAAATCCTGCGTCTCCTTCAACGTACTTACACATGGCGTGATTCACAAAACAAACAGTTATGTTAATGTCCTCGGCCGATACAGTTACGTTTCTACTTGGTCGCGGCTTTAAAAAAAAAAGAACAAACGCTAAGTAGTATTAGCCTATCACGGCATGGAAACGCGGGTTCCCGATGATCCGCTCGAATCGCTGTCCTCTCGTGCCACCGGATGCGACGATCCGTCCGAATGACTAAACTATTGCCCCGGCGTCGCTCTCATAAATATTAAATTGTCGCGCTTCCTTCGTTCGTCCACTCCCCCCAGCCATTCTTTCTCTTATGCCCGCCATCCATCGGCGTGTTAAGCGTGATCGAACTTTGTTCGCGTTAATTACCAAGGTGTTACGGCAATTAACCCTTCAGGTACGGCAGAAAGTTCCACTTTCCTATCCTAGTGGCCAACACGTGTATTTCTGTGATTCGCGTAATCTCTGATAAATTATATCTTTTGATTTCGTCTTTTTTTAATACTAGGTTCACGAGGCTCGTCAATTTGACGGTTTTCGGACTTCACGAGCAAAATTTGCAAAAATAATTCCTATTATGATCAACAATTTTTGCTGACTTTTATCGATGGAGCGGATACAAATATACCCAAAACTATTTTCCTTCAATTCTGCAATTTCAAACTCTGTTTGATGTATTCACCTATTCCTTGATATATGTATATTAGAAATAGATACACAGGAAATATTCGTAAATCTAGCGTTAAATCTTTTATATATGCCACATGAAAAGTATACCAATATTCATTATGCAATTAATAATATTAGTAATATCAATAATACTGGTTATAAAATATGTAAAGATATAACATAAATAAAATTATAAAAGATATAAAAATTTTTACAGCAATTCGGTTAACCTGAGAAAAAAACAAATAACAAATGAAAGTTATGAACAAAAGTTAATCAATTCTCAGTTGATTATAAATTATAGTTAAAATATGTAAGGTATAATAGAAAGTTCATCGTAACATCATCGTAAAACTGGCGTGGCATTCAACGTGGTAAATCTAATCTATCCCGAGAGGATGATCCAACATTTTTTAGCGATAACATTTTGAACTACCAACCGTACTATATTATTCTCCTCGAAATGAATTTAAATTTCTGTCGAAGCACGTCTAATGAAGCAAACAGAACTACTGTAGATCCGCGACTGCTCGAGAACTCAGCGCTGCAACCGATGAAAGAACATTATCAACGCACTTAATTGCAACAGATCGACGACGATAACGCTCGAGTCGCGTATTCGCGATCGCAACCGGAAGTGGGTTCGTGCAGGGGGATAATCGGTGCCGGGTTTCGCGTAAAAGTTCAGCCAACACGAAATCACCGTGCTCTCTCGATATCGTGTTATCGATATCAGGTTAAAAATCCTCGATATCCTCTCTCTACGTCATCGTCGATAAAAATGCGGCACCGTGCGTAAATTATTATTTAATATCCGTTATCCGTGCACGGCCTACACTTCTGTACCGCTTCTTAACGATTTGCTGTTGCATGTAAATGTCGCTCCGCGATACGTTAGGCATTCGGTCGCATAATTGAATGCTTTCGCGCACGGTTAGGTGTGTTCGTTTTAACGTAACGTTCCATGCTTATGGATGAAATATTACAGTCGATGGAAAAAAGGTTGTCGGTAGTTTCGAGCGTCCACGGGTTCTCTTAACACGTTGAGCCCAGTTTCGATATCACTGTCCTTTCCGTTCAACTGGCAGCGAGCGCTCAAATAGTTTTTGGAATGGGGAGAATGAATAGAAGATTACTTTGTTTCAAATTTTTCCTCTGGACTGCAAAAATGCTGGCAATACACTCGTCTAAGCACCCCAAAAAGGCGAAGAGACGATCAGTTAGCAAAAAGTCACGGAAGTATAAAGACGATTTGACGATAGAAAATTTTGATTTATCTTTGAAAGCATTTATTGTTCATAAGACCAAAAATGACTAATCCAAATTGAAAGAAGAATTGCTCATGAATTACAAAGAAAAGGAGATGCGCATGAAGTCCATAGATATTGTTCAGGATGTTACAATAAAAATGCAAACCTATTAGGACGTAAGACAGCCAAAAATTTGACCAAGAAAGTCGTAACTTTTTGCAATGCATGTAAATCTAAGCCATATTTTTGTTCAGAGTGTTTTAATAAATATCATTAAAATTACTACATTTATTTTTTAACTTTGATACTGTTGGTCCCACGATTAGGTGTGATTCCTGTGACTGACATTATCAGTGGTATTGTATGTATTAGTCGTTGTTTCTAGATCTTATATATTTCTTGCGCTAGTGGTGTGTACTTTTTATTATTAATATTATTATTATTATATACGGGTCAAAATAGACCCTCTAGTGTATACATACAAGCAATACAATGATTTCGTCGCGTATGTCCACGATCCGGGGCAGCGATGGAATGCAAATAGCAGATAAGAAAATGTCTATTATGAAGTTCGGTTGCCGATAAAACTTTTATCTGCCAATGACCACTGTCAAAGGGTTAGGTCTGCGTGTACGCCGTTCAGTTCCACGAACGATTCCATAAATTTTTCTCCATCGAGGATAATGTCCGCGAGGGCACGCAAGCGTCGTATCTACCCCCAACCGGACAGAGCACTTACGGTTCGTGTGCACAAGGCAGAGGTATGCGATGAATTCTTCAAAAGAAAAGGGGTCAATATGTTTGCACTGGCGTTATCTGTTTGCCCGGAATCGATAGTGTCCGTACAGATAAACACTTGGTGCTCGAGCTCCGTATAGATCGGAGGCGACCGGCCGTGAAATGTGCTGCTAACCATCGATTATAGTGATATACTGGTTCCTGCTGTTGCTACCAGTCGAAAGAGCCACCATTTCTATCGATAATTCACTCGATTCCTGTGCTTATTTATTCATTTCAACGGGGTAAACCCTTTATTGCAATAGAAGGCAGAAAAAAAGTAGAGCACACGAGTAAGACAAGTAGGCAAAAAAGAAGAAAACAATAAAAAAATAAATTTTTTGAGTTACGAGTTGCTCACTGCTGTAATTGCAGAGATTTTAAAGGATGTAAGAGAGCTATCGAAAAAATCGATAACCTTACAAAAATTATTACCGGCCACGAGTAGACGGTTTAGGCAATTGTAATAGCCGTTTTCGCGAACTACTGCAACCGCTTGGTTTGTATTACCTATAGTTTATCGATGCAGCAGAGCTTCGTTTATGGGAACATTTTGGAGAATACGGCAATTTCAATAGTAGTTACTCGTTAACTATCCAATTTACTTGCTTTTACGGTAATTTGAACGGTAGCGATTGAGGAATCGGAGCATTTAGTATAAATCGCATATGAGTGAGGTTTAACTAAAGTTACATTCGATTCCAGTTCGGGTTAGAACAGAGGCTCGACTGTGTGTTCGTATACTCAAAGCTGAGCATTAGTTTGTTCATACAATCGAGGTTCCACTGCAACTCGTATTTAACCAGTGAACGAATCGCTAGACTTTACGTAACCGGTTTACCATTCAGACTTTTTACCTTTGGTCAGACCTGCTTTTCTTCGATTTTCGCTGAAAAACTGCGGATTGGACAGTAACGATCGTAGTCGAAGAAGGCGGAGTGAGCGAGCGAGAGAAAAAGGAAGAGAGAAAGAGAGTCGATGGTGCTTTGCAGAGTTTTTATTAGAGAAACCCGCGGCAAGGAACTTGGAATAAATAATCGCGGTGAATTTCGTAACGCAGCACCCTAATGCAGTTCAGTGTTACAAGAGGAAAATTAGACTAATAAAATTTTGAAATTGACCGCGCTCGCTAGCCAACCGCCAGCGCCCTAATTGATCGTGTCATTAATTCAGTCGGGAGAGGCGATAAATCTTGAATGTTTAGGAACGTTCCGAGATTTCTACCGGTGGAAACGCGAAAACGAAGAAAATCGCGACTTTACGAGTAAAGAAACGTTTTGGTATATCCGCGCTCGAGTTCGTCTAGCGCTTCGAGTGGCCAGAAAAAAACATGAAACGGATCGAAGTGATTAACAAAACGAAAGACTCAGGTTTAGTATCGAAAGGACTGATCGTTAGAGACTAACAATAAGTCTAGTTGTTTCGCAGCTTCTCTCAACTGGATGTCCTTCCGTACTTAATTAATTAAGCGCGTTTGACGTATATACACGCTATTACTTGATTTTAACTCCGCACCCTGTAGGGAATTTCTAAAATTAAATTCCTGGCTTAACTGTTGAACGCTAAACCGACGGGTTAGGGTATATTTATTTATAACGAAAATATCAAATTGAAAGTTATATTTAAAAAATACCTAATACAAGGGAAACAAACCGTAATGATTACAGTAAAGAGCACAGTAAATTTTCAAAGGTGTGTAGGTATCACAATAAATTTACCAAGTTTCCATGAAAAATTACGAAGTATTCAATTTTACCGGTCTTGGTAATTATAGTATTAATCCTTTGGATTTGTTGACCCTGTCAGTCGTCTAATGATACTAGTCTAACTTCTGAGCCTGACTAATAAAGTTAGCCGTCTAATGATAGTAATTCCAAAAATTTTCAAATTCGGAATCTTTACTAAGATTCGCCTACATTAAACTTCATTTAGTTTAGTTAAGTGATATACTAAAATTTACATACATATATGAGACTATTTAACCTCTGAGTCTAACTAATAAACGAACTAACTGAAAATTTACGAAACTATCATTTAATGACTAACAGTCGCCCCTCGAGCGCAAGGGGTTAAAGGTTAAAAGTGATCGCGTAATTTTCAATCATCCATTCCCGAAGTACTTACAGAACTAGTTAAAAAATACCAGTCTCTGCAGCGTTAAACGCATCGTCGGACCCAAACACGTGAATTAAGCGTTAATTAAGCTCTCGGTCGCTACGAGTATACACGGGGCAAACAGACGGAGAGGTATCAGTTTCTCCGTCGGAAAAGGGAAAGGGAAAACGGTAAAGCGCGTCGACAGCTTCCTCCTGGTTGCTCGCGTGCTTGCATTATCCACGGCGATAATTATCCGCGGCCGGGAAGAGGAAAAGAGGAGAAACACGTGTCGTGAAAGGGGTCCCGTGCGTGTACGTCGTTACGTATGGTCGTTACCGGGAGTAACTTTTAAGCGCGCTGTACCCTGCCCTGGCCGGCAAAATGGCTCGTTACTTATTTCACGAACGAACCTTATTACCCGGGCTCGTTTAACGCATTCAACGGCGAACTTATGCCGGCTGACTTCCCGTTCACGCCGCCTGTACCTCTTTATGCTCGGGTACACGCATGATAAGATATGTAATTGAATCTATACTCTGTTGCACGAGAATTTTAATAGATTGGCAGCCACTTTTGGCAACCGGTTGACTCGAAAGGCGACGACGACGAGGGATACTCGGTTTTAGAATCGTTGAATGCAAACGAAAATTGGATTGTTGAAAACGTGTTGTGAGATATAGGTAGTAATATTATTTAGCAATATTTATTGCTATCGTAGAAAGGTCTTATGATTATTATTATTAGATTTAATGTTATAAACATGATTAATAGTAAACGTATACGGTGTACGGTAATTCTTAACTCATAAATACCGACTAAATACCGAGAAATGTAATCACTTGTCACACAACTCTGCCACGCGAATCTAAGTTCAACTTTGGTTCACGACTCTAAGTTCAACTTTGCTACACGATTCTATGTTCAACTCTGGTCCTTTCCTCCTTCGAGAAAACCCTTATAGGCCTTTCCTTTTCCGACCCTGAGTTCACTTAGGATTGTCGATCCATCGGTGGATTTTTTGTCGCTAACAATTTTTCTTGATGGGCCTAGCTTTCGTCTAGTTAATCTCACTTTCACTTTTCCGGTCGCAGTTCTTGAAACTACGTTCCCCCAAGTATTCTAAAACTACACTATCTTTCACTGATAATATTTAACATTATCAGTATGTATTTAATGACAAGAACAGGTATCCTAAGATTTTCTATCACAACCCTGTCCATAAGTTATCGGATACTTACAAATTTTCTATGAAATTCTGACTGTATTTGTGTCTAGGAAACTTGTGAGGAAAACGGTATGATTGAATATTTTCTGCGATACGATTTAAGAGTTTTTTCTTCGTTCTAAATACGTTAAGTGTTCGATGATTCACGAATGAGAGGGTATCTAATCGAGAATTAAGGATGACTTCAACAAGAGCAGCATCGATGAATTCGCACGGCCAATCGAACGATGCGAGCCCGACAGGAAATCGCGGTTTCCTACGATGGTGACTCTCGTCTCCGGTGTCCGCTTACATAATTGTATATACTTATAAAATTATATATCTGGCGCTATCACGCGTCGGTTGCGCAACGCGTCGAGTTACACGGCCACATTGCGCAATCCTGCCGCTTCACAATGGTCTCGTTTATGCCAACCAGCCGATTGCTGGACGATTAAACACTGATGAACCGTGGAAAAAGGGGAAAGAGAATGTAGGGATGCCGAATTATGCGAGGTTAACCCTTTACGCTCGAGGGGTGACTCGTAGTCGTCCAATAATACTAGAATTCAAAGATTTTCAAGTGTAAAATATTTAATAAGATTTACTCACATTGAATTTTGTTTGGTTTGACCCCTTGACTACTGTGGGCGCCTGTAGACGCTTAGAAATTTTGCGTTTGTGATACTGAGAGCGCCTACAGGCGCTCAACACAGTTTGACTTTTTGACACTGAGAGCGCCTATAGGCGCTTCACACAGTTTGGTTTGACCCCTTGACTACTGTGGGCGCCTGTAGGCGCTTAGAAATTTTGCGTTTGTGATACTGAGAGCGCCTATAGGCGCTCGACACAGTTTGACTTTTTGACACTGAGAGCGCCTATAGGCGCTTCACACAGTTTGGCTTTCTGACACCAAAAATTCGCCGTTCTCGGCGCACATCGTAACTCAATCCCTGCCGTATGGTACGACCAGTACATATCAAAGTCTGCCGTAGTCAAGGGGTTAATTAAGCAATATACCAAAATTTACTTACACGACTATTTAACGTGTACAGTAACAGACAAAAGTTTAAGGTCAAAAGGTAAAAAAAGACAAATAAATAATTAATAAAAAATAGCATGATATTCTGTTTTAACCCTTTGCGGACGGAGCAGTAAAGAAAATAATCACGTCGCGCGTTTGTCTTATAAAAACTAAAGTTGTATTTAAATAAGTTTTTCATAAAATCTAACAAAATCATAAACAAACAAATTTAGGCCAATTTGACTTCTTAAGCTAGTATACCCATGCGTATTTTATACGTGTCGTTTACGACAGACAAACGCCAGCCGCAGCGCGAGAGTTGGGCGGATATATCCGACACTCTTTCGCAAAGGGTTAATCAGTAAATTGTGTTCCACCGTAATAGCAATCAAAGTGGCCACAAATCTAACCATAAATCTAAGCTATACATTGTTAAACTATTGTCCGCTACTGTACCTCGGAAACGCTACGACAAAATTTCACATCGCTGACGCGCAACGAGTTTAAGGTATATACGAGCGAGCAAGCGGACGAAGGCACGCGAGCACCCGCAACGCTCGCGGAAGCGATTCGCGTGCTCGAAGATCCGGGACGGCAGATTTTTTTGTTACCCCGTCGGTTCTCACGCTGAACTATCGCGCGCTTCGGAAATGATAGAGCAACAGACCCGCGCGGGCACCGATCCCGTGAGATACCCGTTTTTTCCACCGCCAATTGTCGATCCCGTCGTTTCGGTACCTTAACCCTTTGCACTCGAGAGACGACCCGTGGTCGTCCAATAACACCAACTTCAACATGTTTCAAATGCAAAATATTGAAAATTTTGAAAATTTGCGCGCTGACCTTCCTACCCTCGTCGCTAGGAGGGATTCACTGCCAGGCAAATTTAAAGCGTCTTGCCTTGGGCACCAAGAATTTATTTTAAAGAAAATGTGGGTTATCATTTTGATGACGAAAAGTGATATTATATAAAATGTTCGTTTATTCTTTCCAACAATTCCTAACTTAAACGGTTATAAACTTATTCCGTGACTAATTGCAATCAATCTAAGCTTGTAGCACAAACTACGAGATATCTCGTGGTTGGCAGTGAATGGGTTAACCGACCACCTTTCTCGCAAGTGCTCGTGTCCGCCACGATTTCTATGTATCGTCGTTGTCAAACTAATATCTGTTATCTGCAAAAAGTACAACTTTGAGATACTGAATAAAAACGTTCTCCTGTAAAATTTCTTTCCTTATTGCGAAAAATGGCACTTAATTTCCCTTGGAGACAGCTTCTTAAAGCAGCTCGTAATAACACACGTTCAATTAGGACGATGGAAAAATGCGAATTTAAATGGATCGCCAGTGATTAGGATTTCTTGCCTAATCGTAATGAAATCACGTTCGATCCAGACGTTCTCTGTCGATTAATTCATGAAAGCAGTCCGTGGCGTAGCTTATTTAACCGCGTTTCGCGTTGCTCTTGTTACACGCTCGAGTCTTCTGGTGTTCGTGTACGCTTCGCCGTATGTATGTAAAGGGTGTCCAAAAATTCACTGAAGAAGTAATTTTAATGATTTTTATTTTATTGATTCATGTTATGTATAGAATAGTATATCGGGAAAATGGCCTCCACGGTGTTGCTGGTACATACGCACTTTTTTGTTTGGGACGTTTCCTAGTCACGTAATTTCTTGATTTGGGGATCAGAATTGGTCGTCCAGATCATGCGATTTAACGCCGTTGGATTTTCTTCAGGGGGATTTTTTGAAATTTACGGTTTATGCCAACAAGTCTATTACTACCCAGAGATGAAAGAAAAAAAATTGAGCGCTGTATCAACGAAATTCATCCACATTTATGCAAAACGGTCATAAAAAATTTTAACAAAAGAGTATGTGTCAGCAAAGCCGTGAAGGCCATTTACCCGATACGCTATTCCATACATAACCCTACGCTATGAATCAATAAAAAGTTTTTTGATTATAATAATATATAATATTTTCTATTAAAATTACTTCCTGCGTGAATTTCGGGACACCCTTTACGTACATTCGCGTGTGCGCCATAAATCGAGCCCGCGATGACGATATCCCGACAGACGGAGCATGACAATATCAGCCCAGATTCGATCGAAACGAGGCTGAATTCGACACAGATACCGAGGCGCAATAACATCGATCAAGCGGACAGAAAGGAGTCGAAAATTTGCGCTGCAGTCAATTAATGATAAGTCATCGGGGAGGGGGGGATATCGATCGCCGTGGACGTTGGTCTCGCTCGAGCGATTGCAACGAGCCCGAAATAATTGTGCTGGTACTGATTGTCATCGCTTTCGAATCACCGTGCGCCGCGAAAAAGTGGGGAAAGAAACGATCGAGAAGTTGCACGGTGGTAGTATCGATTGCGGCTGATCTCTTAGACCGATGTAGAAATTTGTCCTCCGTTCCAGGCCCTCTTTTTCTGATGCCGAAAGCAGATAATGGTGACAATAGTGACACCTTATTTAATTCATTGGTCGTTAGCGTAACACGGCCGTTTGTCGCCTGCAGTTATTGCAAGTTCATCTGTTTCCTTTATTCTCAAAATTATGGGAATTCGATGAGTGATATTCTAGTATTATAGGAAATTCTACTTTTATTTATTTAGTAGAATAGATGATAGGTTCAGATGTGAGTATAATAAAGTGAAGTGCTTAGAATATAATAAATATACCCAAATATATCCAAATATATTTAATATACAAGTATACCCAAAAAAAATTCCTCTCAGTTCTGCAATTTCAGATTCTTTTTAATGTATACCTATTCCTTAATAAATGAATATTATAAATAAATATACGAGAAATGTCCGGAAATCTAGTAATAAGGTTGATATTCCTAGTTCAGGCGCAAAAAATCGTTACGCAACGGTCTAAGCAGTTTGCTTAGCGTACAGAACAATGAAGGAGGGATCGTTGCTTCCAGAGGATCTCGCAACACTTTTTTAGGCGATCGATCCACGGGCTAACAAAGAGTTTCACATGCTCGAGGAGATGCGCGTTACACTTTCCTCCCTGTTACGATTGCTTTCGCACGAAACCCGGCTTACATAATTTCGTCCAATCATGGACGGGCGTCGGGAACGTTGCTCATCGTCCTCGGGATCGAAATCGCGTTTTCACGGAAAAACCACCGAGAAAACGCTCCCAGAAACAGAACACTCGCACTATCGAGATCATTGAGATCCACTTTGTCTTTCCGTCTCTATAAATCCACAATAGATAATTCTGACCTATGAAAATCGTATCTGTATTAGAACCAATAAATTAAATGCTCACTTAGATCTTTTTTCGAGCAATGCACACAACATCAAAAACATGTTGTACAAATTATTGTACATTGAAACACTTTCCTTCTCAGTTAAGTGGCATGTATTGTATTATGTTACAGTGTTTTTTAATCTTATGTATATTAATGGGACCCGATTACGTTTATTGCAGTAAATTAACCCTTTGGACTCGAAAGGTGACTTTCAGTCTCCAAATGATAATCTCACAAATGTTCAAATCCAAGGGATTAAATAGTCACGTATTTACGAATCTTAATAAATAATCTGGCGTTTGAAAATCTTTGAAATTAGTATTATTGGACGACTATGACTCACTCCGCGAATGCAAAGGGTTAAATTAAATTAAATTCACGCAACGCGCTCCCATCGACCGGCATATCCGGTCTCGATCGCGCCCCGCTCGCATCACAATTGCGATGTGCCCTCGCATATGGCGACGACGATCGAATCTTTCATCGATCGATCGATCACGCCTCGCGATTAATCATCGCGGATGCGTCGGGCGAGTATTTCGCAAGCATGCGCCCGAACAATGGCGCACTTTTACTCTCTGCAAAGAGCACTCTGTGTTTTGTTCGCGGAATCGAGCGATACGAGTACTGCGGACCTTGTGCACGCTAATCTCGTGCACCATTGGGAATAAATTATCGTATCGAATAAACGGGGGATAAGATAACGAGACAGACTTTAGAATTGTTGTCGTCGTTGCGTAAACGAATCGTTCCGTTGACTTTGTTAGAATTTCCGAGCGCATAATTGCGTATCGATCATGCGTGGAAATGTGAATATCGTAGTATAGTGACTGTTGACCTATCGCAAGGATGCAGATGGTATTCATTTCGTAGATTCCTGAACGCAGAAGGTTAACCCCTGGCCAAATGATAGTTTCACAAATTTTCAGATTTTAGTTAGTTTATTTAGTAGTCAAACCCGGAGGTTAAATAATCATATGTGTAAATTTTAGTATACGACTTAACGAAACTAAATGAAGTTTAATATAAGTGAATCTTAGTAAATATTTTGCACTTGAAAATCTTTGAAGTTAATATTGTTAGACGACTGATAGTCACCTTTCGAGTGCAAAGGGTTAATATCTACGAAGTTTAACACTAGGTTTACGGGAACCATCGATTTGACGAGTTTTGTAGACTTCATGAGTAAAATTTGCAAAAATACTAATTATTATTCCTAGCAATATTTGCTGAATTCTTTTGATGGTACGATACAAATATACCCAAATCTATTTCCCTCTCTGTTCTGCAATTTCAAATTCTTTTTGATGTATACCTCATTCCTTAATAAATGAATAATAAAAGTAGATGCACTAGAAATGTCCGCAAATCGTTAATGTCGCACAACTGCGTTTAATCCTACTACAGTAGTCGAAACCATAGATTTCATCAGCTAACAATCTATACACAGTTTTGAGTTGCCAGAAAAAAGAGGTTTGTCGGGAAATGCAAACGAATGTAAACACTTTCGTAACCATTGTACCCCGGGTGGAGGATGAATCAGAAGTGTTATTCGTTCGAGGAACCCCGCGGAATTCATTCTCAAGAAATCGGGTGTTTACGAGCGGGTCTGTACCAGGTATTAACCACGCTGAATCAGAGAGATGCCGCCCGCTAGATGGACGGATCTCTGCCCAGCGCCATACAAATGAACCTAATCAAAATTCGAATGACCCTGCCTGCGTGCGACCGGTCGCGAGGACTGGAAATTCAAGTATGCATAACCTTGCGCGTCAGGTCGCTGACGATCGAAGCTGGTAGATGTGTAACCGTTTACGCGTGGAGGGGAATCATCGTGTGTGCTCGTCTCGTTGCTCTATTTTCGTGCGTTTATTTTCGTTGGCCGAGCATTAACGCGAATTCCGGGTGTGGCGTCGGACGAGATATAAAATAATCGACGTTACGCCAGGGGATCAGGGGATATTTGCGTTGCTAGTCAAGGGATTAGCGTTGCGAGTAGAATAATCATGCTTTTCTCGGGCGACGATAACAGAATACTGCCGATGCTATTACTTCTACCGTGCCACTGGCGTCGAAAGTTGAAAAATCCACTCATTCCAACAGTATCTTAGACATTTTGTATACTTGTATCTGTGTTACGTGCATTCTGCACTTTATCGCGAATCTTAATTTAACGTAAATGCATAAAAATTCTCTAATCTACGAATAACAGTAACGAAGTCGCATTCGATAATTTACGAAGCATTTAATAATAATCATCATCATCCATAAGAAGTGCATTACAGGATTCATTATAGTAATGAGGAATTCATATTTTAATATCGTTATTAAAGTAAAACGTGATCATAAGCCTTATTGAAAGCGAAAACTCGTCTAGCGGTGTTATCGACCTTCTGTACGATTCTTTCGCGGTAGCTGCTTGAAACAGCAATCCTAAACACTCCCACGGGCTGTCGACCAGTACCTTCCATCAGCATCTAATTTCATCGCCGCCGTCTAATCACCGCAATCAATTTTCTCGTTGCAGAAGCCAATCGAAGGCCTCTTACCTGGCCTACCGGCGGGAACGCGGGGCGCCCGACACGGAGGGCAGCTACAAGAGAACCATGTCACCGACTTCTCGCCTGGAGGACTGGCCACCGCCACGGGATCACGACGATCCGGTTCTTCTACGCGTCACGTCTCATCATCCGTTGCAACACCATCACCATCACAACAACCACCATTCGCAGCAGCCGGAGCTTTCCAAGTCGCACAGCGTGGACGCGCTCCATCATCGGCTGGAGGAACGATCCGTGCAGCAGCAGCAACAGCAACAGCAACACTCGACGGAGGTGTTTGGAAAGTTGTCGCACGATTTGAACAAGAAACTGCAGGCAAGCGAGGCGAGGTCGCGAGCCGCCACCGAGAATAATAACAACGACAACCTGGAGGATCGACATCAGCACCACAACCATCATCATTATCATCAGGAGAAGCGGCAGCAGGAGAAAAGGCACGATTATGAGCAGCGTAGGGAACGGCTGTCGCCCCAGAGCGTCGAGGTACTTAACGACAGGAACCGACAGCTGGAACGCGAACGCAGGAAGCTGGCCGCCAGTTGCGAGCCTCTACCTCAGAACAGAGAGGTAATATTTCTTTCAGGACGTTTAGCAAGCCCTCTGTCGATGCATCGTCGGTGGTAGAGTAGGTTACTTCGCGGTAGCATTGCGAATGCTGCGAATTCACAGAGAGAATTTTGCAGAGAGAACAGTGTAACGAGTGAAGTAACGGCGAAGGTGTTCTTTTGTTTGATTCAAAAATTACAATTTAATTCTCAATCGTACACATTTAGTTTACCGTTAGAATAATTAAATTCGTAAGGTAGGATGCATCTGTTATACCACAATAGTATATTAACTTTCAATCGATAAGATCATAAATTTTCCTAAAAACAGTTACTTCGTATCTTTGTCGCAAATTTCGTGTGAAATACTAATTAAACAAATTAAACGATCAGAAACACAGTCGAAGCATGGACGCCCCCTCGTCGGTAGTCGAGGAAGACTTCTTCCGCGAGCGCAGCGCCACCATCGAGATGACCTCGCAGAACATCGAACTCTTGAACCGTCGCAACGAGAAGAGAACGAACGCCACATCCTCCACCTCGACCAACACCATCGCTACCTGCAACACGACCTCCTCCTCCACCTCCTCCACGATGTCCATCACGACAGACAGCTGCTGGTCATCGCGCGGCCACGAGGTGCAGACCTCCATCGGGGCGACGCCAATCTCAGAAAGGCCTCCTCCCCCCTCCAGTTCTCCACCAAGGTCGCCAGATCAAGCGGAAGGTCACAGTCCACGGGGTGCCGTACCCAGACGGACCGGAAGCTCGTCCAGTTCCTCGTCCAGCAGATCATCCGACCCACGAGTCTCTCCGCGGAGCCTGTCCAACAGCTTCGCCAAAAGCGAGGGTTGCTCGCCTAACAACAGGAAGGTCTCGAGTCCCACTCAGACTGACAGCACCAGTGGTTCCTCGAGCAACAGATCCGGTTCTCCTCTTCGTTCCAGTCAAACGAACGAGATAGAGCTGCGAGTGGACAGATCGTCCTCGTCGTCGTCGTCGATCAAGTCCAGATCCGGAGGCAGGTCCTCGACGTCCTCGATCTCGAGCGTGTCGAAAGCCTCCTCCTCGTCATCGCCACGGAATTCCCCGGTCGAGGAGGATTGCAGATCGTCCTCCCCGGTGTCGCCGTGCGTGTCCCCTCAGCCAGGGATAGAAGGGTTGACGTTGGTGCAGCGCACGGAGATCGTGCTGCGAGTGAACGCGGCCACCAGCGATGCTGCCTCGCAGACAGACATCCTGGAGGTGACGGAACTGGAGACGCCTGCTGCCAAGGCGCAGGAGATCCCTCCGTGCAGAAAGAAACTGCCGGAGGAGATCGAGTGCGAGGAGCTGGGCAGGGACCTGGCCAGTCAGCTCAGTCCGAACGACAAACTGGTGCCTTTGCTGGGTAAGTCTGGCGTGCTGTTTGCAGGGAACGTTTCGAAGCAACGTTGTAACGGAGGACGATGGGGATGGAATACGTTTTTATTTATAATAGTTAATTCGACACGTTATGTAACATGTTATTAGGAAACTTTCAGATAACTGTCGGGTAATGATATGATTATAAAATAAATAATTGAACAATCAACTGTGCATGCTTTGACATCTATCAAAATCGGGCATGAACTTTTGCAATCACCTAATAGTTACGATCATTTACCCAAATTTATACATACGGTTGTTTAACCTCTTAGTCTGATTAATAAACATATTAACTAAAGTCTGAAAATTTGAGAAACTACCATTTGGTAACTAACAGTAACTACTACATTCAGTTTCTAAGGTTTCTTCCAAACCAAGATAGCAACCCTTCCGGTGAACCATATTTGAGGCTATTACCTTAGAAAACAAGCTTATTCGCAGCTTAAGATAATATACCTGGCCTCATTTTCTACCTTCCACATTCCTCACCGTCTTCGCGTACAACTTAATCCCTGGTTTCGACTTATCCCGGATTACCGGGATCGCGTTCGCGGCGATTACCCTCTAATAAAAGTCGCGTAACCGCTGGTATTAGCACGTTCTCCCGCTTCCCCGACAGCTTGTCGCCAGCGCGGCAGATTTAGCCGGGCAGAACGTGTCGTCGACTTCGATCTGCCCGAGCGACGTTTTTATCGCCTCGTTGTCGCTGACAACAGTCGCGGGACACGTAGATAAGGGACACGGCCCAGTTCGCGCGTGTTATTGCCTAGTCTATTGACGCCGCGTGTCGGTGCGTCATCCACGACGAGGTAGAGCCTCGTCGAACCGCCAGGTCGACGACCTTTTATTTTAATAAGCGTTAAACCAATCGACCGGCCAACCGTGTTATTCAATTACGCCTTCGTCGCGCCTCTGCCCCGGTCAGCCTCGACGTTCGCCGCGCGCGCTCGTTACGGCTTCCACGAGGATTCTCGGAGCGTGGAAGCGCACCTGTACCCGGGTAAACGCAGTCGAGCGCTGCTGTTGATTAACCCTTTGCGCTCGAAAGGTGACTGTTAGTCACCAAATGATAGTTTGGCAAATTTTCAGAATTTAGTTAGTTTATTTATTAACACTATTCCTACCGACACTTCACGTATACCTATTCCTATCGCGACATTTCCACGTAAGACAGACTACAAATTTTTCTCAAAAAATAAACAATGAAAACAGAAGTGAATATTGAAAAATGTATTATACGTATATTTGAGAAAAAATCTAAAGTTTAAAGGCGATTCAATTACGTTGTATCTATGAAATTTTAATCAAAATTTTAAAAACGGCCATTTGACCGGTTGTGGTAGGAATAGTGTTAATCAGACTTAGACGTTAAATAGTCGTATATGTAAATTTTAGTACATCACTTAACTGAACTAAATGACGTTTAATATAGGCGAATTTTAGTAAATATTTCGAATTTGAAAATTTTTGAAATTAGTATCATTGGACGACTAATAATTGACTATTGCAAAGGGTTAACCTTCGCAAATCGTCGTAGTAGTCGGTGCCGCCAACCTGACGGCATGATGTCATTAACACTAGGTTTACAGGACCCGTCAATCTGACGGGTTTTCTGAGTCCGTGAGAAAAATTTGCAAAAAGAATTATTATTATTATTTCTAGCAATTTTTCTACAATGTTTTTGCAACGATTTGTTCTTATCAGTTCCAGCACCGGAGCACAAGAAGCCCACCGACTACGTTTCCGGTTTGTTCAGGGTGGAGGCGACCTTGCAGCCGAGACCCAGGCGCCGACTCTCCCTCGAGGAGCCGACGACCCCGTGCTCTGAAAACGGAGACGAGGAGAAAAAGTGAGTGTTATTATTGTAATTCGGATAATTGGAGGGGGTCTTTGGAAACTGGTTATCAACGGGGCTGACGTGCGAGCGTTGTGTGAACAGGAATGCTATTTATTGGTTCCGTGAATGCGGGAAACGCGGCGAACGCTGAAGAATTTGAAATTTAACTCTAGAATTTTCCTATGTTATTATTTCGAGCAGCTGTTATTTAAATTTAGGAAATTCTTTTCAGTTTATAATATTTATAAATTTCATTCTGCAAAATTGTGATTAAGAGGATGTTTAATTTAGGATCGAATATATTTACAACGCTAAAATCCTATTATTTATTATACGCTACTGTTTGTTGTATTAACATTATCACCGTCTTGAGTAGCTACAAATTCAATTTAGACAAGCTTCTTCAACCTGTAATATTTATAAACTGTCGTTCGCAAATTGTCAGTTAAAGGATATTAAGTTAAAAAGGATATACTTATTAAAATTCTACTACTTACTGTAAAACATTTTACGATACGATTATCTTCAATTTACTGCAGTTGAAATTTAATCGGAGAAAATCCTCTTCAATTCGCAATGCTTGTACAATCATCTCTTCACGACCTGCTACCTAGACGACGTTTAAATTGACAAATATGCCTGTTAGAATCCTATAATTTTCATAACTCGGAAGCTGCACATATAAACGCGTGTGCTCCCTCGGTTATCCTCTCTCAACAGTGTGTCTCTCAAGTTACATAAATGTTAACCGATCGTCCCGACCGATATCGACGCCGATATCACGTACAGGTTGCGACCAACCACTTTCACCGACCACGCAGGATTATTAATCGCGAGCCTTCCGATTCCCCGTCATTAGACGCTGTCTCGATAGAAAATTGCTGAATCCTCGCTAAGAGATATTCCAGCTTTGGCCACAACTGAACGATGTCAAAAAGTTTTGGGTGTAAGGTGTAAGACAAAAGCGCCGACGTAATTCGATGGATTGCGTTGCGGTTGACGACGTACAACATTGTTTCCGTCGTCGAGTGAACTTCGGGAGGATTTCGTCAAATTCGTTAGGATCAGTTGTAAGTCCGGGACACCCCACCACCTCTAGAGGGGTGACGATCTTTTTATATAACATGGCATAACGATCGAGAGTTAGTCGATTCTCGTCCGACAAATAAATCGATAAATATTATTATCAAATCGGACTATGTCGAATCTTTTCGACTACGGTGGTCGATTTTTTAACACGTTGACTGCCATTGGGGTCACCAGTGACCGGCGCTCAACTTGGCAATGGCGCCGGTGACCGGCGCGCTCAGATTGATAGAAAAACATAATTTGAACAAATGTCAATAATTATCGATTTTTTATTATTACCATCGTTAATGTAATGGTGTGAAGAAATTAATGAAGTATAAAAGTTATACTCTATAACTAATTTATTGTAAATAATATTTCAACAGTATATGTGTCGTATAATAGAAAATTCATCGTGGCGCCACAGGCAAACCCTGTAAAACTGGCGTGGCATTCAACGTGTTAACCGTTTGAGTCCCAGGGGATATTGAAAAAACACTGTCGAAGAATCCCAAACAGCGCGATCGCGCTTATCTGTAAATGGGTACGAAAAGACCCAAGCAGCGCGATATGGCTTGTTTTATTTTATGTCGAGAAATACCAAGCGGCGCAATAGCGCTTGCATTTAAATTTTTATTTTGTAATGTATTATTAAATTATTATAGTATTATTATACTTATCGTAAAATGTACTATTTACATTAAAAGAAGTTGTGTAATGTACTTGCTTCAGCAAATCTGAGCGCGTTTCGACAATCAGTATATCGCACCATCAGTTGTTCACAACGTTCGAAATGAGCTGGGTTTTCTCGACATAAAATCCCAACAGCGCGATCGCGCTGCTTGGGACTCAAACGGTTAAGGGCTGCAAAATTTCTCGTGTCGCCACAGAATTTTCCCTTTTCCGTGGCGCACCGTGCAACGAGATCCAACACGGGTTAAAGAGGTCGTCGCGTACGGAGAGAGATCCTTCGTTGACCACTGACAATGAGAGAGTGGCGTTTACGTGGGCGTGACCCGCGGGATTCCTAGGCAAGCGTCATTAAACGGGCTCCATTACCGTCGAGGTCTAATTGTCGTTTTTCGAGCAGCCCGTTACGAATTGACGCGAGAGCAAATGGTCGAGCCGTGCGTATAATTTATGGCTGCTTAATTATCCCCGCTTCGGCTATCATTTCCTCGGGGCTGCAACGATGATTAGAACGCTTTATTTATTTACAAATAGTACATCTTTTTTATTAACCCTTTCCTCGTTCTAATAACTTTCTAAGCAGTTGGAAATTAGTTCCTCGTAATCTCATGTTACACGTTCGCGTCGCTCAGTAGTATTACGCGAACTGTTGATAACCCTTCCTCGTTCTAACAATTTCCTGAGCAGTCGGAAATTAAGCTTTCATCGTTTCATTTCCACGTTCACGTTACCCAATTACGACTCTCGAACTATTAACTCTTTCGCTTCGAACGCCGCATATATGCAGCATTCAAATGATGTGTATACAAGTGCCATCTGTAGTCGATGACAACAATAATTTTGTATTTTAATAATTTTGTAAGTCTTTTCATTTATTAAAAACCTAAACTATACTTGTTATATTAGAGCAATGATTGTTTTATTTAGCACAGTTGTTATTTAAGACTTAAGAAAAACGTATACACAGAAACCACGCGTACTGTGCATATTTCTGACGAAAGCTTCCGTTCAGTGACGGTACTTCGGCGGACTGAACTGTCGTAGCGAAAGGGTTAATCCTCACCGTTAAGGCCTATCCGGCGCGGCCTGTCGCGAAGCGATCGAAAAGGAGAACTGGCGACAGTTTCTCGATAATTGAGTTAGCAAAGGCTGGCCGGGTGTGCTGTTCGGCGCCATTTAAAGCGCCCGCCGATCGATCCCCGATCGAGAAACAAGTTTTTCCTCTTTCCCGCCGATCTGGAACCGCCCGGCCGATCGAGGACAATACTTCCGCCAGCACGCGCCGGGAGAAAGTGCCGGGGGCGCGAGGGATTGCGTAACCAGCCATAAATGATATTGTTGGGCTAGCTGCTTGGTGGTCTACGCATCATCTCGTCCGCCAGTCTGTCGCGGACGGGCGGTGACGTCGTTTCGCTCGATCCTCGCATCGATCTTCGCCTGGATCGTCGTCCCGCACGCTACTTCCGTTGTGTGACCGTCGAAAATGGACACCGGAGACACGGAAAAGTACAGGCGCTCCTTGACTTTCGCACACTTTTAAAAATTCAACTTTTTAAGCCTTTACGGTCGAATGTCCCCTCTGAGAGGACATCAGACTTTAGCCATCAGACTACAATATTGTTCCGATCAATACTTTAAAACACAGTTTTTGGTGTATATTTTTTTACATCCCTCTACTTTCGAACGTTCAACATTCGCACACTCTTTCAAGAACCAGTTGTGTGCGAAAGTCGAGGGGAGCCTGTAGAACAAAACCACGTTACTTCGCTGCAGTCTTAACATTTAGCCAACCGAATGGGGAGATCTTCCATTTTTTCCGCAACAAGGGCTCTACCATTGATTCTACCTATTTTTGTTATCAGTTAGTCTTAGAACTAGCGTTGTTCACAGTTCGTCAAATACATTTTCTGTTTTTCCAAAGTACAATTTTTAATAAATTCTTGATTCGCGATGGACAATGTTCGGTTGAGCGTGGCACCGTGCGGTTAGCTAAATGTTAATAGGCTCCCGGTCGGTGAAGTGTTAATCAATCTTCGGCCTCGCGACCGGTCGTTCATCGCCGACTAACTACACGCCCCGCAGTCGCTCGTTCCGCTCAACTAACGCTTCTCCGGAGGCACCAGCAGACCTTAATAACCGCGGCTCGAATGTTTATCCGTTTATGGGAAGTTTCAACGTGCAAGAATCTAAGAAACGTGTACACTGCCGTTCATAAATTACCGAACGCTCGCAAATTTTGAACAGAACACTCGTTTTATCAGATTTTCGGTAAAATTTAGAAAGATGTCTGTGACCGTAATAGTTATTCCACGATCACGACAACTCAAATCAACGTTCGCGTTGAATTTTCATAACGGTGCTCGTGAAAATACAAATTTGCATGAATAACCGTGGCGTATTAATAACGTTGCCTCGCTTAATGGACGAAGGAATTCGAGCAAAGAGTTTCCTACCACACCCTCCGGACCAGAAACGCTTTGGAGAACGGTCACGGGTGGCTTCTTAAAGCACCACGCTCGAGACGAGCGCGTAAACGGGTAATTGCGATCGTACTCGCCGCAGCATCCACTTCCGCTTTTCATTAATTGCACCGTCCAACACGGTCCAGCTTAATAGCCGCGGTCGATCGACGCGACCGCTCTTCGAACCACGTTTTCCTTTCTTTATTACTTTCTCTTCTTTCGTGAGGCCGCTTTTCAGCGAACGTCGCGTTTACCTACGCATGATTTCGCGACAAAAGTATGTCGAATTCTGTCGATCCGTTATTTATATTTAATGACGTTGTTTCAAGGATTAATCGCGAACGCGGAAGATGCGTTCGCTAATACGTAAGAACGGTAGATCATCCGAGGGGGATCAGTTCCTCGTCCCGCGAAACGTGCCGATCGATCCGATCGTGAGTCATGAAACGGCGAGCGATGCGCAATCTCTGTCGTTCGCGATCACGAATTGTGTATTCGAGGATTATTTTTGCTCGCCAGGGGATCACGCGGAGAGAGAGGCAGCCAAGACCACCGGTGATTTAACCCTTTGCGCTCGAGAGGCGACTGTCGGTCGCCAAACGATAGTTTTGCAAACTTTCAGACTTTAGTCAGTTTGTTTGTTAATCAGACTCAGAGGTTAAATAGTCGTATGTGTCATAAATTTTGGTATATCATTTAACTGAGCTAAATGACGTTTAATATAGGCGAATTTTTGTAAATATTTCGAATTTGAAAATTTTTGAAGTTAATATCATTAGTCGACCAACAATCAACTCTCAAGCGCTGCTGTTGATTAACCCTTTCTCTAACCAAACGATAGTTTGGCAAACTTTCAGACTTTAGTCAGTTTGTTTATTGATCAAACCGGTGGTTAAACAGTTGTACATGTAAATTGTAGTGTATGACTTAACTAAACTAAATGAAGTTTAAAATAAGCGAGTGTTAGTAAATATTTTGCACTTAGAAATCTGTGAAGTTAATATTATTAGACGACTAACAATCAACTCTCGAGCGCTGCTGTTGATTAATCCTTTGCGATTAACCCTTTCTCTAACTAAACGATAGTTTGGCAAACTTTCAAACTTTAGTCAGTTTGTTTATTGATCAAACCGGTGGTTAAACAGTTGTACATGTAAATTGTAGTGTATGACTTAACTAAACTAAATGAAGTTTAATATAAGCGAGTGTTAGTAAATATTTTGCACTTAAAAATTTGTGAAGTTAATATTATTAGTCGACTAACAATCAACTCTCGAGCGCTGCTGTTGATTAATCCTTTGCGATTAACCCTTTCCCTAACCAAACGATAGTTTGGCAAACTTTCAAACTTTAGTCAGTTTGTTTATTGATCAAACCGGTGGTTAAACAGTTGTACATGTAAATTTTAGTGTATGACTTAACTAAACTAAATGAAGTTTAATATAAGCGAGTGTTAGTAAATATTTTTCACTTAGAAATCTGTGAAGTTAATATTATTAGACGACTAACAATCAACTCTCGAGCGCTGCTGTTGATTAATCCTTTGCGATTAACCCTTTCCCTAACCAAACGATAGTTTGGCAAACTTTCAAACTTTAGTCAGTTTGTTTATTGATCAAATCGGTGGTTAAATAGTTGTACATGTAAATTTTAGTGTATGACTTAACTAAACTAAATGAAGTTTAATATAAGCGAGTGTTAGTAAATATTTTGCACTTAAAAATTTGTGAAGTTAATATTATTAGTCGACTAACAATCAACTCTCGAGCGCTGCTGTTGATTAATCCTTTGCGATTAACCCTTTCCCTAACCAAACGATAGTTGGCAAACTTTCAAACTTTAGTCAGTTTGTTTATTGATCAAACCGGTGGTTAAAACAGTTGTACATGTAAATTTTAGTATATGACTTAACTAAACTAAATGAAGTTTAATATAAGCGAGTGTTAGTAAATATTTTCACTTAGAAATCTGTGAAGTTAATATTATTAGACGACTAACAATCAACTCTCGAGCGCTGCTGTTGATTAATCCTTTGCGATTAACCCTTTCCCTAACCAAACGATAGTTTGGCAAACTTTCAAACTTTAGTCAGTTTGTTTATTGATCAAACCGGTGGTTAAACAGTTGTACATGTAAATTGTAGTGTATGACTTAACTAAACTAAATGAAGTTTAATATAAGCGAGTGTTAGTAAATATTTTGCACTTAAGAATCTGTGAAGTTAATATTATTAGACGACTAACAATCAGCTCTCGAGCGCTGCTGTTGATTAATCCTTTGCGATTAACCCTTTCCCTAACCAAACGATAGTTTGGCAAACTTTCAAACTTTAGTCAGTTTGTTTATTGATCAAACCGGTGGTTAAACAGTTGTACATGTAAATTTTAGTGTATGACTTAACCAAACTAAATGAAGTTTAATATAAGCGAGTGTTAGTAAATATTTTGCACTTAAGAATCTGTGAAGTTAATATTATTAAACGACTAACTGTTGCCTCTTGAGTGAAAAAGGTTAAACACGGAAACGTTCGCTCTCGTTACAGGCACGAGACGATACCCTCGACCCCGGTCACTCCGTTGTCGGCGGACTCCACCAGCCCTCTTTCGCCCACGTCGGCCTACTTCACCACGTCCGAGGGGAAGGCTAGGTTCCTCACGAGATACTCGCGCGACGTCACCGTGGAAGAGTTGACGCGACAGGAGGACGCGCCGCAGATCATCCCGACTGACAGCCTTGATCTCAGGCAAAAGAAGGTGAGGAAGCCTGGAAAGTTATATTGGGATGTCTGTGTGAAGACAAGTCTAAACATATTAGAATGATTGAGAACAAGTAATATGTGTACACATCGTAAAAAACAATACTTCAGACATATTTGAAACAAAATTTGGGTACGATACATTAATTTTTGTCAGTTTTATACACATTTGAATATGGAAGAAAACAACGTGCATTTTAGGCATTTAATACCTTTCTTTCATCGGAAAGGCAAAAATGCCACAAAAGCGACAGAGCATTTTTCGATCATTACAAAATTCCCTTAATGGAAGAAATTTCAACTTGTATGTTGTTGTTGTAATAGTATGTTGAAACTTGTACTAACAGGCATTGATTGTTTCCTCACAATAGAGATTCTTACATTATTGTATTTAATTTGTCATTCGCCAGTCAATTTTATCAAAATTTCTTAAATAATTCGATAGTACTTTTACACGAGGTCGTAGAAATGCCTCTATATCGTTAGACTAGCAAAAATGAAATATTGAATGTGATAATAAAACGAAACTTTCAGAATCGCTGAAAATACCAAATCAAATACAATTTCTCTAATCACTGTGCGAAGGTGATCTGCAGAACCCTTTACCTGATCCCCGTTCTTTATACAATTATTTCCTCCACTCTGTTTCTCCGAACCAAGATCATCAGGACCTTAACCCTTTATTACTTGATGCATCGTCTCTCGATCAAACACGACATAGCTGCTCCAAAAATGGCCACCAATGACACACAGCTTTCGTTCCGTTTTGTCACACGCTGGAGGAGGGCGAGTTCATGAAACCGTAATCGATTCTCTTCGCAGGAGGAGTTGATGATGAGGCTGGACAAGAAGCTGGTGGTACTGAGGGCCGAGCAGGAAGCCGTGCGCGAGGAGGGGGAGGTGAACGAGGCGTTGGGGGCGCGAGTCGCCACGAGGATCTCCGCGGTCGCGAGACCAGCTGAAGCGTCCAAGTATCGGCTGCATGTGGAGGAAGTCGGCAAGATCACTAGCCTTCTTCTTGGCTTGAGCGGGAGATTGGCTCGAGCCGAGAACGCCCTCTACGGAATGCCGACCGATCACGCGGAAAGGGTGAGCTTTGAAATTCATTCGCTATGATAGACTTTTTTCGTTTCTTAACCCGCTTAGGAAGTTGCTTACAATTTTTTTCAATTTTACTTCCCTTTCTTTTTTGAAATATTCGTTATTGCTTGGTAGAGTAGAACGTCGATTATCGGAATTTTGGTCATTCGTATGATGAATTTTTTAAATATAAATTTAAATTTTAGATTTTTTAAATATAAATTTATATGAAAAAAATGTTTGATTTATGGATATACCGTGTTTCGCTTATTAAATATTTATTATTTCGTGTAAAAATCATTCATCTTTGAAAATTGTTTAATTTCCGTTTACTGTGACAGTTTTAAGAAGGAATAAATTATCCGAAAGACTGTTTATCCAAACGGATTTATCTCTCAATCAATTTTAATAATCGACGTTCAACTGTATCGTTTATTATTTATACTCTATATTTTAATTCCCTGGTCCTTTCACTAATAGCGTTTAAATATAATCGCACAATTTTATGAAAAATATTGACTTTTTTTTATCAAAGCTTGAATATCCATCTGCAGTGTAATTTTATAAGTTTGATGAGCTGTATGTGGACACGAGAGGGATTAATTTACGTAATGTTTACTGTTATGGTTTTGGTAATTGACATGTAAAAGATCGATCGATGGTGTAAATATTAATATTAAGTTTCCACCGTGGAAACGTATGTGTTTCGATAAACGAGCCTGTTTCATGCAAGGTTGTTGATGATCGATCGAAACAGGTAGCGATCATTTCTGTTTCAAGGAAGGTGTTCCAGAGAAACAGAGGAAACGCGTGTTTAATTGAAAATTTATCCGGCATCCTTGGGTTGTCGTCGACTTGTAAATATTACAGGTTTCCATTAAGTGATTTGTAATTGTTGAACGGGAAGGTCGGGCTGTACATGTGACATTACTCATGCTGACAGAAAGTCATGATTTATCGTACGAATCTTATGCAACATGTTTGATCGTTAAACTGAAGTCCGCCTGTCATGAAAACATTAAGTTGTTGCACTTTCCAAGTCCCTGAATCAATTTTTAATAGGAACAAAAAGAATTACATTCACATACTAATACTAATGACTAAACGTACTAATACTGAACTAAAAAGAAAACTGTATTGCATGCTAATATTAATAACTAAACACACTAATACTAACCTAAAAGAAACCTCATTATATACTAATACTGATAACTAAACATACTAATGCTAAACTAAAAGAAATTTATTACATACTAATGATGTAATAAAGATAACTTAATGATAAAAGTTCGAGACATATGTACGCTTATTACCAGAGTCTAAGAAAAAATTGTTACACCACAGTCCAAGGTGTTCGTTAGAAAATTTTCCTAATTAGCATGGGTCTTGTTAGGATACATTTACAACATTCAACACAAGCAAAATAAGCAATTTTACAAACTGACATATACATGCTGTGGTAATAGCGAACCTGTTAATCCCTCCTTCGAGCAATCAAAACGAGAAATTCTACCTGAAAAATAAAAAATATTTCCCGCCGTTCTGTTCGCAGAAAATCCTAGAGAGCAAGCGGGACAAGTTGATGGACCAGCTGGAGGAGGCGAAAATCCTGAAAAGCAACATCGACAAGCGCAGCGTGAACGTGTCGACGATCCTGTCGAAGTACCTGAACGAGGAAGAGTTCGCTGACTATCAACACTTCATCAACATGAAAGCGAAGCTGATCGTGGACGGCCGCGAGATACAGGACAAGGTGAAGCTCGGGGAGGAGCAGCTAGCCGCTCTCAGAGAGGCGATCGACTAGTCGTGGAACAGTGCGGACACAATCACGAGCTGATCGCAAGCTAAGCTAATCGAAAACGCGCGTTCTCTCGAGCGATTTTCTTCCACGGCGAAAGGAAGGGGCACGCGAACGGATCCTGAGGCGTTCTCGCAACGACCCCCTCGAATTTTGTAAGCCTGTGTCACCTGAGTCGACGAATGGAACGCGATAATCCCTGGCGGGAGAGCGCGCCATATAGAGAAACGCGCGAGCGTTCTTTGTAAATATGCCCACGTATCCTTCAGACCCTAAGAAATAGCCCAGGTCCTCCGATCCTGGGCCTGAGCGTCGAGACGCGCAGAATTGTAAAGCTTGCTGGCTTTGTGCATCGATAACTTCCTGTTTTCACGCGGTAACTTCATTACCGATCGATACTAACCGATGTACACTAAACAGGCAAAAGGTTGGAATCACTTTTAGAATTGCAGTCATATCGAATTTCCTATGACGATTTATTGTTCGTTTGAAATTAACACTTTACCGATCACTAGTGGTTCAACATACGCATATGCACTCCCAACCGGCTCATTTTGGCGTGGATGCATCGTTAATGATTTTATTATTAAACTTAATCAATAGTTTAATATTTCTCATATGGTATACATATGATATTGCTCTGAAATGTGTTACCTTTGTATAAAGAAACGTTAGAAAATTTACAAAGGAAGCGTGCAAAAAGCCGATTAATAGGCTTCCGGTCGGTAAAGTGTTAATATTGCCAAGTTTAACAACTTTATCGTGGCAGACTTTTTATGGAAGAGTTTACCTAATGACCTTTTCTCGTTTAAATTCAAATGTTTCCTAAAACCTCTTTGAGTGATTCCAAAGTTTTGGTCGGTAGTGTACATAAAAGATCGAAGCGTGGCCAGCCTCAAAAGTGCCTAGTCCTGTCGCTTGGCTCGTGGCGACTGTTTCACTCGAGGTGTTCCATGCGAACGCCTTCGAAAGAAAATCGCGAATGGAATACCGTAATCGACGCCGCGAATGGCAACGCGAGCAACAAATCGAAAGCAGGCAAAGCTGTTGCGTCGTTGTTTCGTTTTATTGATACAATTTTGCGATCCGACATGACCTGATGGAATATCGGCATAAAATCGCCGGTCAAGCTGGACTTTCTATCGACCATCGTTGTCGAGAAGTGGAATTGCTAGCCATCCGAACGAGAGACATGTTGTAAGTGTTTCGAACAATGAAGATCGAAGAAGTTGAAACAAAGTTGAGATATCTACTTCTACCTCGCAACGCACGGAACTATTCAGCTAATGATTGTCTCTGTAGCTTCTCGTATCGCAGTTACACCAAATTTCTATCGGCCATCGTTGTCGAGAGGTTGAATTGCTAACCATCCGAACGAGAGACACGTTGGAAGTGTTTCGAACGATTAAGATCGAAGAAGTTGAGACGAACTTGAGATCTACTTCTACCTCGCAACGCATGGAAGGCTCGTCGTGATTCGTGTTATTGGGACGATCGAAATTCTAATATATTCCAGTCGACGTCGGTTCCCCGCGGCTGCCGCTGAGCGACGCTTGGAAGCCCCTAGCGAACGACTACTTGAACGCTTGCAACTATCGTGGCGCGCATGCGCGTACGCCGCGTAACCGCAAGCGCTAGTCCGCGCGTTGTTCTAATTCGGACGGACGCCGCTGAAATGCGAACGCGCGCGTACAACCTCACGGATGTCTCCATTTACCTGGTTAGCATAATGCCGAGCGGCGCTCTCCGATGCCCGCGAAACGATCCTTGACCTAGAATTACTTCTGGTGCCTTCTTTATATACGATATATATATGTGATACAAAGGGTAAGGAGAGGAGTCACGTGTGGTCCTCGGAACCGTGTATCCGAACGAGATAACCCAGGCAACCGAGCGACGTTGTAACATGTACATATATATAATTATGAAAGATGATGCAAGATAGTGTTTAAGCGATGATACATTTGTAAGGACGCATGGAAAACACGTACTTTCGTGCGTACACACAAACATACAACATACATACATACATACATACATACATACATACATACATACACGCGTACAGACGCGCATACACGATGACCCAGCCGCAATACAGAATCATTTATACATGCTCGCGTATACATACAACGATTACTATTTTTTACGTTCTTGTTCTAACCCCAGGGGCTCCCGTGAGCCTCTATGACGCTTGTGATCTTACTTACTTCTGTACTCGTGACCGTACCAAGGACACTCGAAAGATTTCGAGCCTCCGTGGTGGTCTTTCGTATTTTTGCGAAAAATTGTATGCCTTCGTCGTTCTCCAAACTATTCGCCGTTTCTGTTGCTATCCTTGCACCTCCCTCGACACCCGCTGCTTTTTCGTTCCGACGATCTCGTACGCTCGATGTTCGCGTCGAACACGAGGACGGAAAAGGCGCCACGAAATTTCGAAGCGAACGATCCTCCGGTTTTTTGAGCTCGGTAAATGAGATAACTTGCCGGTGGACTCAAAGATCTCGAGACGGAATCGGTCCTCTATTGTTCACGCTCGTCTCAGCGAACGGTTCAACGGCGTAACGCGATCACTGTGCAATCATAATCAATGCTGGCCATTTCACGAGCTAAGGGTCCAGCGTGAAATTCTTCGGATCGCTTGGCTACCATAGATCGAAGAAGCTGAGACGAAGTGTGGAGATCTACTTCTACCTCTTATCGCAGTTACACCAAATTTCTGTCGACCATCGTTGTCGAGAGGTGGAATTTCTAGCGATCCGAACGAGAGACATCTTGAAAGTGTTTCGAAGGATTAAAATTCTGAACGACTATAGTTTAGACCCATCGTATTTTTGATTTTAAATCGAAGAAGCCAGCAAATTAGAGAGCGTTCGCCGAATCGGACAGGTTTCGCGAAGGACGAGGAGAACGAGTAAAGAGAAAAGAAGAATTTATAATTCACGCGCAAGTGAAAGACTGAGCACAGGGCATAGAATTTTGCAGCAACATTATAGTCAGTTTCTGTTCCTCGTTTGTTTCTTGATTGTTCGCAAGATGACGCGCCGATACGGCGGCGATACTGTAATCTCGCCGCCCGACCGACCGGAAACTAGCCACACGGTTTGTAATGCGTTTGCAAGCGGCGTTACAGCGTCGCGAGTTCGCGACGAAACGACGCGGATTAATTGTACATAAGAGACCCAGTTGATTAGAAGATGAAGACGCAGAAGAAGAGGAAAACGAAGAAGAAGAAAGAGAAGTTGACGAAGAAGGTGATGATAACGAAGAAGAAGAAAGAGAAGTTGACGAAGAAGGTGATGATAACGAAGAAGAAGAAGAAGAAGAAACCATGGTGCTCTGCATAATCTATTTTTTACGAGAAGAAACGTTCCATTAACGCGTAGATTATATTTACAGATTACGCTAAGGTCATTAAATATTTAATAGTCTCCCCCCTCCACTCCTTTTGTGTACATAAACTCTTTACAGGCATAAACAATACTAGTTTTAATGTAACGCGAGGAGGACCCGTTCGATGAAAGAATTCACAGGCTAAACTCACACACACACACACATACACATATACACACGTACACAATAATGCGTACGCGGGTCACATATACACACTCGTAAGCGGCGACGCTAGGTCGTTGTGTTAGTCTGACAATATTATCGCATATTTCGAATGTATTACGAAATCATTACGATAACTATGTTTCCCAAACTCGCTTGCAATAAATAATACATTGAAAATTAATGAGGCGAGTTTATTTTGCGATGATATTACCCGTTACATTTCTTTTGCTGTTTACTGTAGGTGTGATTATTGTCAGATCTCTGTTTCAAAGATTGAATTTACCGCGGAAACGTTAGGTCCAGGCAACCAACGGCGGCGCAAGGCATTGTTGGCCGAGGGTAAGCATTCAAATTATTCCACTTCTTCTATCGTTGGACCGTCCGTAGTGTACTGTCCACCAGCACTGCCATAGAACTTTGTAATGATCGGTTTGCAAATCTGAAAGATTAATAGGATTATCTGCAATATAAAACAAGAAACCAAAGTAATATTTAATGTATCTAACTGTTCATAAATTTAAAATTTATCTGTAATTTTACCAGCTGATGATAATAATACCTTCTTTATTCCCCTAAGACGTTAACCATTTGCGTTCGAGAGGCGACTCTCAGTCATCAAATGATGGTTTCACAGATTTTCAGATACGATAGTTGTGTATATAAGTTTTAGTGCATTGCACAACTTTTTTTAGAATAAAATGAAGCAAACAATAAGAGGATCTTAGTAAATATTTCGCGGTTGAAAATCTTAAAAGTTAATTGATATCATTGGACGACTGCGGACCATCTCGAGTGTAAAGGGTTAAGCGCCTTCTTCACACTCGTTTGTAGTAAAACTGAATCGTATCATCATCAGTGGGTAATGAAGAAACCTGCATTTCATAAGAAAGTTCCCAGAATTCTCAACGCAAATCGCTCGCATCGACGCAAAGCGTCCATGATTAAAAAGAGAAGTGCAAGAAGGAAATTTCTTGAGGGAAGCCTACCTTTTCAGCGTCTTTCAGCTTACGCTCGAATTCCTCCTTGGTGGCGGAAGTGTTAGTGTCCAGCCACTTGATAATTTCATTGCACTTTTCCGCTATACGTTTTCGATCCCCTTCAGCTATCTTCGTCTTAAGCTTCTCATCCTCGACCGTGTTCTTCATGTTGAAACAGTACGACTCCAGGCAGTTCTTCGCCGCGATCCGTTCCTTATGCGATTGGTCCTCCTCGTGGTATCTTTCCGCCTCGTTCACCATCCGCTCGATGTCCTCCTTGCTGAGCCGTCCCTTGTCGTTGGTTATCGTTATCTTGTTCTCTTTGTTCGTCGACTTCTCCACGGCGGACACGTTCAGGATACCGTTCGCGTCGATGTCGAAGGTCACCTGGAACGGTGCAGTAAAAGAATGAAGGAAAGAAGAAACGAATGACACTCTTGCATCTTGACACACGATGACCATGATGACAGTGGATTCGAACCATGAATCACCGTTGCACCTACTGTATCATTTCTATGGGGACAGGATCCCTGCACTATAATCTTCGAAATACGATTCTACCACCTATGGAACTTAGCTACAATGATGCCGCCCTCACACTATGTCATAGTATGTTCTTATAATAATTCGCCATCTTTAACCATAAAGTCGGACTACGTGAAGCGCTACACTCGAGCATCAGATTGCGTCAGCTCCAGGGAGAATTCACCGTCAATCGTTTCTTCAATTCAAATTGTTACAAATTATAGGACAAAGACGAGGAAGGTTACCACATAATTATAAGAATAGTAACAGATATCCGTGTCCATTTTCTACAGAACACCATGGTAAAGCCAAGTGCAAGTACCCAATCTTTAACTTCTATCGAAACACGATTCATCGAAAACCCTTTGTTACACCGAAGAGAAATCTACAGCCATTTTATGGGTGCTCTGTTACCGCAAATTGCAACGTTACTCCAACGAACAGAAATTAAAGATCACCAGTCAACGACGGCCAACGAACACTTTCCCTGTCGAACGCGACCACACAGACCAGACGCCGTCTCCGTTCCTTCGTGGTTCCTTCCGCTTCCGCTTTCCGTCCCGATGTTTATCCGGACGGCCTGACAATTCCAATAGAGCCTCGCCCGACTCCGTACACCGGTGGCAACAGGCAGAAAAAGAAATCTCGAGACGCGGGATCGTCTGGAAGGGATCTTTCCGCCCTGTCCAGTCGCAGCCCTCACCCTCGTCCCTGTGTATACCCTTGCCAAGGATTTCCTTCTTTTTTTCCTCCGTTGCAGTCGTCGAGTCTCGGTACCGAACGACGGGCCCGATTCCACGTGGAATTGTTTTCTTATCTTTGGCCCTGAGCCTGCGAAACGTTTATTAGCGATCTTGCGGTCTGTCGCTACCGAGATCGAGGTCCTCGTCTGGTCTGGTTTAATCGATAGCGCTGGTCATCGTAGCTGCGGAGGAGTTCCGTGAAGGTACCTTGCAGTAATGTCGGTTTGGGAGTAGCGACGATAAATTGTAAGAAACTCAGGAAAAAGGAATCGAATTTCTCGCAAGTGGTTGATGCCATTGATAATACTCACACCTTTACTGTTAATAATATTCAAGAGAAAAGAATTAATTTCTAACACCGGTGATTTACTCTAACACTGGCAACTTGTAGTTCCTAATACCAGTAGCTGAAGACTTCTATTCTTTAGAAGAATACAGTTTCGAGGATGAACATACCGAATCTTTTGAAACCCACTGAACTAACTTTAATCGTGTACCATTTAAAGCGGTATCATGGACGTAGATAATTCTCGTGAAGGTTATTTCGAAAAATAGGTACTGAAAAACGAAGTGACACAGCTCTGACGTTTTTACGATGGTTATTTCAGGGAGCACCGTGTCGAGATTTAAACGCGTGGTAACCTGTGACTCCATCGAACGAGGAATTTAATAATCCACGAATTCGGGTGTTCGCGAAACTACTGGAAGCGCGCGAAAAATGTGCTCACCTCTATTTGAGGCACCCCTCGTGGAGCGGGCGGGATCCCGGACAGCTCGAATTTTCCCAGGAGGTTATTGTCCTTGGTCATCGCCCTCTCGCCCTCGTAAACCTGTATCAGAACGCTCGGCTGGCTGTCCGCGTAGGTAGTGAAAGTCTGCGTCTGTTTGGTCGGGATCGTGGTGTTGCGTTTGATGAGGGCGGTCATCACACCGCCAGCGGTCTCTATCCCCAGGGACAACGGAGTCACGTCCAGCAGGAGCAGGTCCTGAACGGTCTCGGACTTGTCGCCCTGCAAAATGGCCGCCTGCACGGCCGCGCCGTACGCCACTGCCTCGTCCGCGTTTATCGATTTGTTAAGGTCCTTTCCGTTAAAGAAATCCTGCAAAAAGGAGTACGAAAAACGTTCGAACACCTAGCCTTCATTTTTATCTCATTTGTATTCTTCTACCGTGCACGTTCTAGCTTAACACTTTGACCGCCTCGTTGGACACATACAGTAGTGGACAAAAGTTTAAGACCAGAGGATAATGTGTAAGTTAGTTTTATACTTTGCAAATATTGTCTATATAGTAATATGGATTGTAAACTTTATACTATGTCGTACTATACATTATCAATTTATTGTTAATAATATTGATGTGCCACTGATTTTATATACGTGTATTAAGTCAATTGTGTTAAACGAACTGCAGTAATTTTCTTAAAGTGGTTTCATCAAGTTAATGAAGGTATTGCTTAATTATCTGCATACTTAACTATTTACGGACGTGCTTAGTACAAAGAGGTCATCGAGGTATCTGGTACCATAAAAGCTAAGAGATTTGAATAGCAGAGGGAACTAAGTGTGTTCAAAAATACGGAGGTCTGCCCTTTGGTCTACCTGGCATTTTTAGTTTAACCGTTACATTACGTTGATCACTTTCTACTCCGAGGGGCAATTAACGGTGAACCCTGGCCAAATTAGAATTTATCGTAACGATCGGATCGGCCTCCGGACTCTAATTCAATTACGATTATTGGTGTCCGGACGATAAAGGTCGAAGCCCTTCCTGCCCGTCGAACGCCATAAATATCAGGTCGTCGCGTAAGTTCTGTCCCTCGACTCACTGCTGTATTTATACCCTCTAAACAAGCTAATACAATCTAACGAATGCAATAATATAACTTAAAATAATCGACAAAAGTCCACGTAAAGCGAGCAACCACCCTCAGCGGAAGTCTTGTAAAATTTTTATTACGATCTAATTTCGATTATTACTTCCATGGTAAACCAATATAGTTCTGCAATAAATGCTTCTAAATTTTCTTTATCAATGTTTCGAGCACAATTGCTAACTCTTTTATCATTTCCGTACTTTATATAATTTAATTTGTGAATTAATGGGTTCTTCTCGAATATAAAAATAAATAAATAAAAATTCATGGGAGAAGTCATGGGAAACTTTCAAAAATTCGTCACAGTAAATTAACAGAACCTCCATGAAGAATTAAGAATCAATCATTTTTTTTAAACTCCAAAAGTTTTAAACTAAGAATTAAGAATCAATCATTTCTTTAAGTTTTCGCAACTCTAATATTAACAAGTACTGTCCTAAAAAGAAAAAACAATTAAAATACAACCACAACTGCAACAAATAGTAGTGAAAATGCACGATTCAGAGAAGGTTTTATATTATCAAAATTGAAGTTTCTCGATATGCTCAGCAACGGACAAAACTTCCGCGGCAACGTTTAATGGCACCGGTAACAGGGTGGCTACGCGCGCAGCGGGGTCGAAAAACGCGGGTGTTGACTTTGTCATCGAGCTCATTAATTCTGTAACGTTCGTTCCAGCCCTACTCGACCGCCCCCCTTACTGTCTATTTTGCGACAGCGCCCTCCCGTCCAGCGCTTCGAACCCCACTTTAAAGTGCTGGGGTAGGAAACGTAATCGAATTTTAATGCGTTTTATTATCGAGCCTGCCCTACATCATCCTGACTTCGTTTTAAACGAACCCGACATGCCATGTCGAATGTTACAATTGACAGACCCTATCGTTCCTGTTTCTTTGAGAAATTATATGGTACTATACGCGTATGCGATAAGTTACAGGAAAGATTCTCCTTCGTTTTGCGCTATTGTTCTTTCAGTTTGTATGTATAACAGAGAAAATGATGGAAACTAGTTGAGAAATAAAAATTTAAGATTAGAAAGGATCGAATAGGGATTAAGCTGCGTAATTTATAGTAACAGAGGAAATCATCGAAATAAGTTGAGAAATAAAAATTTAAGATTAGAAAGGATCGAATAGGGATTAAGCTGCGTAATTTATAGTAATGGAGAAAATCATCGAAATAAGTTGAAAAATAAAAATTTAAGGTTAGAAAGGATCTAATAGGGATTAAGCTGCGTAATTTATAGTAACGGAGGAAATCATCGAAATAAGTTGAGAAATAAAAATTTAAGATTAGAAGGGGTTGCATAGGGATTAAGCTGCGTAATTTATAGTAATGGTGAAAATCATGGAAATAAGTTGAAAAATTAAAATTTAAGATTAGGAAGGATCGAATAGGGATTAAGTTGCATAATTTATAATAATGGTGAAAATTATGGAAATAAGTTGAGAAATTAAAATTTAAGATTAGAAGGGGTTGCATAGGAAATAAGCTGCATAATTTATAGTAACGAAGAATGGTTTCTTTGTATATATATTATATAAAGGGTTTTAGTCCGTTTATAAATAAACAAAAAAAGAAAAGAAAAATTGCCTAATATCCTCAAGGCAAATTGCAGTTTGGAAGAAGGAGATACAAAAAAAAAACGAAACTCTGCTCTAAATTCAATCTTTTTCACTAATCATGGTAACCTGAAGCAACTTCTGGATCCTCGGTATCCTGGTCGAGCCGCCGACAAGTACAATATCGTGAATCTGCGACTTGTCCATCTTGGCGTCGCGCAGCGCTTCCTCGACCGGTTGCAGCGTGCTCCTGAAGAGATCCTGGTTCAGCTCCTCGAAGCGGGCACGCGTGATCGACGTGTAAAAATCGATCCCGTCCAGCAACGAGTCGATCTCGATGTTAGCCTGCGTCGACGAGGACAGGGTCCTCTTGGCGCGCTCGCACGCGGTCCTCAGCCGGCGCAGCGCCCGTTTGTTCTTCGTCAGGTCCTTCTTGAACTTCCTCGAG
The DNA here is from genome assembly GCA_033822845.1 of Tetrapedia diversipes. NCBI lineage: Eukaryota > Metazoa > Arthropoda > Insecta > Hymenoptera > Apidae > Tetrapedia > Tetrapedia diversipes. The sequence continues at coordinate 838,137 of JAOPTO010002222.1, read as the reverse complement.
AACTCTTGCGTGAAGTGTGTCACCATACGGCTGTCGAAGTCCTCGCCACCTAAGTGAGTATCGCCGGCGGTCGCTTTTACCTGAAACGAACGGTTCCCCTCAATTTTTTCTGGAAGCTCTCTCTAATCCTTACTTCTTGCATGAAGCAATTGGGAAACAATAATTTTCTGAACACAGATTCTTAAAGCTAGGACGTTTGTTTGCAAGTTGCATTCGTTTAACACTTTTACTGCCACGTTGGCCATTGGTGACTGGAACGCTTCAACTGCTTACAATTGTAAGAGTTGAATAAAAATTGACAGTTATTGCATTTTGAATATTACCGCTAATTAGAGGATACTTTGAAGTACAAAGTGCCCTATTGAACGATTAAAAGTTTTTATTAGAAATAAAAGATTAATTTATATGAAATCTTGCATCTACGCGTGGCAGTCAAAGGGTTAATGTGTAGAAAATTGCAAAACGCGTGTAACGTGCAGAAAGTTATAACGTTTATACTGCTTGGCAATGGGTACTCTATTATACCAGTATTATGTTATAAATGTTTGGTATATGTAAGGGTTGAAATGTTAAACAGATCTACATACGTTCAGATTCATTTATTTGGGTAAACACATGTAATCTCTCTTTACCACTAATTTTGATACAGTTTTCATACCATTGTACTTTTGCATTGTTGCAACTGCAAGACACTAAAAATTGTATCAGCTGGAAAGAAATCCATATTTCAGCAACAACATCAACAACAACAACAAAGTTAAATTAGCTCCACTTTACGAGCTAATATGCGCCAGGGCTGCACGTTCGTGTAATCAAATTATTATTAGAGCCGCTAATCCGACATAGAATAAAACCGAAACTGCATCCCCACCTCCCCACCCCACTTCCCGCGAAAATTACGAAGGCCGTAAACTTAGTTGCCGGCGTTTTCATATTCTATGTAGCTTTCGCATTATAGGCGTACCCCATCGGGCTTTTATTTAAAAACTTTCCACGGTGTTGTTCCAACCACGGCAACGCGAGGAACCACGCGTAGCAAGCGGCTGTATCTCGAAAGATTCCAAGTTAAAGAGTTAACGAGCTGGAAATAAATTGCGAGATTTCTATCGCGATAGTTCTCTTTTATTTTGCCCAGCTCTCACAGTCCCGGAATCGAACAACCGACCAAGCGTTAGCTCTTTGAGGCACACGTAGATTCGACGGTCGGTTAACCCTTTGAGCGCTGAGTTGGGCGACGTTAAACGTGTTCTGTGGACCGCCCACTTTTTACGACAAAGCACACGCTGGGCTGCCTACTTTTCACGACGAAGCGCATGCTGCGCTGACTGAAATTTTATTGCAAAATATGTTGATTGTAACTGAAATAATTTGAGCAGCAACTACAAATAACTTAACAAAACCATTTAATTTCATTAAGCAATAATAACATGAACAATATAAAAAATAGTAAATTATATCTTTTAAATTGAAAATTTAATAATTTTTTATTGTGTGGTAAATCTCAAACTAATTGCAAACTATTACAAAATTTTTATTTTATAAAACTATACAGCGTTCATAGCCCAGGTTGAATGGTTTTGTGAGAACCCATATACGCGTTCATAGCGCTCAAAGGGTTAATATAAAAATCGAACTTCCCTGGGGCAACATATAGATGGACAACAAGTGCCTTGCTAACATATTAAATCAAACCGTGAATCAAAACTACAAATAAAGACTGTACAATTTTATTCCGAATTTCCAAGCGCTCGAACGTATGCACTTAGTCGGATCGCGAACGTGTCTGGATAGAATATTCTGAAGCAAACGCGGCTGAGCATAGGCAGGCATACCTCGAATATGCCATCGTTGATAGTGAGCACCGATACGTCGAAAGTACCGCCGCCGAGATCGAAGATCAGAACGTTCCTTTCACCGCGTCCCTTTTTGTCGAGGCCGTAAGCAATAGCCGCGGCAGTCGGCTCGTTAATGATCCTCAGGACATTCAAGCCGGAGATAGTACCGGCGTCCTTGGTAGCCTGCCGCTGGGAGTCGTTGAAGTACGCCGGCACCGTAATCACGGCGTTCGTGACGGACTTTCCCAGATAGGCTTCCGCCGTCTCCTTCATTTTCGTCAGAACCATCGACGAGATCTCCTCGGGAAAGAAGGATTTCGTCTCGTTCTGGAACCGATACACCCGCGGCTTAGCAGAAGAAATTGACCAAGGAAATGGGGAAAGATTATGGTTGGATAGCTTCCAGATTTCTCTTTTTTTTGAGGGTGAGAAAGAGAAAGAGGGATAAAGGGGGAGAGAGAGAGATAAAGGGAATATGAGAAAGAGGAAGAGAGATAATGGAAATAAGAAAGAGAGAAAGGTGGGGGAGAGGGAGAAAAAGAAAGAGAGATAAAGGGAATAAGAAAGAGAAGAAGGTGGGGGAGAGGGAGAAAAAGGAAGAAAGAGAGAAAGGTGGGAAATAAGAAAGAGAGAAAGGTGGGGGAGAGGGAGAAAAAGAAAGAGAGATAAAGGGAATAAGAAAGAGAAGAAGGTGGGGGAGAGGGAGAAAAAGGAAGAAAGAGAGAAAGGTGGGAAAGACGGGGTAGAAAGAGAGACCTTCGCACGAATGACCGTTTTAGCCATTAAATGGCGGACTTAGGGTTCACTTATTGGCCAAACGTGAATTTCGTTACTTTACATCTTGCTATAACATTCTATTCTATTCTATTCTAACAATTGACTAATTTTTGTGAGAATTCCTTACTTTTTTAAAAATAGAATGACACAATTTAATGTACGTGATCAAGGTATAAAACACCTAGAAGTTAACGCAACTTTTCTTCGTTGCGAAATCTATGATTGTTAACGCTTGTGTCTGAGCTAGATAAGCCGATAAAATTAAGTAAAATTAAAGTATCGCTTTGAAACATTTATAAAACAGTTAAAAGCAAATTCAAGTGGTTCTTTGGTCACATTAGATTCCTCTAGTAACAGGTTGTACAGTGTTCGATCTACATCGACATCGATACCGTACGTAGGACGAAGTTGAACGGAACTATAATTAAATTGCCCGTCGAAAATGTCAATGTCCACGGAACCGGATGTCGAGCCCCGTTAAACGTTAGCCAACTCACCTTGTACTGGACTCGGATTTTCGGTTTTCCTCCGTCGTTGACCACGTTGAACGGCCACTGTTTCATGTCAGCTTGAACTGATGGATCGTCGTAGCGTCTGCCAATCAGCCTCTTCGCGTCTGTCGAACGATCTCATTTAGGGTGAAACGGGGCAATACGTTCCAACTGATTAAGGATGCATCACCGCAAACGACACGTTTTGAAGCGTGCGAGTGTGCTTTTATGTTTAACATCTCACAAAGCTGATCGAACGGAACTTCGTTTGCGGCAATGTATCTTTACTTGTGTACGCGAGATTAATTAACCCCTTGACATGCAAATAAAACAGAATTTAGTTCGAAAAATACTATAATACTGTTTAACCCTTTGACTACGACAAACTTTGGCATGCACTGGCCGTACGGTACGGTACGAATTCACTCGCGACGTTCACTGGGTACGGCGAAATTTTTCGTTAGACATACATTTCTGAGGAAGTATATTAAAATATTCAAAATACTGAAATTTATTACAATTAAACGAACCGAGAAGTCAATATGTGTCGGACGCCAATAGGCGTCAATAGTACCGGGAAGTCAACATGTGTCGGACGCCAATAGGCGCCAACAGTAGTCAAAGGGTTAAAAATATTATTAATACTTAAATTATTTCTGCAAATACTATTTAATTTGGCCTGAACTGAACAGTTATGCGAAAGCTTAAGCACAGTGGTGAAGCTTCTAAAATTTACTATAATTTCCTTCAAACAGTATAAATAAAGATTGTCGTTATAAGTAAAATAAAATTAAATCAAGTAGTAATGTTAAATAAAGTAGTTTACTAAAAGTAAAATTAAATCACTGTAAAAGCACAAGCACGCTGTGCTACATTTACTCCACCTAAAAATTATCAGAGAGAACGAACGATCGCGATTCCTGTGACTTTTAACGTAGCGAATTCCGACCTCATCCGCGAGCATTCATGGATCCCGAAGCGGTAAGTCGATTTGGCAGCGGCGAAACGAGAGCGTTCTCGACGTTGAGCCGGCTTCCGGTCGCGTTTCTTTCCGCGGGCCAGCCGCCGCGCCGGAAGCCGGCCCAGAAGTCCGGAAATGACGGTGATCCTTGGGATGCCAAGTCGGCGGATCGTGCCAGCCCGATTATCAAAAATTCAGTCCACGGAGCGTTCCCTGTTTCGAGTTTGTATTTCCAATGACTTTAGAAATACAGCGAGCGGACAAAAGTTTAAGACCATAATTTATAGTAATGGAGAAAATCATAAAAAATAAATTGAAAAATAAAAGTTTAAAGTTAGAAAGGATTGAATAGGGATTAAGCTGCATAATTTGTGAGTCGGTGAAATTTTTTAATGAAAGCGGACAATTTTATAATTTATCTACGTTAATGAAGATTTAGGATTAGAAGGGATTAACCAGAGATTAAGCTGTGAAATTTATGGTTCAACGGAATCATTAATGGAAAAGAGTAATTTTAATATATCCATGTATGTCAGTAATTAATAAGTTGCTTTTCATTAAGATAGAATAAGAAGTTTGTAAGTTTTATATTTTAAAAATTTTCGACCCATGAGCCAACGTAGTCTAAGGTCTCTTTGTAGTCCTCGTTTGAATAAAGATTACTTATAAAAAGAAAAATTTCTATTCGATGCAAATATTCACGTAATATCTACGATCCAATGATTAAGCTAATATAAATTTACCGAATATTGTGTTTGCGGGATTCATAGCTACTTGGTTCTTGGCCGCGTCACCGATTAACCTCTCTTTGTCGGTGAACGCAACGTAGCTCGGAGTGGTGCGGTTACCCTGGTCGTTGGCGATGATCTCGACCTTCCCGTTGAGGAACACCCCCACGCACGAGTAGGTCGTGCCCAGGTCGATGCCTACCGCCGGTGCTGCCATTCTGGACCTGGTGAAATTTAAAGACCTGAAACGGGATGAAACGGGGTGAACGATGGTGAACGGATTGTCGTTGCTCGACTGTTCCGATCGTCCAGCCTATACTGTTGTCTTCTCGCGTGGCAGTGCCGTCTACGATCCATTTGAGTTTTAAACGATACCTGGGTGTTACGAAAAATTTTCTACGGATAAAGGTTCCACGTACTTAACCCTTTACGCTCGAGAGGTGCTAGGCAATGGAATATTTTAAACAGTCATGTTTAAAATATTCAGCAGCCTTTATCTGAATTAAGCTAGAGTTAAGATAGGTAAATTTTGATTTTTTTAATATCAGTGCTTTTTATTTATATCATTGTAAGTACTCTCGAACCTCCTGTATAACTCTCGACCGATGTAAAAGGTGAAATAAAATTATTATTATAATTTGTCGTAACGTCCTGTGTTATGGAAACTGTGTTCGCTTTACATGGTAGAAGGTTTGAATAGAAGACCATTTCGTAAGTTTCGCAACGAACAGGGAAAATGGCACAGAGGATGGTACTCCTCTCATCGAGTACTGAAAGTGTACTCAGGACATCATTTTAGTCTTGGTATTCTCTACACGGAACAATATTAATAGAACCCCGTGCGCCGCTGCCTTTTCTGTTTTACGATGATGGCATTTCTGTGCTCTCAAAAACGTCTGAAATATTGAGCAAGCCTGGCTACGGTATACGTTGCACAGGAATTGATTTACGGATCCTTCGTTCTACGCCTGGTACAGGGAAAACGCCTAGGCTTGAAAGTTTCGAAGAACGCCTTCTCTGTTACAATGACCAGTAAAGAGTTGTAGCTATCTTTCAGAATTGTAAGAGCTTCGAGTACATATAGTTATATAGGAAATTCTACTTTACTTTTATTTAATAGGATGAGATGACAGGGCTCAGGTGTGAATAAAATAAGGTGAAGCGATTGCAATATTAATAGTGTAGGATATGAGGGTGAAGGGGATAAACACACGAATCATAAACAAAGAGAGTTAACAGTTTATTAAAAGAAAAACACACAAGAAAGTTAATTTATTTGAACACATGTAAGAAAAGAATAAGAATCTGAGCGGCACTGCTTTCCGCGACTCTTCTTCTTATGCACGTAAGAAAACGACTGCCGCCAAATTTGCCGGTCGCAACAAGTTTACCAAAAATAATTGACTATCGACAGGGCGGCGATCAGTGTCATCTTTGTAACGGCTATTTTACGGAAAAATACAATGTCTTTCCAACGGTTATTACGTGGAAGAATCCTACAATAGTATACAGGGTGTTCGGACAGCCCTGGGCTTAAATTGAAAGAGTAACTCCCTGAGACATTCTAAGACGAAAATCAAGAGTAACGATTTTGCGTTTGAGGCTTTGTTTACGAGTTATAACTAGTTAAAGATATCGTTTAATCCGGACCGTTCGACTCTTGAGAGCGGGTAACCGAGGCAACTCGGTCGGTAACGTCGCTGAGTCCACAGTGATGCTCAAGCGTCGAACGGTCCGGATTAAACGATATCTTTAACTAGTTATAACTCGTAAACAAAGCCTCAAACGCAAAATCGTTACTCTTGATTTTCGTCTTAGAATGTCTCAGGGAGTTACTCTTTCAATTTAAGCCCAGGGCTGTCCGAACACCCTGTATATTTAAAATAGTTTAATGATAACAACTTAAACGACTTTACAACTTAGCAACTGCTACGTTCGTACTTCCTTTAGAATCACACTCTTTCTACCTTCACAGTCAAACTCTTTCTGCTTTCACGATCACAACTCTTTCTGCTAGGCGCTCGCATTTTCCTCGTCATTTATTCTTCCAAACACTTCCAGGGTCGCGTTAATCGTTGCTTTGACGCACTCTGAAACTCAAAAGGGCAAATCGTCGAACAACGTAACAGACTTTCGTCGACAAAGAGCGGGGGCCCGCTGTTGAGACTGTCCATTGTACGTATTTGCACTATCCGGATGCGACCGACCCATTGTCCGGCCTTGATTGGTGGAATTAACAAAGACAGGCCTCCGCTTTCGCCAGCGTTCGCCGTCAAACGCGAAGTCGAATTCCGCGGTGGCGCACCCTAATTCGATTTAACCCGTTTAAAACGCTTTCGACGCACTTCACCGTGCTATCCGGCGCCGATGTCGATCACTAGGAACAAAGTTAGTTTCCACCAACACTTGCGCACACCGGTTCACTGTGATCAATTGGCTACGAACAACTTTGCGAATTCATATCTTTATGATTACTATTTAAAGACAAATTTACGGTAGAGTCTGGTTAACCTATTTATGCAATTGATTTATCATGTGTAATATTGTTTTATTTACAATTACACACTAATGGGCTCTGCGTGTTAACACATAGCCAACCGAATGGAGAGATCTATTTTTTCCTCGACAAAGCGCTGCCGTTGTTTCTGTTTGCTTCTTTTATTAGTTAGTCTTGAACCAGTGCGTTAAATTGATTAAAAATTGTACTCTGGAAAAGCAGAAAATGCATTTGATCAACTGTGAACAACGCTAGTTCAAGACTGACTAATAACAAAAGTAAATAGAATCAACGCCAGCGCTTTGTCGAGGAAAAAATGGGAGATCTCCCAATTCGATTGGCTAACTGTTGATAAAGCAAAAAAAAAGGAAAAAAATATATATAAACCGAAACGAAATAAAACCAATATACGCGTGTTAAACAGGCGCATATAATAAATGTCAAAGTTATTTCAAATTTATTCTGAATTATCAGTGCGCGTACACTTCATTCCCACGTAACATTGCGCCGTAATAATGATTTCACAGCGAATCGTCGCGAACAGATTTGAAACTTCTCTAATACGGTGTTCCAATGAAAAAGAAATTCATCGTTGAGATAACGGGTGTTCGGGCGAAAGAAGAATGCGTGCTGTATTTTCATCAATGTTTACATATGTCGTGTCCCGTGGAACGGAAGGGAAAACGAAAAAAGAGGAGAAAAACGAGGGAAGCCCGCTTCCGTTCCCGCGGGGAACACGAAAAAGCGCGACGGCCAACGAGTGGCCGTAAAAGACGGATAAAGCCCGGTGTACGGGCCGTTGAAATAAATGTCACGAGTTAGTTACTGCCCGTAAAGTGCACCGCACTCGTTGTTCAGCGTGCTGCGAACTTGGCGCTCCTCGTTATTCATCTTTTTCCCTCGCATCCCCGGCTCCCGTCCCACCCCCTCCCCGTCCAACCCCTGCCGCCGTCCGTAATTTATGCCGCGTTTAATGTAGATTTTTACGTACCGGCAACACCTGTATAATTGAATTTAAATGGAGCCGACGCCGTTTCCGGCGACGCGCCTGCAGCGTTTTATCTTCGACCGACACGACGCGATGCTTGGCGTTAAAGTACATCGACGATTAGAGATCGCTGGACACCGTTATCTGGCTAACACGCTCCGTTTCCGGAAGCGCTTAATCGAAATTCTATTTCATTTCGTGCTCCGGAATAGGATGTTGAGCGTGTAAATGTTAAGGCGGGAGATTTTTAAGCGGCGCATGTGGTGTCTACAGTCACGGATAATAAGAATAACTTCAGTTTTCAAGCTAGTAGCCTTTTCACATCAGATTTGTACAAGAGGTTCGAGAGTATTTACATTTTTCTTTTTATTTAGTTATGGGCAATTGCCCATTATAAGGTAGATATATAAAAAAAATATCAGAGAATTATAATCTATACATATAAAAATGACTTATTTCCCTTGATTCGTTTTCTAGAAAGAATGTATTTTTTTTTTTTAAATTCGATACAGTTTAAGAAAATAGAATTTTATTTAGATAATGGAAGAAAGGCTGGGGATGGTACACATGCGGTACTTGACAAAGACATTTCCACCCTTCGAAATTATAGGTATTCGAATCGTTTAATTCGCAACAGAAAAAATTTGTTTCGTCCCTTCGTGTTCTGATGGGGTCATGGGCATAATGGACGTAGAATTGAAGGGCTGGACAGGTACGTGAATCACCGTTTCCATGACGAAGCAGGACCTCCCCATTTCAGTCCAGTCGTTTACCCTGTCACCCTTTTCCGAACTGTATATAATCCCATATTATCCATCCTATTATTATTCAACTCTTATTTCCCACCGTTGAGTAACAACAAATGTTTGCACGCCAGTAATAAGTCGCTGTTCAATTATAAATGCCAGAAATGTATGCACTTCGATCCCGAAACGTGCATATGTTTCCATACAAATTGAAAGACTCAGTGTAGTATAAAATTAAAAATCCGATCAGGTCGTACGAATAAAATTTTCTGCTGCGATTCGAGCAGAGCACGGTAGCAACGAAACAAATCGCGGATAAATTATTAACAACGAGGAGTTCGAGCGTTCACGTCGCGCCGGCACGAAAAACGAGCGGCGAGCGGGAAAAATGCAAATGGCTGCAGTGGGAGGATGAAGCGATGCACGCGGCAGCGAAACGCATACTCGTCGGTTAATTCAGTCCGGGAATAGAAGACGGTCTTGCCCGATCGATTATGCATAACGACGAAATGCCAGTTGCATTCTAATCGCGGCGCAAGCATCGATCGTCGCCTCTTGTCTGCGAAGTAGTTAGGCTGCAACCCTCGAAACCGTCCTCCAGCTTGAATTTAGCATTCAGTCCAGCTGAAAAATGCTCCTCGCTGTGGAACAGAGAATGCAGCGCATCACGTTTCACGCGTTATCGATGCATTTTTCGTTCTCGAGCTTGTATTGGGTTGTCCGAAAAATTCGTGTCGATTTTTGATAGGTGACATAAGTTAGGACAGGTCTAAATACATTAGAATGATTGAGAACAAATAATATGTGTGCACATCGTAAAAGATAATACTTCAGGCATATTTGAAACAAAATTTGGGTACGATACGGTAATTTTTGTCAATTTTATACGCCTTTGAATATGGAAGAAAACAAAATTCATTTTAGGTATTTAATACTTTTCTTTCATCAGAAAAGAAAAAATGCCACAAAAGCGACGAACAGGATACAAGCTCTTTATGGTACCTTTTCCGATCATTACAAAATTCCCTTAATAAAAAAAACTTCAACTTCGACCAGATAAAAAATCATGTAGAAAAGTTTTTGCTGAAAAACCTGAAAAATAGAGGAAGGTTGTACAAAGGAATGGCACTTGTATAATATAATAAATGTTTTGTAAAGCTAAAATTTAAATCCCCTGCGTTTCAATCTTCCTTCAAAATCGGCTCGAATTTTCTGGACAGACCAATAGTGTTTCTGGAACTTTTCTGCGCGACGAGGTTTTATAAATCGTTGTTAACAGCCCGTACAGAGTCTCGTTTGACCAGAATCGCGGTTAATGCTGCTCTATTGCCGGCATTACGATTATAAATCCGTTGTTGGCCACAAAAGGCGGCGTAGTCCGCGAGGCATAATCCTGTAATCACGCGATACGAATGAATTCGAGGCCGAGATCTGAATAAGCCCTTGTTATAACGCTGCCATTCTGCGTGTCCGCGCGGAAAAGGAAACGGAAGCTGTTGCAGTGGGTGCGTGGACGTTTCTTTTAAGCTTTTTCAGTGATATTAAAATTCTAAGAGCGTAACGGGAGACAAAGGACGTTATTATTGTATTTATTGTTGCATAATTACATCATTTGCGTTGAGATCACTAATATATGTGTGCAATATGATAAAGGTTGACACAATTTTAAATTTCATGTATATATTTTTAGATACATTATTTTATATATATAATAATAATTTTATTTTACAGGCTAGTAGCCCTTTTACATCAGTTGATAATTATACAGAAGGTTCGGGAGTACTTGCAATAATATAAATAAAAAGTTGGTGTAATCAGGCATTACGTGATTTAAGAGCAGAAACGTAAGCAACTTTGAAAGAGTTAACAGTACCACCAAAAAAATTTAAATAAAAAAAACTACACTTGTTGGCTGTTCTCATAATTCTAGTAATGCAATTTTGTGCATCAAAATTTGTCCTGGCAGTACTAATACTGAATAGGGATCCATATTATGCATTATTCTGTTAGGCAGTTTGAAATGTTTTTTTTCAAGAATAGATAGACTGGTATTAGATATATAATAGATATATATTTTAGATATATATTATATATAATTGTATTTAAAAATATAGATAAAAATATTACATATATACTCATTGAAATAGCGATTCCAAACCTTTAGCAAGTAATGCAATACCCTCCTTTGGGTTCAAGCTTTTTGCAACTAGTCAAGCTAGATCAAGCTTTCAGAAACTGAGGAGATCAATTCGCAAGACGCTGATCAAACGGGTGGCTTCCCATGGAATCGACGTTAATTAAGAGACAGGCAGGATGGTAACGCAGTATTTCTTTTCCCTGGGCTGTTCGGTTGCTCTATTTATTACGTGGCGGCACCTTTGCTTCGTTGCAACCGGAATAATAATATAAAAGTACGGATTCCTACGGCGGACGTATGCACGCGGATCGTCGATGCTGTACGGGCAAGGGGAAACGATAATTGCTTTGATTCATGCAACTATGCGGCCGTTTCCGATGCGCTCGCGCAGCAGCGACCACGATTCAAGCCAGTCGTTGAAATCGTCTCGTGCGAGTTTGGAAGAGCGCATGAGGAAAGTGTTTAAAACACGTGAGAAAATGGAAAATAATTTATTTATTAAATGGAGAATAGGCCCTTTTTAACACTAGAACCACCAAACCAGTCAAAATGACCAATTGGTGATTATTTATAGCAACCTTCTAAGTTCACTGTGGTAAACCTTCCAAAATTTACTTTAATTTTCTGCAGAAGGTATAAATAAAGATTCAATTTCTATGTATTCGGTATTTTATTCGGGGAATTTTCAATTCGATTTCTTCCATGCAAATAAGTACACTTTAATTGTCGGTAGTTCTAGCGTTAAAATGTACAACAAAGTTATGAGTAACAAAATAATCTGAGTCGTACGCTGTCTCGTAGAGATCAATTTAATGTAAGTTGTGGTACTGGTAGCCCGTTGGTGAAGCAATGATGATGGTGAGAGATAGTTGTATAGCGAATTGAACTATGGTCGTATGATGGTGAAGTATGAATATACTTACGGATCACGGAGGCTGAAGATTATTAATTGCGAATATTGTACGCTACAGTTTTAAAGTAATCTGTTAAAACGAGCTTATCATGCTTCCGGAAGAATTATCGTAAGATAATTTTATTCTTAATTGCGAATTTGTACGCTGCCGTTTTGAATTAATCTGTTAAAATGTGCTTATCATGCTTCCGGATGAATTATCGTAAGATAATTTTATTCGATGCGTATTGAAAAATATATTCGCTTAACGTCCATTCAAAAAGATGTGCGATGCTCGAAAGAATTAGCTGGGAGTTATACAGAAATTTAATTACATTTAACCACCTCATTGCATATACATTACAATATAGATTTAAATTATGCACGTCTGCATCATCTATTAGAAAGCGTGTATTACTGGCTCGCGAATTTCATTGTACCCTTTTCGGTGAATACAATTATATAAATCGGATACTACGGCTCGTTAATGGCCATTGTATTTTGGTTGATCTTTTCAAATCCATTACCTCCGTTGAAGCGTAAAATCATTACCGTTCCATTTTCGAACAGTTAATTCATGTAAAATTGTGTACCAAACGGTTTTTTAAACCCAAAAATAAATAGATAAATAAAAATAATCACAACGTTCATGTAATTACTGTTAGGATAGGATTAATATCCACGTAACAACTTAATCGTTTTTATTCTATTCTGTCTACAACGTTTGCTTTCCAACGGTCTAATTATAACTGACTCTCTGAATACAAAATCGTTGGAATGCGTTATCATATTAGATGGCGTCCTAGCTAATACTATTCGATGATTGCCCGTTAATAGATCTCTGTTTAACCGACAATTACCACAGATTAAAATTATTAAGCAGTTCCAAGACGTATAATTAACTGTCTTCCAACAAAAGTCAGGATCCGTTTCGCAAAGGAATTTCCCAGCACAAAACGTGCCGTATAGAAAATCTACGATAAATTTCACGCAAACATCCGTTTAATTGTCTCAGGCCTCTGGCTATTAAGCAAGTCCAAGACTTTTCCATCCCATCAACGCGGTTGTTCCGCGCGAGGCGAGCCAGACGTCGCATTAACTGCATTCCCTTCCGCTTATGACGTCGCCGTTCGCTCGACGTGGACATTTTTGCATCGCGGATTATAAAACGGCGAGAATGCGGACCGTGTCTTCCGTTCCCTCTCCCTCCCCCTGTCACGCTCCTCTCCATCGTTCCTCTTCGCAGCGTCCATTTTTCCTCTCGACCGTAATTCCGACCCGAACGCCATGGACTTTACGTTGAAGTTCGTCCCTGCAAGGATCGTGGTATTTTAAATACAAAAAGTTTGTTCGTTGGGCTGGGCCCTATTTCCTATGTACGATGGTCTGCGAACCTTCTGGTGGATCAGTGCAATGACGCATCCTTGGGCGATGTTTTCCCTAAAGTTTGCGAGAGTGATTGTCTTTATCGACGAGTGTATGTTTGTGTAAGATTCTGGATGAAACTGAGAGGGACTGCGTGGAAAAAAAGGAAAGATGAAAGTATGAGTTAATGGTGGGGAGTATGGGATAACGAGAGTCTTTTTTTGGTGGCCAAGAAGAGAACGAGTGGGATGAATCTAAGAGTGAATATATTAAGTATTTTATTTTATATAAACCACGTGAATGCCTTATTACATTCCATCTTGCCCATTACCTCAACAAAGTAACCCTTTGTGTTCGAAAGGTGATTGCTGATAATCAAACGATAGCGATCTTGCAAGTTTCCGGATGCAAACAGCCGTGTTTAAAAATTTCAGCAGCCTTTATCTGAAGTAAAGGAGTGATAATATAAATAAACAATGAGATTTCTCTAATTTCAATGTTTTATATTTGGAAATTTTTAAAGACATAGAGTCGTCTTTCGAGTGCAAAGGGTTAAGCATCTGGGCCTGCGTTGCCTTCACTCACTGTCAAATCGTTCAAGCAGTTTGAGGCCTTTTGTCTAACGTGCTGTAGCTGGAAAGCGTTGCCTTTTTCCGACGATCGAAGTCATTAGTCTGCGGACGACCGGAGCGATCAGTTTCGCCCACCTCCCGAATTGTCATTTAACTTTGTATATTACAATAAATAACATTTATTTCCATAGCGTGTAATTATTTAACACTCAAGCACGCGAAATCCCTTCGCCGAAACCCCGATCGTTAACAGAAGCGACGGGATAATCGTAGCAGATAACCATATTCCGGTTTTGCGGCTAATTAAACCGCTGATTGATGTATTATCTTCCGGGCGAACCGTTGCGCGGCTCGATTACCATTTGATCGGTTTCATCGGCGCGGTTCCGGGCTGCGTTTCGAGCCCACGGTGAAAACGTTTTTAACGTTTCTACGTTTACGCGAAATTGCCGCGCTCGGCCTCTGTTCATCGGGGAACACTTCATTAGCGCCCGGTTTATTTACCGTACAGATAATATCGACGAGTTTCTTTGATCGCTGCTTTGATCAGTCGGGAAATAACGATAGACTGCTACCGACCAACGAAATGACGGTTCGATCGATCAGCGACAGTCGTAATCTGTTTCACGTGCTCTGTCTAGAGAACCGTGGTACGAAACAATATTCACGCGACTCGTCGTTCGATCGTCCAGCTTTTGATTAGTCCTTAGGTAGTAATATTGTAAACCAAAGGTCTCAACGAGGTCCCATCGCCTTTAATCCTTTCGATACTATGGCCGACTATAATCACCGGCCACAAGTCGTGTATGGATGATAAGTATCACAAAAATATCGATATTCGTTTACAAACTGAACAAAGTGCGAAAATTTGCGCACGAAGCAGAAAGCTTTCCGTATTTCTTACACCCTTACGTAACCTACTCAATTAAACCAACCCCTTTCCTCGACAAATATCCAACCAATTCCTGCCTATCGCACAAAAGCCCCGAATACCAATTCCGAGTCCAATCTCATCGATCTACTCGCCCCGACCTACCCCCTGCCCCTTTCTTCGGAAGGTCCATAAAAATTTCCCAACAACTTCAGCCCCTTCCCCCTGCTCCCGTGCCAAAGGAGAAACTGCGAGCCGCATCGTCGGGCCTCCCGCGATGCTTATTTCGCAGCCACTCTCGCGGAGCGTCTCTCGAGCTGCTCGTCCCGCGTTCGCGAAGGGCGTGCAGGCCATCCATCCCCCAGGAATCGTGCACACGGACGTGAACGGAGGAGGACGAAGGCGTGAGCGAGCGTCGCGCGCGGTGCAGAAGGGCCGCCGCGCACTTTGCATTTTTATTGGCACATTACGCTCGCCTCGCCTCGCCTCGCCACGCCGCTGTAAGCGAGCAACCCGGAACCGTCTTCCGCTGGGCGAAGAGTAGCACCTACGTGCCGCTGCGAGGGCCGGGACGATTCCCCGGACGCGAGTCTTATTGGAAATTTCACCGATAACCGGTCGGCGGTGTGCTCCATTAACGGAGCGAGCTCGTCGGGAAATTCGCGCGGGCTCTTGCATTCGATGCACGAATTAATATGGACCGACATGCTCCCTCACGTCTGACGAACTCGTTTATCCGTGCGGATTGCCACGGCGAGATACGGAGAATCTGTTGTAGATTTAAGGTTGAAAAACACACAGTTCGCACGTATTTAGTGAAATAGTAATTTAATTAAGGATCGAAAAATTTTGAGGAACGAACAAATCGATCAACAAACGGGCAAAGTTCTACTGGATAGTAGTGTCCTACCGTTTTATTAAAAGGACGACTGTGATTCGCCTGGAAGAAGGAATCCTGACAACAAATGAGATCGCATCGAGCTAAACGCAATAGCCAGGCTAATATTCGCTCCTATCCGAGCGCGGAAAATTACACGTCGCGGAAACGGAGTAGAGAACCTAATCGAGAAACGTCAAACACTTTTTACCCGCGGTGTATATCAACCGGGGAACGTGAAATTTTATTTCGTCGCAGAGAGCAACCCCTTGTTCGTTGCAACTTCCGGTTCGTCCCCGACCGCGTGTCATTCTTTATGGTATCGTTTGTCCTCCCTTTCTCCGTCGGCTGTAGCCATTAACCGTCCGCGAAAAAACGTGCACGAGTAATCTTAAAGCAGTGCGGGCACCAGGCTGTTTACCATTTAATGCGAAACGTCGCTGGGCCGACGTTTTATTAAGCTCGTTCCGCGGCCCGGCAAGAGACACGAGTAATTTCGATCCGCCGCGAAACAGCACCGGGTCAACGGGGACAGAGGAACGTTTCGCTCTTCGGGCCAGACTTGACGAGTAATTTACTGTCACGACTTACCGGGACGCAATAACGCGGGCTTTGTTCGCGAAGGATTAATTATACAGGGCCGTATCACGTCCGACAAACGCGTCTGTAAACGACAGCGCGTCGTATTTTCATTCCGCCGCGGCCTAACCGCAACCAACGCGAAATACCGTTCGCTCCGTTTCGTTCCTGGCCGGCCGCGCGGCTCGCGACGAGACCTCGTTACCCGTGATACCGGCGGGGAATTCCCCGGGTGTATACTTCCGGCAATTATCGGGCGAAAATGAAAAATTTTCGATGGGGCGGATTAGAAAGCCGCGAATAAACGGATTAACGGGGAACGAAACGAACGTTCTAATTTTATGGTTCGGGGACTCGACTATGGAACCGCGGGAGTGTGTGATTGTGAAATTTAATTCGTTGGTCAGCGAAAACGTATTTACCGGTTTCGTTTAATTTCTGCTCGCTGCGGACGGTTATGTACCGGCTATAATTAATCGCGGTGATATCCGAACGAAGCGAATGAACGAGTCAATTGAAGCTGAGAATTCTAAATCGGATCTGTTCGTTTTCCTGATTCTCCGTTAATTTTTCCGATTTCGATTCCGTTTATGAGGTGTTTGTATTCCACGTTATAACACTTTTCGTGTATTACATCATCAAAGAATCGTCGAAAACCAATCAATTAATTTACTAGAAATCGTGCGATAAACAAAATTCGTATTTTATTACTAATCAATGTAGGAATACGATCGGGTGACTGCAATCGAATGGATGCGTGATTGGGAAAATCTAAAGAGTTGGGCGATAGTCGTGTGAACGTAGAATATTTGGACTCGAGTGGTTCTAAGGCGCGAAAGATGGGCACTTGAGAAAACTGAGCGACTGAGGAATTTTGGGTAAACGTGATCAAATGCATCGAGTGAAAATGGTTGACGATTAGAAAGAAAGGAAATAAGTGTTTAGAAGAATATAGGGCAGGGGAAATGCGGGCGGATGACGGAAAGAGTTTGACTGTGAAGGCAGAAAGAGTTTGACTGTAAAGGCAGAAAGAGTTTGATTGTGAACGTAAAAAGGGTGTGATTCTGAACGTTGAGACTCGTTTAAGTTACTGTTAAATTGCTTTAAATATACAGTTATTAATATTCTAATCGCTTCACTATTATTTTATTCACTCCCGAGTCCCATCTCTCGCTCTACTGAACCTGTTAAAGTAGAAATTTCCTAAAGTGACGCAGATCTAACAAGACTCGCCTAGACGCTCGCGTGTAACTATGCTCGACGTGTTCCAGCCGGATTTTTGCCCGAGACCCGGCCGATCATCTCATTGATGAATACACGCGGTTTCCATGAATACCGTATGAGATTTGTCAGAACGTGTATATCCTCGAGGCGGCAACGGCCCTCGATACGATCTCTCGCGGAAACCCTGCAGCCCTCCACTCCTCCGCCTCTCTTGGGCCGAAACGTCGGGCCGTTTCGCGTTTCGCGAAGGGGGATTTGCGGGCAGACGTACTCCGCCCGCGCGAGAACGTGATCGTCGCGTATTATTTATGACTTACCCGGAGAACGAAACGAGAGAATAACGGCGGGCTTCGGGGAGGAACTGTTCGAGAGCCTGTCTCGATCGTGGTCCGCGGTCCCGTTCCACCGCCTGTCTTTGTTCCATTATCCGGCGTCTGTCTTTATATGATGTACCGTCTGGAGGTGAAGGGGGAAAATTAACGTTGCGTTTGTCGGGAGCGAGAGGTTACGTTGCGTTCGGGTGCCTTTGTGTTCGCGCTTCTTGTATCGTTATGCAATGCAGGGTTAACCGGATAATGTAGTATTTTATCGACATTATGTAACGCGGATATTGCGTTGTGCAATTCAACGATATATGTATTTGATACCATTATTTCCCGTTGCGTTACGTTATACGTTATATTAAACGGGAGTTTGTTCCATAATGTAGGAACATTTTATTTTGATAACTTTAGTAGAGCGAGACATGGAACTGAAAGTGAAGTGATTAGAATATAAATAAATGTATATTTAAAACAATTTAACAGTAACAACTTAAAGGACTTTACAACTTGGCAACTTTAACGTTCGGAATCACACTCTTTTTACGTTCACGGTCAAACTCTTTCTGCCACGCGCTCGCATTTTCCCTGTCCTATATTTTTCCAAACACTCATTTCCTTTCTTTTTAATTGTCAACCTTTCTCACTCGATGCATTCGGTCACGTTCACCCAAAATTCCTCAAGTGCTCATCTTTCGCGTCTTAAAAACACTCTAGTCCAAATATTCTACGTTCAATTCAAACACTTTTCAGATTTCCCTAAACTCGCATCCAATCGATCGCATTCCTACAATAATATCATTAAAACTAATCTGCGTGCGTGCGTGCGTGTGTGTTTTTTAAGCCACTTACGAGCGATTGCAAAGAGGAATAAAGAAATGGAGTTTGTGAAAAAGCATTTTGTTTGGAATGCTGCGTTGCATCTGACAGACACTCGTCTGTTTGCGTGGTGTAACGCGGTACTTCCTGCTTTTCATGGGTGATTCGCGGGATGGAGGGATGAAAACTGGGTCACTTTTACTCCATGGTGGTTCTTTTATCTACTGCAGCTTTTAAGCCTCCTTTTTTGCAGCGGATATAAAAGAGAATTGATCGTTGAAAGCTTCATCGCTGCTCGATCAAGATTGAAATGTTCTCTTTTAAACCGCTATGACGATATTAATTTCTATTCCTAGTCCCCGTCAACTCGATATACTTCGTAAACCCACCAAAAAGTCACCCTTCCAACAAAGAAGGTAACAAAAAATTCGCACTGCCAAAGTAATGAAATAAACTGCTACAATTTTGGTTACGAGGGATTAATACATTGAACGCTTTTTTTTTATCTGCGCTATCGAACTACAAATGAGATTATAAGCAATACGCCCATTGCTGTGCATATCAATATTACAAATACATTGTTACTTGAGAGCTAATACATAGAAAGTCTGAAGTAACATCCAATACTTGTCTATATACTAAGGAAGCTAGCCTTATAGGAGAATATGATGAGTTTTAATCAGCACAAATAAAATTTTCATTAAATCCCCAGATTATTCCGCGTAACGTGTCGCGTAGCATAGATACAGAAAAGAATTAAGTTATAATTCAGCACAAACGCAATTTCACCCAGATCGATCATCAATCTGTTAACAACACATATTCGGAAACATCACCGTTGCGATTCCCTCCAAAATATAAAATGAGCAACGTCAAAGCATTAGCCGTCGAATCGACGCGTTAAAGAGCAAATCCTGAAGCGTGGACACCTGATGCACACCTTTTTTCACCTCATTTCGAAACGGCGCGCCGCGTCAGCCTCGCAACGGCGAAAGGATTAGCGCGTCGAGGCGGTTATAAAAGCTCGTGGACCGATTTCATTTTATCGCGAGGCTGTCATCGGCGAATTACCGCGTAAACCGGCCGGCCTCGACGGCTACCACCGTTCGAGTGGATATTACGTTGGATCTGCAATAACTGTAAGCGTTTCGGGATTTATATCGTTTCATCCTCGTGTAACCACCATATTGGCCGCTGCCCCAGCGCCGCTAAGCCCCTTACCATTCCGGCCAGCGCCGAACAATATCCGGCTAACTTATATTCGAAATGTTGCTGCTAGCCGTTACTCTCCTCCCCCTCCGCCCTCCGCCGGCCTTCCTTTCCGCCCTCTGGTCAAGTCGATCGACTCGAGAGCTGCCCCGGACGAGGCAGGCCTGCCGATGCGCGCTGAAAATATTGTAACCGGTTCCCACTTTTCTCTCATTCAATATCAGCCTCGTTATTTATGACACGCATTATCCGGCGAGAAATACGACGACCGTTCTCACCGCCTGTCGCGGTAGATTACCGGCCTCGCGAAACCGTTTCTGGATGGGTATTATCGAATCGGTGCGTCGGGCGATCCCGGTTTCTGTAAACATCGATTTATCGTTTTTAGTACCGTTGTTGCTGTAACATTGTAACATTGCACGGTTGTCGACGAGAGCGAATCGATGTTACGATCCGTTGTTAAATTAAAAGAGACTTCTTTATTTTAATCCAAACTAACTTTTAATACGAGTGTCTCAAAGGAAGATATCGGTGCACGTTAAAATGTAATAGAACCAGTTAAATTTGAGATTTTAAGATTTTATCCTACCGTTTCTTAAGCTCAAAGAGAAACCTTCTACTTTCCAATTTAACCCTTTGCACTGGAGAGGTGACAGTTGTTCGTCTAATAATATTAACTTCACAGATTTTTAAGCGCGAAATATTTACTAAGATTCGCATATATTAAACTTCATTTAGTTTTATTAAGTCATATACTAAAATTTACATGTATGGCTGTGTAACTTCAGGTCTGATTAATAAGCAAACTAACTAAAGTCTGAAAATTTCGAAACTATCCTTTGCTAACCAACAGTCGCCTTTCAAGCACAAAAGGTTAACTCAGTTTGCTGTAAGAAATCCCCCAAACTGAGCTCCAGATTATTTTTAACGAAACAAAAAGCCTGATTAGACGTTCAAAAAGTACAGATTTAGCGCAGGCGACCGACGGTATCGTCACCACTCCACCGACCCAGACAAGGGGAACGGAAAACCCCGGTTTTCTTCGGAACGCTACGCACCCTGTCTAGCGAGAGCGGTATCCAGAGTGAAAAGAGCCGACGGAACGGTCGTTGAATCGCGGCCAGATCGGGGGTGGATTCGAGACGACTGCTTTTCGGTAGTCTGCCATAGCTTTTCTCCCCCTTCACCCTCTGCACCAGCTCGTGTACAACATCCCCGTTGCACCCCTTCTCAGCTCCTCTCGGTCGCGGCTTCATCCCTTTCGTCGCTTCTGTCCGCCTCCTCGCGGAACGATAAATTTCCCTGCTTTAAATCCCAGTCGCGATCACGACCACGACCACGACCACGACCACGACCACGATCGCGATCATCGAACGATTCTACGATAGAAACGCGCGAGTATATACGACGCGAGAACGAGCGTACCCTCTTGTACAGATTTCGCTCGCGTGCCCTTGTTTACCGGCTTGACGACATATTTATGAGACTCACTCTCGGCTGCCCTCCCCCCTGCACCCCGATCCAATCACGATATTCGCTTCATCGCCCTCCTCGAGCGATTCCCGCAACCCCCGCGACGACGCCACGTTTTGCGTTCGATTGTATATACTTTACCCCGCTTGTGATTTCGTGTCCCCCCTCCCCCCTTCAAGCTTGGCCTGGTTCTTGGCTGAGGATTCGTGGAATTTTTCTTGGACCCGGTGTTTCGGGTTTATTTGACTACGGCGAAAGGGGAGCACGGAGGGGGCGGAAGTCGGTCCGCAACGGTGTCAGATCGGGGGTGGCTAAAATTTATTATACCTTCCTGGATGCAGATGCAGTTCTATAAGGTTCAGTCTACGGTACGCTAACAGAAGTTTGGAATTTATATGGTGCTTGATAGTTCAAGCAGTGATTCCAGACTTTTCAGCAATGCTGTACGAAACTGTATTATGCACTTTATTCAGTGCAGATCTGTAATAATTAATTTCCATCGAATCAAAGGAGAGGAAAGAAACGCGCGATAAGCGTCGATCGAAGGATGTTTTACCGCAATATCTAGGCTAATAATATTAATTCTGGGTAATAATAATGATTTTACGACGGAATTGAACGGATGGTGATTAACTGTAACGAGAGAAAGCTTAAGCAAATTAACGCGTCACGTTCCACATTCGGAACTCCTCTCACGGATAAATTTATCGAGCTCTCCCGGTAGCTCCTCCTAGACGACGAGCTGGAACCAGCTTGGGGCGGAACTGCCGCGTACGCTCGTGTTCCGGTTCCACTAAGAACCCATGTCGCCTAATTAATCTTCCCGCCGATGTTCTTCCTGCGTTTTCCAATATTTACACGAAGAAAGGAACATTCGTGCCGTTTCTCAACCAGTCTGCCAGGCATCTATGCGTTTATGGAATATTAGAATGTCGAAGAATTGCGAAATTTTAATAACGTACAAGAACACACAAATCGTTCGAAGCAAAGAACGGATCGTAATATTTAATGAACGAAACAACGCATTTTGTTGTATGGTAACGCGTCTGTAAATTTCAAATGCAAATTAACGAATATTCACAAAATCATATTGAAGAAAGTATGTTAAATAAATTTCTCCGGTTTCGTTCATACAAGCTAAACTGTCCGATGACAATTTTTGATCATGATTGCATTAATATAAATATAAATAGGATTAACTTGGACACGTTGTCAGTAGGTAGAAGAATAGCTGACCATAGTTTTATTTTTAACTTAATTAATAATCACATCGATTGCTCCTCTCTTTGTACGTAAATCAATTGTATTTAATCCAGATCTACATATGGATTAAAGGATCCAATCAATCACTGATTCTAACAGTATTAATAATCGTATAGACTTTTTCTGTGGGTCTTTACATACTTTTAAAAGATAATTGATTAATGTTATTTTTTGTCGTATAATGCGTTATTGTACACGTCCCGTTTTCATTATGTTAAATTTAATTGGTAATTGGTCTTTTGATGTTTCTTTTCTTTTCTTTTCCTTTATATACGTTTATGAATAAATAAATAAATATATTTAAAAATTACAATCTAACCGAATGAACGGTGGTCAAAACTGACCCAGCTTCGTTGATCTGTACATATTTATAACGAATGTTCACGAACGTCTATGGTCAATTCCTTATCCAACAATTCCAAGCTCGATTTTTCTCAAAAGTTAACCGGAGCCCGAGAAATCTCGTGTTCGGTCAGCATTTCGATTCGCGAGTTATCTCGATCATCCGTCGCGGGAGGAGGTCCAGACAGAAAGTTTATTATAGGGTCATAAATGGGGTAGGCCGTATCAGAGGGAGCCCCTTTGTGCGGAATCGGGATTCCGGTCACGAACCGCCGCGCCGTGGATGGGAATCGACGGCGTTGCGATCGAACGCGCGAAATTTACGAACGACCGCCACCGCGATCGATCTTCGCTGTAATTGCGCGATCATCGGGAAAACCAGGGAGACGTCGCGTAGCTCGAGGGTCGGAGTTGGCACGGTCGGGAAACCGGAAATCGTCGAGATTACGTCTACGAAACGCGGCGAGGCGTTTCTTTTGTAAAATGTCGTCCCGCGAGACGTTTCTCCTCGAATTGCGCCGTGGATGGGGTAATAATTTTGGGCGGACCTTTGGTTTTTGGGGGTCGAAGGAAACGGGTTTCTCGGGATCGGGGGTAAGTTTCTGCGGTAGCCGTGAGATACGTGTGATATAGCGAAATGGGGTAGAAGTAAACGTTGGAACATCGCTGGAGATTGGAAAGTTGCCATTCTCCTTATTAGTTTTTGCTCTAAAGCAGACGCTCGAAGGCTTTAATTTCGACAAATTCGCTGGTGCTTGACAGTTGATGGCTTTTAACCCGTTCGCTATCACGGGAGACTATAGTCACCGGCCACAAGCTGACCAATTCTGATCACCAACTATCTCGTACTTTTTGCTACTAGTTTAGATCGATTGCAATTGCCGTTTTAGTTACGAATCACTGGCAAGGATGAACGAATATTTTATATAATACTTTTTTTAAGAAACAGCAAATCAAATATCATTTTTTATTGTCAAAATAATGACACATATTTTCTTTAAAGCCTTGAAATCTTTGTGCCCAGAACAGCAAGACGCTCTAAGTTTGCCTGGCAATGATTGGATTAATGCCGTTAAGTTCGGCGGGACCACCGTCGCGAGTACGCGAGCCTGCGTAATTAGGAGGGGATGTAATTGCAAATTTCTAGCAAAGTCGATTAGCATATCGCGTTGCGTGGCCTCGCGGTTATTAAACCATATTAAACCAGAGGAACGAAACTGTGTTTAATGAGGGACCAGGTATTTACAGTTTATCCCCTTTTTTTTCTTACTCGCCCCCCCCCCCCTGTCGTTATACCCGCGAACACGGGATAGCATAGTGGAGCAAGGTGAATTATTGTTGCACGCAGACGTGGCTTAATGAACCAAGCGCCCCTGTTCGCCCCCGTCAAGTTTTCTTCGAATCGAAGTGGAGAACGCACGAATGGCTCATCTGCATGGAGGTTAATTAATTGTAATGGACAAAACGGACGTTGCGAGCGGAAGGTATCGCGGGCGGAACGTGCCAACTTCTAAATTAATTAAAATTATGCGGCTCGCGCGGCGGTCTACGGCCAGCAAGACGCTTTCCCGCGATGTTTCGCTGGGAAATTTTTAAACCACGCTCACTTTCCCTGGTAATTTTAATCCCTCCACAGCTTGATAACTATTTCAGCGAATGGGATTGCAGCTGGAGCTGCTCTCATACATTTTTGCGACAATTTAAATGGTGCAGCGACAGGAAAATTATTCAGCGTTATACTATAAAAGGTTGATGAAATATTAAGGCAAAATAAGCCAATGGCAAACTTCAGTATTATTACGAGAACAAAAATTATATTTTTATATGCAACGCAAGCTTGGAACGAAGGATGTGAAACGGATGAACAAAAAGATAACGATGACAAACGATAACACCAAAAGGAAAAGAAATGAGAACACGAGCATACCACACACAGTCTATGAAATGAAAAACACGACAATTTCAATGTCACTCACAAATGCGGCAATTATACATTTTTAATTTTTATTGATTTTCTATAAAGATGTGCTAAAATTCACACAAGAAGTTATTTTAATAGAAAACAGAGGTTTATAATTAAAAATTGTAAATTTCTTATTGATTCATAATTGATTAAAATTACTTCTTGCGTAAATTTTAGGACATCCTTTACAACGTAATAAGATAACATAATCGAGTAAAGAAATGCAACGAACAGATCCGACACGCTGCAAGCTTGCATCTACATTGAAAAAGACATAATAATAACGTTCGAAAGTGGCAACAATGTTTATAATTCAACTTCATTTTCACACCCAGCCGGATAAATTGGTGAATGAGAACAACAGTACAAAGCATGCAAACCAAGCGGCCAAACAACACGCGCTACCTCGCTAACTCGTCAAAAGCGTCAGCGTTCGAGAGGTCCGCGAACGAAAACCGCAAACTCGCTCGCGAAACGCTCCGATGCCTGTTTTCAGGCGTAGAACGGACCGATAATCGTCGCGAAGTGATACGGCCTTTGGATTACATAAGGTTGGCTCGCGCGAGATCAATACCAGGGCATTGGCGAGAGCCAATATTAACGATCTCCGAAATATGCCGGCAAATATTTGCCAACCATGCCGTGGCCGGTCTGCTCAAGGATATCGTGTGTGCGTACACCGAGCTGTAACATACGCACGCATACAACGCGTGTGTGTAGAGGTGTGTAGAGGTGCGTAGATATGTGTGTGTGTGTGTGTGTTCGCGTTTGTACACCAGACGCGATCGGCTTTCGGCGTCAGAACGGCGGATGTCGCCGGTCGATCCGAGCGGAATATGCCAGAAGCGATTTCGACGGGCTTCCACAGCGTAATTGATTCGCAATGGTTATGTCACGTCGATGAGGAAACTGGTTGCTCGCCGGCTCGTGCGATCCTCCGCTTGATCCTTCGACTTTGGCTCAGTTTCGGACCAGATTACGCAACGCGGCGCGCGAATTATGCATCTCGTGCGAAATTCTAAGTCCTTTTTTGTGAATAAATGCGTAACAATTTATTCGTGCAACAAATATTAACCGTTTGCACTGGAAGGGTGCACTGTTACTCGTCTAATGATACTAACTTTAAAACTTTACAAATTCGAAATATTTACTTATTAAGATTCGCTTTAAAGCGAATTAAAATTAATATTAATATTATTAAATTAATATTATTAAACGTTATTTAATAAATCTTAATTATACTAAAATTTACATATACGACTATTTAACCTCTAAATCTGACTAATAAACGAACTAACTGAAGTCTGAAAATTTGCGAAGTTATCATTTGGTGACTAACAGTCACCTCTCGTGCGTAAAGGGTTAACACTAAAAATCAAGATGACATGTAACATAAAAATATTAAACA
This sequence comes from Tetrapedia diversipes, assembly GCA_033822845.1. Taxonomy (NCBI): domain Eukaryota; kingdom Metazoa; phylum Arthropoda; class Insecta; order Hymenoptera; family Apidae; genus Tetrapedia; species Tetrapedia diversipes. The sequence goes on along the minus strand of JAOPTO010002222.1, from coordinate 811,800 downwards.
CACTGAAAATTGTTCTGCGACACACTCTCACTTTTTCTCTCCTTCTGTATTTCTATATGAATATTATTCTTTTTTATCGTTGCTTTATCAATACCATGCATATAAATATCACATAGATCATACTTTGATCGTGGAAAAGTTTGTGGTGAAAGGGGAGGTAGGATTGAAAATTGAATTTTGTGGTAAGGAAAAGAAATTCTTTTAGCTGGATAAATTTAGAGCGATCTTATATGTATGTGTAGTAAGGAATACGCCAAGGTTGACTTCATTCCTTGGCATATTTGACCGTATAGGGTAACGGTCTCTTTTGTTGTATAAGATCATCTCGAAGGTACATTTGACGTCGCTGTTTCTTGTGACAGTTACCTAATGTACCCTGACCTTCAATTTGTTAGCATATTTTTGTGCTTCAACAACTTTGATGACTCAGTCTCGGCTATTATAGCCACAAAATTAGCTATCGAAAAGAATGATATCCAAAGATATTCATTGTATTGCTACTGCTGACTTTTATTCAGTAAAGCAACCCCCTTGTTTACAGTATAGAAGGTGTGAGGTTTTCTCAAACGCTACTACTATGACTAACAAATTTAAATTCAAGCGTTGGAAAATTCACTGCTTCAACCCAAATCTCCGAAATCGTTTAACCCTTTAATCACTAAATGATAGTTTCGCAAATTTTCGGACTTTAGTCTATTTACTAGTCAGACCAGAATGTTAAATAGTAATATACGTAAATTTTAGTGTACGACTCAACAAAATAAACAAAGTTCAATATAAGCAGATCTTAGTAAATATTTTGCGTTTAAAAATCTTCGAAGTTAATATTATTATACGACCAACCGTCATCTCTCGAGTGCAAAGGGTTAACGATTACACGCTCAAAACCATCGAATCGGAAAACATTGTTCAAAAAGCTATTCGCATTCCCGCAACGTAATTGCGAGCATCGAATCGATCCAAGAACAAAAACCGATAAAAGTGCAACCCACTCGACTCTTTCAATTGCCAGGGGGTTGCAGCGAGATCCTTTCGTAGGCCGCGACGGCAAGCATGAATGAAACGTCGGTTACGTAAACGTTAGCTCGCCTCGTGCGACCATGGCGTGGCACGTTGTGCAATTAACTCTAGTAAAGAAGTGTGTCGAGCCGTGCAATTAAGGGGCGCCGCGGCAGTTAGCGACGAGGGCTCCGCGCGTCGGTTCACTTTCAAAGAAATCACCTCCGGCTGAGAGCTACGGATAAGGCCGCGAGGTCGCGAGAAGCCGCCGTAAACGCGGGATGAAAAGGCGAGATTTCTGACAGACACGAGAGCAAGATGCACTTGGGTATATTCTGCAGAGGCAGGACTAACGGGACGGCGCAGGGGCGAGAAGTGTTCGTCGAGGGGCGAGAGTGTTCGTCGAGCGTTGTTACGCAAGCCGATTCGTCGACGTTATCCTTTTCCCCAATAATGAAGATACGGGTGTACAGTCTTTATTTTGTAGGAATTATTTATTGGCCGATGGGTTTTTACATAAACTACGAGCTAATGCAACGACTTCTAATAACGCACTGTGAACTATACAGGGTGTTCGGACAGCCCTGGGCTTAAATTGAAAGAGTAAGTCCCTGGGACATTCTAAGACGAAAATCAAGAGTAACGATTTTGCGTTTGAGGCTTTGTTTACGAGTTATAACTAGTTAAAGATATCGTTTAATCCGGACCGTTCGACGCTTGAGAGCGGGTAAACGAGGCAACTCGGTCGGTAACGTCGCTGAGTCCACAGTGATGCTCAAGCGTCGAACAGTCCGGATTAAACGATATCTTTAACTAGTTATAACTCGTAAACAAAGCTTCAAACGCAAAATCGTTACTCTTGATTTTCGTCTTAGAATGTCTCAGGGAGTTACTCTTTCAATTTAAGCCCAGGGCTGTCCGAACACCCTGTATACTCTGAACTATCTATGAACTCTATCTCATGAACGAACTAACGAATTAACCCTAATTATCGCGAGGCTTCCTATTTATTCGCCTCGGGCCAGATAGGCGGTTCCTGTCCTTACCAATCAGGACCTTCGGAAAAATGCCCGCCTTCGATATCCCCACGCGTTTGCTTCTAGGATATCAGCCGTCCACATTTTCTTCGGGGATCAGGTTTACGGCCGCGACCGTTTATCCTTACAACGCAGGCGTTGTTTAACCCTTTTAGTGCCGAACGACGATATATCGTTGGGTATGCCATGGCGCCTAACTATTTGCATCGCGAGAGAGCTCTATCTCAAAATAAGTTTATAAAACGTTATAAATGTTTCAATTTTTTCTTTTATTCCGTAATATGCTTCTTGTTGAATTTTGTAAATATCATTCTTACTTCCGTTTTTATGAGCTTTTTCCCAAACCTTAGCAAATTCGTTAAATTTGCTCGGTACTAAAAGGGTTAAAACGGCGCCGGAAGATAACGTGACTCCGAAAAAATAACACGGCGACACCTCGAAGCCTAATCCGCGGTCGCCTAAAGAAAGCAATGGCAATCGGCATTCGTTATTCTTTGCCGCTCTCCCCTATACAAAGGCTCCATTGATTACTAAATTGCCTACAATTTGTAGTTTTGATACACGGTTTGATTTAACCCTTTGCACTCCAGAGATGGCTCTCGCTCAGCACATGATTAATGCCACAACTCCAGTGGTGTCTCTCGCTCACCACTTGGTTTGATGCGGAAACTCGATCCGCAGCAGTGACTATTGATGTTTAAATTCTTTGAAGTGAGTTCTGAAGCTCTGTTTTCTGGGAAAGCTACATACCATTCTAACAGGAGTTAGGAAGGATTATAAAGTCTGCTCTCGAAGAAATAAACCCGGCAGTAGACATCAAACAATAAATTTTTGTGATACTTGTCCCGACAAACCGGGCATCTTGGCAATTGTTATATAAAATACCACACAAAACAGAATTACAGATTATAATGTTTAAGAAATTTTGTTTGTAAAGGTGTGAAAATACACGCACGAAAAATGTCTCCTAATTTCAGGAAGTTTTTCAAAACATTCCAATATGGTGGGATTTGGGTTTAAATATGGTTCTGGCGTTTCAGAATTACCGTAGCAACAGCTTTATCCTATAACCGTAATCTACCTACACTTTTCTTTACTGCATATACTTATGTATATGTACTTATGCATATACCTGCTTACGTGTATCGAGCGTCCAACGATTTTACCAGACGCCAGTGCGCGTTCGTTGTATGGCTGCGTTTACTTTGCTGCGTTCATCGATCGCCACTGAAAGTGTGCCTCTGAAAATGTAGGTGAATTACGGTAATTCCTCGATAAAGGCAACATCGACGGAAGTTACGAGAGGAGACAAGCTTTTCGAAGCTGATGGGCGGCGGCGCTTTATATTCCATACTATAGTTCATCCCACGTCCAACAGCATTATAAATTGAACACAATTTGTTACCATCGAGCATGGTTTAACCCTTAACACTCCTACTTTTAAGGGTGAATATCGACCGGCAACTCCAACTTATTCTCGTCATATTTTGACTTGCAAGCTTTTAAGCGTTGGACTTTAAATGCTACAATGACGCGTGAATAATAATATTAAAGTCATTCGAAACAATCTTTATTCATTTCAGAAGTAATATAATTTTGATTACAATATTTATATTATTAATTATATTTGATGCTTGAGAGGCACACTTGGAGCTATGATTAATACACCGCAGCACCAATGACAGTTTAACCCTTTTATTCTTCAGTTATATTCCTGTTGCGCTTACTAATTTTTTACCCATAGCAACGGGAACCTTTCAATATCAAATTTTGTTGAAAATCAATAAAAATAAAATTGTATAATTGCGGCATCTTTGAGTGATATTGAAATTGTCGTATTTTTCATTTCATAGGCTGTGTGTGCTATGTTCGTGTTCTCATTTTTTTTCTTTTTAGTATTATCGTTAGTTATCGTTATCTTTTTGTTCATTCGTTTTACATCCTTCATCCCAAGCTTGTGTTGTACATAAAAGTATAATTTTTGGTTTCATTATAATACTAGAGTTTGCCATTGGCTTATTTTGCCTTAATATTCCATCAAACTTAAATGTCTATACAACAATAAATAATTTTAAGAGAATTTTTCACGAAAGAGAAATGATTCTAATTTAAGGTTTTCCAATCAAGGGATTCGAGGAACCCTCCTCTTAAGAGTTCTAGGGTTAATTGCTGATTACCCGCGACGGGAACAACAATTCCTGCCGTTTTGTTCACCGTTCGACCACCGAGCGCGCGAAAAACGCGTAACGGAATCGAATTGAACACCATCGACGGAGAACAATGGGCCTCGTCGCGGAACCGAACGTTCCGTTCGCCGATTGAAACGTAAGATGTGTACTGAACCGGCCGATAGCGGAGCGGAGGTAACGTGTGAAAATAATCGATCGCGATTCCTCGAGTACAGCGCGCGCCTTTGTTCCCGGGGCGATGGCAAAAAGGAAAAACGGAGAAAAAAAAAGAAGAAATAGGAACGAGATCGTGGAGAACGGAGCTCGCTCGCTTGCCACGGTTGCGTAAGCGGGCTCGAGCGTTTTCTCGAGCGATTATCGAGCCAGCAAGGACAACCATCAGCGTAACTCGCGTGGATCAGGTGTACGCGCAGTCTGCGGATGTTTATGCGAATTTGCTTTTGCATACAGATTACCGGAAAGAAAATGGAATTTGTTATAGGTAGACGCTTCTTTGCAGCACGAATCTAATTTGAATGTTATTTTGTGCGATTCCGTCACAATTTGTACGTGTACCTACAGTAGCGGACAAAATAATATAAAATATAGTTTTATAGTATGCAAATATTATTCATATACTTAGCAAATATTATTCATATACTTATTTCTATCATCATTATGGTAGAACACTATTTATCGATTAGTATAGAATATGAATTCTATTTGTCGTGCTATTTTTTGTTAACCCTAGGTAACTAAACATTCGTCTAATAGACTATCGACCCCTGTCAGTTTTACGAATTCGAAATCTGCCAAAATTGCAAATGCTAATTTTTTACCCGTTTTCTATCTTTTAATTAAAATATAACTCTTCTCTTAAGTTATCCTAATTTGTTTGAGTAAATAAGGGAAATATAAGAATATGCATATTTTTAATCCGTAGTCTATGAGTCGAATGATTAGTTACAGAGCAACACTAATTTAAGTTTAGTTGTCTAAGGTTAATTAATTAATCTATTTTCTTTGACCCTTTGATCTTAAACTTTTGTCCGCTACTGTACGTTCTGAGAAATAGAATATCAAACATTGAGCTTAAACGTAGATTTGTATCGAGTTTTAAATTTCCATAGATTAATTCGAGCTCTGGAATGAGATAACAGGGATTCTTCGTTTTCCGAAATTCTCGGATCTCGAGGATCAGCGTCGCCTTAATTCTTGGTAATTTCGTTCGCGAAAGTTTTCGCGAATCGCGAGCAACGATCGCTGTAATCGCGTAAACTTTGGAAGCGTTACGGTTCCGCTTGGAGCATTTTGTTAACGACCATTGCAAAGTATGATAAAAAAAATCGCTGCGTCGCGGAGAAGTCCATAACTTGCAGCTCTTAATTATTCTGCGTGATCTTCTTAGCAGATGTTCAGAAATTTACCGTTTGTATCCATCACAATTTCTAGTATACACCGTGAATTAATGTTTGATCGAGCAGCTAAATGTAAGAATCAAATTTGAACATTAACCCTTTAACATACAATGACGTCTGGGAAACCTCAAAATGTTTTGATATGTTTCATACATTACAGAACTACCAATTTATTATTTTGTAATGGTACTTAATTATTGTCCACTAACATTATATATTATCGGAAAGGTTATAAATTAAAAAAGAAGAAAGGGTGTAAAAGTGAATAAAGTTATAAATATACGTGTATTTGAATAAGATAAAATAAAATGCAATGATACAGATAAACACTATAAACACGCTACACACTTACGCGCACCACGCTGACTACCAAAGTTCTGCCCCATTCGTTTCTTGATCGAGTGGACCCCAAAAGCCAAAACACTCGGCCCCACTCTATCGATCCCTTCACACACATACGCGCGCGCACACATTCACGTCCAGATACACACCAAACGTACCATATTACAATACTAATCCATAAATCTATGCATTACCACAATATTAACCCGATTAAATGTTATACAGCAATGCAAATTTCAAAATAAAATATTCTATTTCTAAGCTTGCGCATAAATATTCAGTTGAACCAAATTAAACATTTTTTTTCGGACGCATAAAATTCCGCTTTTATTTGTATATCAAGAGGATTAATATTTCCGTGTATATTCAGTAGAATTCGAAAATCCTTGCGAGCTACATTCTCGATTAAAAGATACCAGAGATAACGGAAGAATTAGATCTCAGAATTGGCCAAGGACGAGGCGGGCTTGCTGGAGTTTATTAATTTCGAGGCGATCCGAGGAGGAAGGCGCTGCGCCCTGCGCCATTACCGCGAATCTCCATCGTATTACTGTCGGCGACAATGTAAACGTAGGTACTTACCTAATATCACGACCGACTGTTCAGGCTATTAGCAATTACGGATAATCTCCTGCGCGATCGGTTTAACATGGCCGAGTATTATTGCTGGAAATCCTCGCAAACGGGCGCAGAATCCTCTGAATTCGCTTCCGATCTTATTGGATTATCCAGTACGATTCTTTGTGTTAAAGTCCGTCCATGCAAAGGTCGTGGTATTTTAAATATGGAAATTTTGTTTGTTGGCCTGAGCCTTATTCCCTATGTATGATGCTGGTGGTTTTTGTGCAGTGTTTTCTCTAAAGTTAAGGGTCTGAACCTGCATTGCCCCCACCCACTGACAAACCGTTCAAGCAGTTTGGAATCTTTTGTCTAAAGTACTGTAGCTGGAAGGTGTTATCTTTTTTCGACAATGAAAGTCAGTATCAGCTGCGCCAAATAGTCATTTAATTTTGTACATTACAATAAATAGCATTTATTTCCATAGCGTGTAATTATTTAACGTCACGGTCGTGTGACACGCGAAAAATCGTCGATGCACAACGTGGTTGTCCTTATAGGGTAAACTGATGCAACCGTGTAAACAGAATTGTCTATGCAAACAGAACTTGTTAATTTCCTAGAGCATATTTTTGTAAGAAATTAGCAACAGCGCGAAGGAAAAATTGAATGCAACGAAGGAACACTTTGACCTTTCGTTTCTCGAAATCACTTGAAAATTCGCAACGGCTGATAGTGTAAAGCATACATTTTAACATTCTACACTTAGTTCTTGGAGAAGTAATGTATGCAAGTGGAACGTCGATGTACTTGCGAGTTTTCGCAATATTTCTCACCTTTACTGAAACTCGTCAAAGAACTGACAACCATCTGTCCGTTTTTTCTTTCCATTACAATGGAACATCATCGTTATCATCGTCAACATTCGTTATTTTCCCAAATGCAAGCTATAGATTCCTCAGTCCAAACAATACTTATTATCCACGTAGCGACCTCCGTGCCCTCGAAACTAGGAGGGATCAATCAATTACAGTAGCGGACAATAGTATAAGACCAAAGGCTCGAAGAAATTAAATAAAATAATTAATAAGAAACAACAGTATAAATAAAGTTTGTATTTTATGCTAACCAGTAAATAGCGTTCTACCATAGCGACAATAAAAATGAATAGATAAACAATACTTGCGAACCATAAAATTATACTACATAAATTACAATACATTAAAGATTCAAAGAAAGACGAAATCAAAACATATAATTTATTAGAGACTACGTAAATCACAGAAAGGAAAGTGAAACTTTCTGCCGTACCTGAAGGGTTAAACCGCGGAAGGGTTAACAATTATAACTCAGCGAAACATCGTTCCATCGGTGAACACAGAGAAAAGCGCGTGCCATGGCTGATTACCACCGAGTCCCGTGTCCCAAAGCAATGGTCCCTCAATATTTAACGAAATATCGGTAGCAGCAACCCTTCTCGCGCGCCACCCTCTGAAACCAGAGCACAATGCACCCTGTCTGCTAGCCGCGTCGCCGCGGCGATGTAGCCAGGAAAATCCAATTTCTGGGCGAAACGACCGGTAAAATCAGATCCGAATTGAAATCAATGATCGATGCGTCATCGCGGAGGGGTGAATACTTGAGCGTGACCGCGAGCAGTGGCGGAGAACCGGTCCGTCCGGCGACTAATTAGCGTTTTGACGTGGACACGCGCGACGGATCTCGCGTATCGCGCGCGCGGACCCCGATACTGGGATCCCAGGCCAAACCCCTACGAGAGTCCACGCTGTCGGACCTATTTGCAAATTGCTTTTCCCTCGACCGACCATCCCCGTCGCGTCGAGTTCGTCTGATTGGAAGCTGCGAAATCGCTGCGGATCGCGAGACGGGATCAACGAACAAGACAGGTTTCGTCTGCCGGTTAGTTTTAGCGGGGTTGACGTTTCGGTGAGTAGTGACGTTTGGTGAACGTGCTGTGGTAATTGGGTTGGAGGATTGACTTCGGTTGGGTGACATATTTTGTTTTTGGAGAATATTGAAGGGTCCGATGTTTCCGTTTGAAGACACGACTGAATGCAATGACACGCGGAGAATGAAGGATTTAGGAAATAATATGTAAAATATTTGGGAAGCAATGAGAATTGTAGATTTTTGAAACCTTGGATTAATTTAAAGGATTTAGGAAGATCTTGAACGTTCAGAAGTTCTCTATAGTGTGGTCACTTGCGGTTTAACGAGTGTGCCATTTCGTTTTTTGTTGTTCGGATAGGTATTGATTCAGTCTCTCTAATTTCTCTTTTAAATTTGAACAAGGATCGAGAAATTTCTAAAAAAAAAAAAATTCTAGCTTCTACAATTGTACTCAAATTTAGAAAGTTCGTATCATTTTTATTTAATAGCGTTTATCTTCGATTAAATACTGGCCTCAAGAACACCGCGTGTGTAACATCTTGCAACCACTGTTCTTCTTCGACTCGAGCACCCTGTGCGCCTCCCACGCGTCCGGTTGCCATAGATCGAGCACCAAAACTCGTGCACGCGCCGCGTATCTCGTCGTGGTCAAGAGGTTCTATTTATTGAAACCGAACACGATACTATCCCACTCGTGCTTCGTTCCTCCGAGCGTCCTCTAATAATCGTGTTCAACATCGCAAGAACTGTTTGCCATCTCATTAAACAGGAAAAGCCACGTAATATAACGGATATGACTAAAACACGTTCAATTAACCACTTAAGATCTCCATTTAAAAGCATGAAACGGGTAAAAAAAATTCAATCTTTCCTTTTAATTTACAAGAAGATTTATCGAAGATAATAAGTAGTAAGATTGCATATGCCACGTGCGAAGTTATTCGTCTTGTTCATTAATTTTCATTGTAATAAATTTATAAAAAGTCTATAAAAGTGTCCGTGTCTCTGTAATAAAGTAATATAATATTAAATAAAAATATAAATAAAATATTAATATATTAAATAAAAAATATTGATAAAAATAAAATAATCACCGAAAAAAGCGCGCCAGTAATGTTAAGGATGTGGTATTATTTTTCACTATGGATTGGTCAACGTAATATTACGCGTCTGGAGGTTAACTGGTTAAAAAGATTAAAGTAGCGCCGGAAACATCGATACAAGAGTTCTGGAGATCGTTGAGTCACCGGATAACGATTCATTACATTAACCGGCACCGTGACGAGGAAAAAACAATTCATTGAACGCAATTTTTCTCGCGGGACGATCGGATTCGCTTCGACGTAGAGAGGTATGCGATCCGGTGGGACGAATGAATCAGTCAATGAAACGGGCGCGCTGAGTCGCGTGTTTGACCAACAACGCTCGTTACCGATGATGTCACGCTCCCTGCGCCGCCATTAATGCCGGGGATTAAAAGAAAGGAGCGTTTCAGAGAACGGCGTCGAATTTATACATTCCATTGAAAAACGTGTCACGTATAGCAGTTTATAACTTCGTTCGTCGAAGTGTACAACAGAGGTGGCTTATGGCCAGTGAAAAAATTAACGCTAGAACTGCAGTCAAAATGACCAATTGACAATTATTCATAGCAATCTTATAAATTCACTTCCTGTAAAGCTTCCAGCATTTACTGATTTTCTGCAAAAGGTATAAATGAAGATTTGTTTTCTATGTATTGAGCATTTTTTCACGTAATTTTCAATTCGATCTTTTCCGTATAAACAGGTACACTTTGATTGTTGGTAGCTCTACCGTTAAGTGGATCTTTATTTACATACCTCTCTTTCTCCGAGAAATGTTTACGGTGAGACGTCGAGAAAACAGGCCACGAAACGTGACATCATCGTTGGGAGTTCATAAAAAAAAAACGGAAAAAAAAAGAAAAACAGCGTGGAGACCAGTCATCGCGAGAGGCGAGATCTCCTATGATATAAGGCTCTCCGCTGTTGAGCAATTCCGAATACTCGTTACACGCGAGATATACAGGTTTCTATAGGTCATTCAGAAAACGCGATATGAATCATCTTTACTACGCCGGCGTAAAACGTTACACAACCGGTTCTCCATCGTGAAACCTTCTCGCCTAACGCGCGATTTATAACGCGTACGTCTTTTTCCATATAATTACCATACATACATCGGCGTAAATTCGATCACGCATTACACGCTTAAGATGCACACGCACGAGCTAAAAAACGTAACCGTTTGACGATGAATTCGATGACGCGATGAGTTTATAAGCGGACTCATGCAAATCGCCACAGCAGCTGTGAAGAACAGGAAACGAAACATTTGCGCAGCAAATGTTCAAACTCGCTCAAGCGCTTTCTCTTTTCTTTGGAACGCACAAGGAACAAATGCAAGGGCTACATTCTGATCGTTCGACTCCCAGGAGCATCAAAGAGATCAACAGAATCTTATCTTCCCGCAAAACTTTCGTTTCAATCTGTTCGTCGCACCTTTATTGTTTCATGATACTGGTAATTCCCACTCACCTATTATCAGTTTTAAAGGCGTTATAATTGTTGGAATCAACGATGGCTGACCCTTGGTTTTTTCTGGGATTGCCCCCCCCCCCAAAGTCTGTGCTTACACAATAATTCGTCTTCCGGTGTTTTACGTCCTTCTTTTTTCGTTTTGTCACATGAGGAACGTGTACAAGTTTTTTATGGTTCAATACTGTTAAATATAAACAGGTTTCGTGTGATATGGGTATTGTTTGTTTCAAGACCTCAATATATGCTGAACAAGCGTGTTAAGAATTCTAAGTGTTATACTAACAAAAATAACCTGAACCTAACCACCACCATTCGTACCTTGTCCAATCTGAATTTTTCGCATAACCTAACCGGAACTCGAGTCGGTACGAACTCAATCCAACGCGAATCTTACTCGTGGATGACCATTCGACTTCTGATCTCCTTATTGGCGCCTCCGACGTCGCCGTTCATCGAGTCGCGATGAAAATTGGACGATACCGTGCCCTCGCAACGGCACAACGAATAAATTCCACGTAATGGCGGTCGTAACAGTAACACGTAATAGCGGCGACTCCGCTGGCCGAAGAAATCTGCCTAGTATTCAAATGTCAGCCATTCATAGTCGCATAAATCGCCGTGAATGTCAACTATTTACGATCCTCGAATTCCGCGCGCACGCCGCTCAAATGGCGCGCGTTCTCTGGCTCCCTCTATCTTTTTTCCGCGACCTTCCCCCCTCCTCCTCCACCACTTCCTCCCTGACGTGTTCCTGGATCCGCGCAAGGGTTGTTGCGTAAGCGGAACCTGGAACCAGATCTACTGATGCATCGTCGGCGAACAACGTTTTTAACCGGAGAACGTTTTGCTCGCAACGATAACCGAACGCAAGTGTAACTGTTGTGAGTTGAAGAAGTGAAGGAAAGGGATAGGGAAAGAGTGTTTCGTTTGGGGCCTGCTAGTGAACTCATTATCAGCAAGGCTTACCCAGGAGCAGCAGCAAAAACTATACCAAGCCTTGCAGGCCCATGTCTTAGATACAGGGGTAGGAAGGAACAGTTCTGATTCATATATATGAGAATCGATCCTTAAATGTACAAAGAGGACGGTATGATCTATTTCTATTCCTTAAGACTAAAGACTCAAAAGTGTTAGCGTCTGCTCGCTTAACTTAGAGTATCGCACTTATTGCGGTTTTAGGTGTTTATTTAAAATTGTACAATAGTTTAAAGCTTAGTGTATGGTCTGGAAAGTTGGTACAGAAAAAGCAGCAAGAACTATACCAAGCCTAGCAAGCTCATGCCTTAGAGACAGGGATAGAACATCTCGGAATCAGAGTACCCAGTATCGCTTGAATCAGGACGCTCACGATCGGCCACGCAATAAACCAGTTGAGTACTTTCTCATTTTTAATCCGAGTTCCAGGGTAACAGCTTCTTGCTCGCAAAAGAAATCAGAAGAAGAAAGCATGTCACGTCGGCGCCGCGGGCTCCTTTAAAATCTCGTGCGGGTATCAAGAAACCTCAGCGTACTACCGTGCACACGCGTGCGCGCACACACACATACAGAAAACTGTTCGTTCCTGAGAACAGCAGAAGTACTTACCTTGGTCCCCTGAAAGAGCTACCTCAGAATCATCCATAGTTTTTCCACAAAATTTCGAGTAACGTGTCCCGCCTATAAAAGAAAACACGTGTCCAGTATACGCGATGAGCGAAACCGCAACACACCGTGACGAGTGTACATCTCACAGCGTACAGTATATCTCAACCGTGAAATCTTCCTGAGTCTATCCGTTGTTCTCTGATTGAAAAACGTTCGGTTAGCATCGAAGCAACCGTGTTTCCAGGCCAGCAAGGGCGACCGCTATCGAGCGGCGCGTTTTCACGAGCGTTCCGCCGCGTTTCGATATCGGTCGCAGCAATTGTGTGTTCAATTATCGTAACGTTTCGTGCCTTATCGCCGCGATGGTGCTTGACACGTACCGTGGCGAGATTACATTGCTTCGCGAAAATTTCTCGCTGCAGAGCGTGAAAACAGCTCCGAGATTACCAACGTTGACCCCCTTCGCATTGATAAAAATAAAGCTGAACGCGTTATCGCGAGTGTCCTCGCCAGCAATTATAATGTATTCCAAGTGAACCGAATAGATCTTGTTGGATACTAATTGTTCGAGTATAACGACGCCCAAAGCAACTTGTGTCTTCTAGGGTTAGCTGATTCGATGATTGACGACATTTTGTTAGGGGGACCGAAAAGTAATGTGGTTTTGCACGGCATATGCGACTGTACGGTTACCCTTGAGTCTTAGGTAAAAAAAGATAAAATTGGAGTACTTTTATTCTCAGGAAAATGTTGAAACAAAACAAAACTGTAGAAAATATTGTAGTATCGTAGTTTTAAGGACCAGAAAAGTGAAAGCGTGGGTCGACTAAACGAAAACCAGACCCATCGGAAAAAACCGTTGGTGACCCACAATTCACCGATGGGTCGACGATGTTTAGCGAGAGTGGGCTGGAAAAAGGAAAAGACCCATAAGGGTTTTCTCGAAAGAGGAAAGGGTTGAATAGAAAACTTAGTCTTAAGAACCTTTATTTTACAAAATATTTATTGCATGTAAACCAAAAACATCGAGATCGCGATCTTTGGCAATTTTCGATCGGGAAATAAGAAAAACTCGTGGCAATCAAACGGTTAAGCTCGCGTGAACCCGATGCTGTTGCCGATTTGCAACGAGTATCAATTGCAACGGTTCCATCGAAAGGTCGGCCTTCGCATATTAAATCTGCCGGAAAAATAATTCACGGTGAACGCTCGTTTTAATCGGACGTTTCGTTATTTCGCTGCGAGATCGGCACAGGTCAATTTATGAATATTTACATTGAGCAAAAATTCATGAATATTCGCTTATAACGCAAACACAAATAACGAAATGAATCTGTTGGGTTTCTGATAGATATACTACTGTTGCTGATAAGTATTCACCTAGCCGTTCTTTATTTACATTTTATTCCAAGATGTTGGTAATAAGTTTGTGAAGTTAATTGCTTGTCTCCTACAAAGATTATTTATATATCATTCATTGCAACGATCGTGACAAATTTTTATGAAAACACGATATTTACATGTTGAATTGATATAAATAAAATATTCAACTGGTTTGAAATACTATGATACCGGTAAATTCGTAGCACGAACTTTGATTTATAGCTCTTTCCGTCTCGATAATTAGAAATCAAAGTTTTTAACACATTGCGAACCGCTAAGAAATCTGTAGGACGTACGTCTGGAACCGCACGTTTTTGAGCAAACTTACACGTTACTAAACTTGTCAAAAAATTTTTATTTCACTGTTCACATTTTCCTAAATTCGCATCCACTCGATCGCATTCATACAGTAACGCAAACATTTCTTCTATTATCGACAAAACATTCGTGTACATCCTCTGATGTCTCTTATCGCAATTTATTCGAAAATGCTACAGCACCGATTGATTCATCCGCAGTGATTCATACATAGTCGCGACCGGCCATTCGCAACGTAAATTTCTGCGAGCATCGAGTATCCTAGATACGAGGACAGGATTTTCTATGCAGCCCCGAGGGTCGCAGTTTTGTCGACCGCTTATGGGAGCTTCGTATGCGGCGGATGTGGCCCGCTGCCACGTATTAGGAATTTCAATGCCGTGCCGTTGCGATTATCTTTCAAAATAGACGTTGCAGTCGACTCGGTTATGCGTTACAGCCGTTCTGCCATGATTCATAGGGGAGCACGACATCGCTGTCATCGATTAGTATGTCTGGAATGTTAGCTTCGATGGCGTGACGTCGAAAAAGAGAAGAAAATATTTTTTTCGCCATTGTTGTTTAAAGTCCATTGGATACGCTCTGCGGAGTGATCGATAAAAGGACATCCAGAGTGCAAGAGAAAGGGGTTGGTCGTTATGCTAAATAGTAATTTCGTTTAGAAAGAGATGGCGATGATTTTTATCGATCCGACATTGAAGATTTGCACACTAGATGGCAAAAGAGTGTTGATAATAAGGATGATTACGTTATTGATTAAAAATAAAAGCTCTTTAAAAATTTATATATTTGAATTTAATGTAAGAAAACGACATTACTTTCTGGTCCCCCTAATATATATATATATATATATATAAATGAATTTGTCCATTGTGCCGTGTAAATATACGTGATTGATAAAACAAGAAAGAAGTGTCTTTTACTTTATTCGAGCACGAATCTTGAAAAATACCAACAGGGGTAATGGGGAATAGGGGCGGGGGAGAATGTTTAAATAATCGAGTTACATTCTCCTGTTCCACCAATTACCGGTCGTAGCAGCTAATTCCACCGTTGCACGCTTGGAAACCCTTATCATCTAATTCATGCTTACGAAACACGCTAACGGATACGCGAGCATTCCAACTTCCGTCATTTCCCACAGTCGAGGCTCGTGGTCACCGATGCAACCGGTTGCTCGTGCCGTTTCTGCTCGACCGTGAAAAGTGCACACGAACTTCTGCGTCCCTTCGACCGAGGCGGTGTTCAACTGCGAGAGAAGCGCGGAAACGATCGCGGCGCAACGGGTATAGCGGGTGAAATCTGAATCAGAATGTGAATTCCAGCTACCCGGTATCGTGACAGCCTATGTCTGTCGAGTGTATCAGTCCTGTGCAACGATTTCGCATAAGTCCGTCGGAGCGTGTCACCGTCGCATCGGCGAGACTGCATCCTCTTCCCTGTCTCTTATCGGGACGACGATAAACCACGAGTGCCTCCACAAGTGTGCACAGTGCGTGTTGATTCAAAAAAAAAAAAAAAAGAGAGCGAAAAAGCAGTAGAAGAAAGGATCGATATCTCGTCATAGCTTTTTTCCCTGTCACGGTGGAATCGAGCCGATAGCATTAATATTTTATCGTCGCTCGCGTGGGAACGGGTTTCACTTTTTCCACGGTGAAGTGGAAATTCCGTCTTCCGCTCTATTGACTCGTATTCCGCGTGCTCTGTTTCCTTTTTATGCCGTTCGCTGACAATGAACGCGTAGCGCGGGGCCGTTCTTTTTATCCTCCCCCTTTCACCCTCCCCCATCCCCGGCCGCCCCGTCAGGCAATCCCTCTTTTTTTTTGCATCGCTCATTCGTTAATTGGTTTCCCTTCTGGAGTAAATATTGAAGCACCGCTGTTATCGAGTGCGGCGGAACAATCGCGCCGAAAGTTCCGTTAGTAGGTCGACCTGAAAGCATTTACTCGATTTACGGGCGATCAAACGACAGTAGTCACGTCGTTCCGCGATAATTTTTGTCCTCCGCACACTCGGCCGTGCGATGTAACTACGATCGAATGAAACCGAGCGACCGTGCGCGCGACGTTACGTCCGCAATTGCTTTGTGATCTCTTCCCTTCTTTCCCTTTCCCCCCCGCTGCTGGTAACCCGTCACCACCCCTCCCACGCGCTTCTCTTATTCTGCGTGCACGATCGATCCCGATATTTACAACGACGTATCGAATGTTTCTGACTTCTTTCATGGGATATAAACGGTACCGTGTGACGTTGACGTGAGAGCACCTTGAATCGAAATAACGTTCCTGGAATTGCGATTGAAGCGAGGAATACACGTTCAATTGAACAATATTTCTCTCTACTTACTCCGATATATACCATTCATACACATGTTTTGCTTTACAATATTAACTCACATCGTTTCTGAATCATATTAAAACCCTACTAAGATTTTTATTTCATGTTACTGGAATAATGACTCTTTCGCGTTAACTTTGGAAGGAAGCTTTTTTACTCAAATTCAGTTCTTTAACTTTCAATTATACCTTAAAGCTTAGGAAAGCTCTAGGGGCTCAATATTAACCCACCACACCCCGCGCTTCTTATTGGAAATTATTAAGGTCCCTCTAACTAAATCATGGTGATTCTTACTTACTTACTATACACTGTCCGAACTAATTGGATGAATAATGGTAACATTACTCCGAAATGTTCACCATAATATGTTGAAAGAACTCTCCCCCGCCCCCCTCTCACACATGAATCATCCCATTAATGAGCACTGTGCGTTGGCACCCATCCTAACGTTGGTACGTGAAGAATGCAGCTTAACTCGGAAAACCCACAGACTTCACGTTTAGGATCCTCATCAACCGTATCCTTCCACTTTTATTACTTAAACCAGAAAAGTCACTGTTCCCCCTATATTCAGAAATCAAATACTACTTTTCGCTTTCTCAGTTTTCTTTCCCACCGTAACCTTTTCTTCTCCACCAGATTATACGTCTTTAAATACAAAAATTATACCTGAGTCGCAGTACTCCATCTTCGTGCATCTATATTCTTTTACCATCTCCTTCCTTACCATTCTTCCCGTTGTTCAACTGCTTAACCAAGTACCTACTTGCCGCAACAAAGTACTGGCATGATTCACAATTAACGAGCACCAAAACATTTCCCACGATCTCAGAAGGAAGCTTAATTCCAATCGTTTTCCCTATCACCTTAATCATCATCCAAAACGAACGCTACGTTCGCATTCGCTCCCCCCCTCACAAACACACACACACACAGGCAGACAGCGAGGTTTTCCGCTTCGAAACGGGAAAAGCATTGTTCCCCTTTTCCTGGTTCAGTTCACCGCGGCGCACCGGGTGACCACGCGCGCGCATACCGACGCATCTAAAATTACTCACCGGATGCTACGCGCGCCACTGCCGGTTGCGCAATCGGCGGGCCGTGCGTGTACGTGCGCGCGATCGCCCGCGCGCCTGCGCAAACCGCCTCCCGTTGTGTCCTGACCATGCTCGTCACCGTTTCGCGTGCCCCCTCTCGTCGTCGCCCCGTCCCGTCCCCTAGATCGTGACTCAATCGCGAAGGCACGTACGACTAATTGCTCGTTTGCATGAGAAAAAGAGGTTTCCGGTGCTCGCTGCGGACCGATGCGAATCGAATTCACCGGTTGCTCGTGGTGAACGGTAAAGATCGACAACGTTCTCCGAGCGTATTTAGTATGCAATTGTTCTTTTTGTTCCTCTACGCCGCGGAGGCTGGTCGCAAGGCAGCTTCTACCGTGTACTTGTTCCTGGAAAGCGTTTTAATTGTCAAAAGCTCCACGCAACTCCAACGAATGTTTCGTTTTAACGTAACTGCGAAATTTCTACGTGAAATCATGAATAATTTGAGGCTGTGACGTCACGGATAACGTTAACATAGTAATACAAGGTGATTCGAAGAATCGATGCTTTCTTCTTTATGAGGTGGAAGTGTAATTTTTAAGCGTAAGCTGTTCAGCTGCAGCGTATCTGTGAAAAGGGAATGGTTGTAGATTGGTATATTCGTAAGAAAGGATCGGAAACCTTCGACTGTGCTGTTTATTGCCGTTTACAAGCACAAAAAGACGTGGAAAAGGAACCGACGGTTGCATAACCAAGGACACGCGGAGCTACAGAAAAAGGCATGCGAAAGGACTTAGCACAATATCCACTAATTCTTAAGCCCACACTGTGTGAGATTGCTAAAAATACATTTTCTTCGAACGAAGCACAATAACGATGAAGAAACCGGATATGGACGAGAGAGATCAGGTCACGTAGTCGTAAATACACGAAGTGGGACGTTCGTTTTGTTAATTTCATCACCGTCGCGAATTTCTCTGCTAATTTTCAAAACGATCGCATGAAAAGTTGGCGAAACCGAGTCGATTAGCTCGGCCCGTCGAGCAATTCTACGCCAGAACCAGAACCGGAAGCGTGGCCGCGTCAGGCCGTAATCCTGCCGGCGTTTCGGTTCCATCACCGAGATTTCGCGTCCTCCTCGCCCCGGCAATTTCGACATTATTATGCGCCCGGTATTCTCGGCTCTACTTTCACGCATGAAATAATCATGCACTCGAGCGGTACCTCGATTGCATAACTGGCTGCCTTCGAACCCGACTGCGAAACGAAGACGGGACGAGGACCGGAGTCAGCCAACGGGAAACGGTGGGGAGGAACACGGAAAAAGACAGCGGGAAAAGGGGTGGAACGGGAAAGGGGTGCAGGGAGAACGAGGTCGAGTGACCCACACACGAGGGGCACGAAGAAGCAATCGAGCTCGGCCAGCCGAAAACATGGATCATAAAGCTTGTGCGCATGGGGAAGAACGCGAAACGGTATTCAGAGGAGCGTTTTCGTCGTCGTCGTCGTCGTCTTGGTTGCAAAACAGGAAAACACGTCTCACGGTTGACGCTAATGTGATTTGCAGGAGTCGCTCGAAGAGATACGCGTGGGAGGAGAAAAAGCGGTGACGGACGACGGAGGACGAGGGAAAAGGAACGAAATTCCTGTCATTGTTATCGAACGGACGATTGCTTCAAGGAGGAGGAGAGAGCGGTGGTGGCGAGGACGCGGTTGAATTTTAGCGCAATGCCACGCTTTCCAGGCCGCTACTCGAAGACAGTCGCCGCATTGTCTCCGAAGGATGTCAAACCGAGTAGAAAAGGGGAAAAATGTGTCTTCTAAGTGGGTGGGGGAGGTTGTGAAAAGATCACAAATTAGCCGGCACGTCTCACGTCCATTTCGAATCGTGGAAAAAGATGGAGAGGCGAGGATATTCGGGTGGCGAGAGAGGCAGAGGGAAGGGTAGTTGATATTCAGAGGTCGTAAATGGACCGTTGTACTGCATTAAAATTATAACGGGCATCTTAAAAGATCGTTGCGTTATTAGCACGATTAACATAGATTTAAAGGCAGCTCCTAACTCTGCAAGAACGAAAGATAGCTTTTAACTCCGACTCGCGATTCCAGAGGAACATTTTAGCACCAAGTATTATGATGCAATAAGCAGCTAGGAATAAATTATACACGCGCTATTATTATGTCAGGCACAGGTACGAAGTTTACAACGATTCATTATTAAGATGGCAATTAGCCTGCTAATTATATATAATAAAACAATTTATTACGTCGTGGACTGGAACTGTTGGAAGACTTATTCTTAATTAAACGAAACAAGAAAAGAGAGAAGCGAAAGGAAGATGGCGAACAAGCGCGTTTCCTTTCTTCTAAACTCAAATGTTTTTTTAACCCTTTCAGCGCTGAGTTCTGCGACTGTTAAGCGTGTGCTGTGGACCGACCACTTTTTACGACAAACCACACAATTTTATAAAACTATACAGCATTCATAGACCAGATCGAATGGTTGTGTAAGAACCCAATTTCTGCGTTCATAGCGCTCGAAGGATTAAAACCTCTGGATGATTTCAAATTTTTGACCGGTAGTGTACCTACAAGGCCATCATGCTCGCGCATATGCAGTGCGCGAGGCGTACGTGCACCATTCTGCGGAACTTTTTCGTTGGTCGGTCCGCGTATGCACAAAACTCTCCGTTAACCGTTGTTAGCTTCGATATACCCCGCACGTAGCGGCGATGTATCGTCCGATCGTGTTCCCGAAGCGGGGAGAAAAGTTTTCACCCGGCGGGACTTCATCCTGTGTCTTGCCACCCATCCCCGCTGGAGACCCGTCCTCGGACACGGACCTGTACCTAACGGAATCTCATGTTTTTCCTCGGGTATACCGGCTGCCCCGATTCCTGCTGCAACTTCCGCCTGGTCGGATTATGAAAGTTTCGTTGGAAAATCTAGCCCCCGGTGGCGAAACGTGAACATGGCGAGTGGAAAACGCGATTCCTTATGATTGTCAGCGAAAGCTTAGCGCTATGCGTATAGCGGATTGATTGATCTTTATATTCTTCTTTTTTTTTCTTTTAATACGTAGAATCGCGTGGGAGGTTAATGAAAGTAGGACTGTGAGTAGAATGGGACGAAATACAATTTTATTGTGACTATGTGTATACAAAACACTTAACATATATTTGATGTATACAACTATTAAATTGATATAAGATAGATTCAGTGTTTAAGAACTCTCTCTCGCTTAGACTCACTCACTCTTAATAATATCGATCCTCTATCTCACGCTTACTTTACTCAGATCCTTTCTCACTAGGACACACTTCATAACATATATAACACAAAATTCTGTAGATGGAACGCTAACATTAGACTGTTCATACCATGAACTACCTAACGATACACTAGACAAAGGACTCTCACTCGTCAAATTCATCCTAACTCACAAACATAAAACCAACACTCACATGGACTGTACATTCTTCTCTTCTATTTAGATACTTTTGGTGGTAAATGCATTCGTGCATCAAAGAAAACTTAAGCGTTCATAAGAATTTAGCGAATGCGTGTATCGAAGCGGTATGAGAACACGCAGGAATCGAGTTCAAACGAATAAAAATACCAACCTGCTGTTGTTAATCCTTTGAAGGCGTGGCGCTATATCTCATACAAACAATTAACATGATTTATTTATATATTCCTGTGCCAGAAGGTCAATAGAACCACAGGAAAGCAGCGTGTCGTCATCCGCGCCAGACGATAACGATCGCACGCGTGTTCGTCGCGCGATGAAAAATGGACGAAGTCGCGAACCAGTGAGTGTTCCCGGAGGCTTTGCGGGAGAAGATCCAGCTTCGCGGCACACGAGACGGGATTGCGAAATCTGCCGGAACCGGAAACCGTGTCATCGTCTGCATATCAACGAATGCCGCCTCGTGCACGTAGTCCCCGGGAAGCTCGCGAGGGATGCGCTTTAATAGCGGCGCATCTCCAAGCAGACGGCGCTGAGAGGGACGAGGACGTGGAGATGGACGAACGCTATAATAAACGTGTGCGTACGCGACACGGATCCACGGACAATCGGCTTTCCCTGGAGTGCTCCTCTTTTATTTAATATCGCGGTTAGACGATCCCCCCTGGATCCGTGACACGAGAAACCGTCGTCGCAGCAGACGCTTTTCCGCTTTCTCTTTCTTCCCGCGCGACGATACGTGACGGAAACGTAAATAGAGGATCGTCGATGCGTCCTGGGTTTTACGTCGCCGGATCGGGCATAGGATTTGTACGAGCTTTGTTAGAAATTTGATACAGAAATACTACGAAGCAAAAATTAACCATAAACCAGCTTTCTCTTAACGTGCTTTCTCAAGGGTTACTTCCAAGAACCTAAGAATTTTAGAAGGTTGGAAAACGTTGAGAAACTGAACAAAGGGGTTGAAAGACCCTGACGGGGTTGTAGGAATTTCAAACACTGCGTTTCGCTAGTCTCGTGAAAAAACTCGCAAGGTTCGGTCAGAATTGCCCTACCTCGTGTGACATAATAGAAACAATAAAGTATCAAAGTATTATTTCACAAATAAGAGTCTATTTCGTTCAGCAATATAAAACCCCATTCCCAATAAGCGTTTACGGTGAAAATGATTTACCGTCTAATTATTTCCAATCGCATACCGAGTTGACCCTGCCGGTTAACCTCGACGGGCAAGCTTTGGAATAACGATAATAATTCATGATGGTTCGAACGTGAAACTTTATGCTCGACCTATGGTCGTTAGAGTAACTCCTAACCCCTCCCAACGAGTCTCGCCCGTGCACGATAGAAAGACAAATAGATGACGTCGTTCGTGAAATTCGTGAAGCCCAAGGAATTTAAAAGGCCAGACGTTGTCTTATTATTGCGTCCTTCGTTAAAGAAGAATTCTTCGCGGAGCCCGCCTGATGAACCATCGCCCACGCTTCAGCGTCCCCTCTAACAATTCAACTCGGACATTCCATCACCGTTTCGCAGTTAGAACGCAAGACGGTCATCCTCCCCCGTCTCCGTTCCAGCAACGGTTAATCCATCACCGAGACAGCAAACACGTCCGACGAGAAGAAGCTGCTGCCGCGGTCAACTCGAATTACAACGCTGGGCTAGCGCAAGCTCGAGGGATGCGCTTTAATAGTAGCGGCCAGCGAACGTGTCTCGTTGAAACTGACGGGAAATCGGTGGTCGATTTTTATTGCCGGCTCATCGGCGCATTCGCGACTCCATTTATGGAAACCCGGTATCCTCCATTGTTAACCCTTTGACTGCTATGGACGCGTATATGCGTCTCTGATGAAAGTTGCTCGTTTGGACTATGGACGAGTATATGCGTCTCTGGAAAAAGTTACCCGCCCGGATTATAGATGCGTACAGTAGCTGACAAAAGTTTAAGACCGCAGGAAAATGTAAAACATAATTTTATGGTTGGTAAATATTGTTTATCTATTCATTTTTATTGCCATTATGGTAGAACACTATTTATTGATTAGTATAAAATACAAATTTTATTTATACTGTTATTTCTTATTAATTAATTAATCTTAGTCTTTTTTAAAATTAGTCTTTGACCTTTTTAGTTTTTAACTTTTCTGCGCTACTGCATATCTGTTTGTCAATTTTTCCTCGTTCCCATTTAGAATAACACAATTGCTCATAGAGCTCCGTCCACGCAGAGTACTTCGACCAGGAGTATTTAGCAGCCAAAGGGTTGAGCAGATTTATTCGACGCAGCGATGACCGCCAAGAACCATATTCGCCAACCACTCATCTAGCTCGTTCCGAATTTTTACCAACCCTCCAGAAAGTGTTCGCTCATTTTCGTCCAACGCATTTTCATTCTCACGCATTTTTTCGTCTTCTCCCGCGTTCATTTCCGTTCGCCCGTTTCCAGCCAGCTCCCGGCTCACCGTCTTGCTTTCGATCGATTCGCGCCTGGAATTATTCGCCACGCGGTCCAGGCTTTCGCCAACACACACGGATCACAGAAAAATTCGGATGGAAAATTCGTGTTTTTGTTCCGGTGCCCGTTGGCGCTGCCTCGCGCGCCCCAAGATTTATATGTTTTCATGCATCGCACTGTTCCGCTGCGGATCGGCTTACCGAACTGAATCGCGCGCCACGCACTGCATCCGTAAAACGAGTACGCATTTGAACTCGATCGGGTGCTGTGCGAATAGTGTTGCACGGGTCATAATGGAAATTATGGGAACGTTGCGTCGATAGAAAAATTACGTTCTACGCGGTGTTTTATTACTGGAGATTGTATGGTGAACACGTGAACAGTTTGCCATGGTTTCTCCTGTAACGCTATGATGGTCATTGGTGATCGGAACGCTTACAATTGTAAGAGTAGAATAAAAATTGCTAGTTAGTGTGCTTTGAACATTATCACTAATCAGAGGATACTTTGAAGTTAAAAGTGCACCATTAAACAATTAACAGTTTTTATTAGACCATCGAGAATAAAAAATTAATTTCTATGAAACTGTCAGTCACCTAATGATAATTTCGCAAATTTTCAAATTTAAGGAGTTAAATATCGTATAAGTAAATTTTAATGTTTTACTTAACAAAACCAAATGAAATTCATTATGAGCGAATTTTTATAAATATTTTGCTGAAAATCTTTGAAGTCATTATTATTGGATGACTATGAGTCACCTCTTCAAGCGCAAGGGGCTAAATAATAAGCATTCTTTAAATAATTCACGGTTAGCTTTATGTAAATTTTATGGTTACTATATGATTGATAATTTTACGATTGGTATCTGTTAATTACAAAAGAGTAGTATATTATTATTGTGACGTTTCGATCTCTGCGAAATTCCTAAGCAGCATTGTCGAATATTAAGGGTTCACGGATTCATTGTAATCGATTTGCCAATTCCGCGGTCGACCGAGGACGACAAGAAGCTTTAATTTCCTTCTCCGCGGAGGTACGTGGTAAATGATGCGTCAAGAATCCTTAAGCTATCGGCAACAGGCAAACGCGGTGTAATCAGCTGTATAGCAAAATCCCGGATTACGACGCCTCCGCATAATACAATGGTTTCGTAAGCTTATATAGTTAATTTGCGACGCAGCACGTTGCCTACGGGCGGGAAATGACTGAATAACCATGATTTATTCCCTTACGCAACTTTGCTGTCCAACTTTTTAATTTCACGTGCATTAACGCGGGATCAACGTTACAAAGATGGTTATTAGCGACCATGATTTGGAATAACCTCAACCGGAAAGATTAAATTTCGTTGCGCAACGCAAAAATCTGTTTAACAGAAACATACAGTACGGACAGAAGTTTAAAACGAGAGGACAATACAAAGCATAGATTTATGGTTTGCAAATATTGTCTATATATTCATTTTTATCGTTACTGTGGTAGAACACAATTTATCGATCAGCATAGAATTAAAATTTTGTTTATCGTGCTATTTCTTATAAATTAACCAATTTATTTTCGTTGACCCTTTGGTTTCAAACTTTTGTCTACTACTGTACCTTCCGTTTGAAGCTGCTTCAATCTGTGTTAATTTGGTGTTGGTTTTGGTTTTAAGAACAAGACCTTTGATTTTAATACTTTTAATTATTACAATCGTTATTACTTCTATCGCTCACACTCACTATGTGTACGGTACGCAACGACGGTCTACCTATATAAATATTATTTCTAACAGTTTGGAATCTATTAGATTCATACGCGAAACCAGTGGCACCCTAAAGCACATAAACACGTTTCCGTACCTAAATTTGCACAAATAAGTTGCTTAGCGGGTAAAAAAAAATAACTAATAGCGAAGATTAATATTACAACTGCCTTAAGAAATGAATCTGCATAAGCAAGCGACGCGTACTTTTGCGTAAACCTAACAGAACCACGCTCACCCATACTTAGGGCAGTATTTTACGACGCTTGTTGTCGACGGAAGGCAACGATAAAAAATTCGCGCTCTTCATGAACTGAGTAACCGAGTAGACGGCGAAAGAAGTGGCGGCAGCGGTGGCAATAAAAATATTATTCGGTCCGAGAGCGCGGTGTGCAGGCGAAACTGCGAAAGTTCAAGCGGAAACTCGCGAATCTCGCGAACCTTCGCGCAAACAGTGTATCGTTCGCCGACTTACGGGGACAAAAGGACAACGTCCCCGTAGCGCTTGATGGTGCCGTGAGTTTGGCAACTAACAATTTCACCGACGTGCACCCGACTGCAATAAGAATGATCCGTCGCTCTCTTCTCTGGCCTCGTTGGGATTCCGCGTCCATCGTTTGCCGATATTTCGAAAGTAAACTTCTGCGAGGCGTCGTCCGCAGAATCTAATGAGCCTCCCCCGCTTTCGCGCCACGGCCCTGGCTGAAGTTTCCGTTTCACGTCGAGCTTCCTTCGTCGGCACCCGGCTTAAGGGATATCGGACGCTGGTTCCACCATGGTTTGGTGATTTTTATATCGTTCTCGATGTCGCAACTCAGTCATTCCGTCTGATTGCACTCGACGCGTCACTGTGATTAACTTGGATCGGTTAAATTGTGATGCTCGTAGGAGGATCGTGTTTGTTTTGCAAATTCACAATACCAACGGGAATGGGAGTAATTTGTTTATTTGACGTTCACAACACCTCTGAGCGATGAGCTAATTTAATTATTGAAACGCTTAAGATACCAATCGGAGTGGGGGTAATTTGTTTATCTTGATGTTCACAATACCTATGGGAGAGGGGATAATTTAGTTATCGAAACGCAATACCAATGGGAGTGGGGGTGATTTAAACACTGCAATGTTCACAATACCAACGGGAATAGAAGTAACTTGTTTATCTTGACGTTCACTATACCTATGGGTAAGGGGGTAATTTAATTATAGAAACGGTCGCGATACTAATGATAGTGGGGGTAATTTAACTATTTCAATGTTCACAATGCCAAAGGGAGTAAAGATAATTTATTTATCTTAATATTCACAATACTTACGGGCGAGGGAATAATTTAGTTATCGAAACGCAATACCAATGGGAGTGGGGGTGATTTAAACACTGCAATGTTCACAATACCAACGGAAGTGGGGGTGGTTTATTTACCTGATGTATCGTCATTTCGGAGATTCACCCTAAACTGTTCCGCTGTCTTTATCACCGTTACAACACTACAAAAGTTAACGCAGAAACCTCTAAATTAAAATTAATCGTCAAAGCGAAAGCGAGGAAACATTTGCGCAAGTAATACGGGTATTGTAAGCCGCCGAGCCTCAGCCAACGGCAACTAATTAATAATTCAATATCAACTACTTGAAGAGCAAGTTCCTTCTCTGACTCACAGCGTCTCGCTTTTCCACGCAGCGTCTGGCCAAATGAAGCGTTGATAATCCCTATCAAGGGATCCCGCTCTATTAAGAGTTCGATAAGCGCTCCCTTTTCTTGTCCGCGTTCCAAAACTGACAATCATCCCCTCTCTCTCTCTACTCGCTTCCTTCTCGAGTGCAGCAGAACTTCGACAAACGCGACTGGTTAACCCTTTACACGTGACTAAATTCCTTAGTCACGACGTTTTCTCAACTGCTCATCTTTCGCACCTTAGAAACACTCGAGCTGAAACATTCCACGTTCACACGGCTATCGCTCAACTCAACCTTTCTTCACATTTTCCTAAACTTGCATCTACTTAATCGCATTTCTACATAGATAACTATTTAACCTCCGGGTCTGACTAATAAACAGACTAACTGAAGTCTGAAATTTCGCGAAACTATCATTTGACGACCGAGAGTCGCCTCTCGAGCGCAAAGGGTTAATTTTCGAACAGATTTTTCGTCCTCGCGTAGGCACGCGCCAATTAAGCAGAACTTCGACAAACGCGACTGGTTAACCCTTTACACGTGACTAAATTCCTTAGTCACGACGTTTTCTCAACTGCTCATCTTTCGCACCTTACAAACACTCGAGTTCAAACATTCCACGTTTACACGGCTATCGCTCAACTCAACTACTCTTCACATTTTCCTAAACTTGCATCCACTTAATCGCATTTCTGCATAGATAACTATTTAACCTCCGAGTCTGACTAATAAACAGACTAACAGAAGTCTGAAATTTCGCGAAACTATCATTTGACGACCGAGAGTCGCCTCTCGAGCGCAAAGGGTTAATTTTCGAACAGATTTTTCGTCCTCGCGTAGGCACGCGCCAATTAAGCAGAACTTCGACAAACGCGACTGGTTAACCCTTTACACGTGACTAAATTCCTTAGTCACGACGTTTTCTCAACTGCTCATCTTTCGCACCTTACAAACACTCGAGTTCAAACATTCCACGTTTACACGGCTATCGCTCAACTCAACTACTCTTCACATTTTCCTAAACTTGCATCCACTTAATCGCATTTCTGCATAGATAACTATTTAACCTCCGAGTCTGACTAATAAACAGACTAACAGAAGTCTGAAATTTCGCGAAACTATCATTTGACGACCGAGAGTGTCGCCTCTCGAGCGCAAAGGATTAATTTTCGAACAGATTTTTCGTCCTCGCGTAGGCACGCGCCAATTAAGCCAGGTATCGCGAGGGATGCCGCTTCAATTTCTCGAACGGGTCCAACATTTTCTGCGCCCGGACAATCCTTTAATCCAAATTAATGCTTTTAGCGAAATTGCGCGAAAGCCCACCGTCACTTGTGCCCACGGAGTCCCGAACCATGCTCTCCTCTGTGTACACGTCTCTTTGCTTCCCTCCATTTTCTCTCCTACGTACCTCTGTTTGTGTCCCGCGGTCGATAATTTTATTCCACGCCGCATTCTCTGCAAGTTCTCCGGCGGTTGACCGAATTTACCCACTTTGCGAATCGACCTAGTTCGCGAGAGGGAGGGGGTCAATTTTATCACCGGGAACAGAGCGAAGAATTTTAAGCCCGGTATCATAGTGCGTCCAAGATATCTTAGGGGATCTTCATTAATATCATTCGAGTTCGAAGTACAGGTTTTGTCAGCGGTCCACCGGATTTTTACTGAGAATTAACATAATACCGTTTTCAATATACCGAGTGATCTCTGCCTGACTTGGGTCCAGCTGCCTTTTATACCGCGGACTTATGCAAACAAATTGGAACAGTTCGTTTTTCTAGATACTTCGTGATTATAAGAAATCGAACTGACAAGCGTAATGTAGGTTGGCACCTATCTAAGGACTAAGGATAAGCGTGTAACGTATAAATTTCGGTGTCATCATTTACAACACACGAGTAGTGCAATAATACAATGTACTATAATAGAGTGTACAAGATAGAAATATAATAAGTATAGTATAAAGCGGCTTAATGTATATATCACAGAATTATTTATTATACTGGCAATTATATTTTATTGTATTTTATTTTATGGTAGTTTAGCTTAAGAGGCTTTGTACTGTAAACTGTAAACCAGAAGTCACCCGAAATCGCAAGGAACAGATTAAATAGGCAACAACAACAATATTTACAACACACAATAATAATAATAATCTATATAAAAACATTTGCCAACCCTCTAAAGTTTGAAAAGTTTAAAAATAAAAAGAAATCGATGCTCCTGTATACGGTATGACCATATCGGTCACCAAAGTGTGCACTGAACTCCATGTGCGCGGTCGTAGATTCTCGTGTGGCACGAATAAACACACTGTTAAGGAATCAACACGTGCTAGCAAGAAGCCATCCGGTGCTCCGATATTTCTCCCGCATGACGCAGCATCCGTCAGTGTTCCTGTACAGCGGTGATACGACGGGAGACAGAGCAGAGGAAGCTCTCTAAGCCCGGAAGCTTTGCTCGGCGCCAACGTGGATCCGGGTTGCTAATACCAAATGCCCACAGAGCCGACGTAAAATCTGCCAGACAGATTCACCGATAACTTAGATAATAGGATGAAACGGTGTATCATCCGATTTCGCGGCATCTCTTCCCTGGCCCTGTATCCCCTTCGACCGCCACAAGGTATCGACTTCCGTCGCAGAAGCGACTGTGTTGGATACTAATTGTTTGGGAGCAATGATGTGTAACGCAATTTGTATCTTTCTAAGGTTGGGTAGGTCAATGATTGACGATACTTTACTTTTATACTTTGTGGGGAGGATGGGACAAATTATGATGAATTCGGTTAATCACAGGTGAACACAAAATTGTTTATTAGATTAAACATCATAAACATATATCTATATTCTGTTTTTACTATATTAATCTATCTCTTAACTTCTTCCTCACTCACTCTCTGCTCGCTCGATGATGCTCACTGCCTTGCGTACTCTTTTCAACTGTCTCATCAGGACACACTTCATAACATACACAACACAATATATACTAGATAGGACACTCACTTTAAATTATTCACAAAGTGTTAATATATGATGGAGAGTGTTTGGTTAGATATGTCACCGTGCGGTTAGTTAAATGTTAATAGGCTCCCAGTCGGTGAAGTGTTAAAGGCGATAAAACATTTGGCGATTGGACCTCGTTGAGACCTTTGATTTACAATCTTGCCACTATCCTAAATCTTTCTACCTACGGAGTGAACAAACAGAAATTGCGAATCGCGATGGAAAGGCACCTCTCGTGCAACGCGTAGTCCCTGGCGAGGGTTGAAACGTGTGGAGACGGCCGTTCTTCTACGACCTTAACCGCGCTTATCGGCGAGCCAGCGAAGGAGTGGGACGAAGAATTCATTGAACTCTAACTGGCACTAGAATGGAGCGATTTAACATGGCCGTGTGCACAGCCGGCAGTTGTGGTCGAAATACACGAGCGTCAAACAGAGATGGAACGAGAAAGAGGGGGAGAAAGGGAGGGGAAAGTTAGAGGCCGTCGTCATTCCCTTCGATCAAGAGACCGTGCTTTCATCCAGCTCGTTCCGGAGATCGTTCGTTTGGACGTCCCTAATGTCGGAGCAATGACCTTGCAGCATTTCGCCGTGCAAACTGCGATTCATTTCAGCGTTCCCTCTTTCTCCCTCGCTTTCACCGGGTCGCAACTATTTCTGTCCCGTTCTAGGAGGCACGGCGGTGCATACCCTAGCTGCCAGCTACGTGGTACACCGCCACGATCTCTTGTGCAATCTACAACAACCGTTGCAACGGCCACTCGAGTGTGAACGCGTCGACGCGCGGGGATCGGACGGCTGACGGTTTCAAAGATCGAGAGGACGGGCTTGATGAGGATACGCAGAGGATCTGTCCTACGGCAAGACCTCCTTTAGGCCGTCTTTCAGCGTAATTTATAATTGCCTGACTCTCGGTTTCGTTTGGGTGAATGGGAATATTTATTTATTAGAGTAGGAACGCGATCGAGTGGATGCGAGTTAGTAGGAAAATGTGAAGAGTGCTTGAGATAAGCGATAGCCATGCGAACGAAAGAGTTTGACTGTAAAGGTACTTATTTGCATGGAAGAGATAAAATTGAAAATTATATGTAAAAAATATCGAATACATAGGAAACAAATCTTTACTTATACCTTCTGCAGAAAATCATAATAAATTTTAGAAAGTTTACCATAGTGAATTTTTTAAAACTACTATGAATAATCACCAACTGGTCATTTTGACTACTCTGATAGTTCTAGTATTAAGAGTGAAAGTGATCGTCATGAAAGGGGCACCAGCGTAAGAGCCGAGGCAATACGTCACCTTAAAAATTAAGAAACGTCGTGTTGCGGTTGATAACATCTACCCCTGTGTACTTTATTTCTCTCCCAAATACAACAGAAAGATCCAGCGTTCGAACGTTGGCGCGCACGCGTTTCGAGATTGGCCGCCGTTGCCGGTTATTTGCGGAGCCCTGCACAACTTGATGAATACGAATTCCGTGGGATCGCGAGTAATTTCCGCGGCGTGCGCTGCAAAACAGAGATTGCGACTACCAGCGTGAATCATCTCGCGAGCGCGGGCCCGTAACTTATCGAACCACGTGCTACCGGTGGCCGGAGGATTGCATTCCAGCAGGAACGTCTGTTTTTGCCCGCGGTGGCCGGTCGAACGGGTTGGGGAACAGGGGATATACGTGGCCGGGCAACGCGTCCTATTCGCCAATCAAGCTTCTTGTCGTCGACCACGTTCCCGGTGGAAGAGGACCGCGTCCAGGCCACGAGCCTGATTACCGGAGCGATGAGGGCAAAAAGGAAGGCTGCGCCAAGGGTATCCGTTCGAAGGGGATAAAAAGCGCGCGGGGGAAACGAGAGCGAACGAAAGAGGAACGAATGGTGGTTCGTGTTCGCCATGGAACCCTTATGTGTCTATGGTAGCTGCAGGAAATATGTCATGATGTATTCGTGAGTGTTGGTTTTATGCGTGCGAGAGAGAGAATGAATTCAACGAGTGAGAGTCCTTTGTTTAGTGGGTCGTTAGATAGTTTATGGTGCGAATAGTTTAAAGTGAGTGTCCTGTCTAGTATATATTGTGTTGTGTATGTTATGAAGTGTATCCTGATGAGACATCATCGAGCAACTAGAGAGTGAGAAAAAAGTTTG
The DNA here is from genome assembly GCA_033822845.1 of Tetrapedia diversipes. NCBI lineage: Eukaryota > Metazoa > Arthropoda > Insecta > Hymenoptera > Apidae > Tetrapedia > Tetrapedia diversipes. The sequence goes on along the minus strand of JAOPTO010002222.1, from coordinate 779,650 downwards.
GGTGCAAGACACTCTAATTTTGCTTGGCAGTGAATGGGTTAATCGTCCTGGAAAAACCACCCAGACGCGAGTACAAACACATCGAAACAACTCGTTGGAGGCAGCGCTACGCGACGAAGCGTAGGCCCGCGGCTGGGCTCCATCGTCGAAAGGGTTAACGCCTGGCACGACGAAGGGAGAGCGCCACGATGATCCCGTGTCCGAAAGCGACACCGAATTCCCCGGCGTTTAACCCGGTGCGTTAACCTTTCTGAAACCGAAGCAATTGCACTCATTGTCCGGGAACGATAGCCAGAGCAGAAGTGGGATGAAGCAAGGCGAAGGGAGCGAGGAAGAGGACAGGGAGAGGCCTGGGTCCCAGTTAGGTGGAATTAAGAGGAAGAGGGACGGTTGGAAGGGGGCAGCGGGACGAGTGATTCAACGTTTAATTGGACGTGTACTTTTTCACCGGGCTGGACCGTAAATGCAGCTTGAGAACACGCGAGCGTGGGTGCGACGCGCAGGGTGCAACGAAAGAAAGGGCGCGAGGAAGGCAGGGAGGGAGCACGTTTTCGTTGCGAGTACGTGGCCGCCATCGTAGGTATGCGTGTCACGCGGCACCCGTGGAAGGTTAACAAACACGGTCACCGCTAATTGACTTTTTAACCGCTAATTAAGCCCGCGACCGCCGCACGAAGCGGTTGCGACATCGGGCGGCGAACGGTGCTGAAAGACACCAAGGCGCGCGTGCGTGCGTACGCTTTTCCAACGGCTTCGAGTAACTGGGACGAAGTTGGTGGCTCTGAGGCTGTCGGGTGCTGTTGGGGAAGACAGAACGATTCACGAACCACTTTCACTAGCGCGGTTACGCTGCGGCGTCGAAATCGGCGTCTTCTGGTTGTGCAGGCTGTTGAGCAAGGGAGCAAGCGATACGCAACCTTTAATTGCTTCCTTGTCGTACGCGATTCAACGATGATTTTGTTGGATTAGGTTTTTAGTGGATGGGTGATGATTAGTAATGGAATCTGCTTCTATAGTTTTTACACACTGTATTTTCTATGTCTCCTCGATGACTCTTAAGTTGCCGCTCGATATGCACAAGGTATTGATTTAACCCTTTGCACTCGAGAGGTGACTGTCAGTCGTCTATTGATACTAACTTCTAAAATTTCCACATTCGAAATATTTACTAAGATTCGCTTATATTAAATTTCATTTAATTTAGTTAAGTGATGTACTAAAATTTCGGTATATGGCTATTTAATCTCCGGGTCTGATTAATAAAGAAACTAACTAAAGTCTGAAAATTTGGTGACCAACAGTCGCCTCTCGAGCGCAAAGGGTTAAGTCATCGTTGTGCGCACCGTACAGAAGGAGTTAATCGAGATCACCACGGGAACATCTGGAGGTGCTCCTGGCGGTTAGGTCTCGTTACGGAATCGTCGATGGCGTCATCGGCCACCTCGTAGCCCGGAGTCAGAGCCGTCGATAAATATTGATGTCCGCCGGCTACTCGAATCGTGTGGCCATCGACACGCCGCGCTTTCGATCCGCGCGTACTTGAGAATGTGGGTTAATGGACGCGTCGATCCAGGAGCGCGCGTTCGTTTTTCGGACGGGAGAAAAAAAGTTCGCACGGTTCGCTCGCCTCAAGGAGAGCCGGTGGCCATCTTGCCGGCGTGCATCGTGGACACAGGTGCAAACGTTGGGAATACGTCGTGAATACGTGCGGGGCCTGACCCCGTTAACGGGCCCTACCTGCGCGTACGCATGAGCGACGACGTGCGCGCAACGCCGCCAGCCGTGGAATTGGCTATGCAACAAAGGGAAATCGGACGAGCTAGCTGTTTCTTGGACGTAAGTCGTTCGTGACGTTTGTTTAAATCCCTTTTTTATGGATCGTGTGCCGGGGCAAGTGAATTATTCTTATCTCAGCCTTTCCATGGCCATGATTCCGTTATTAACCGTTTGACTGCTGAAGAGCGCAATGTGAAAGGGCATTGGTAGATTTCGATAATAAATACCAAACACAATTATATTTTATATGCAAGCTTGGGGACGAACCACATATAATGTAATACAAGAAATGGTAACCAAAGACAATGAAAACAAAAAAAAAGAGAATACGAGCAGACTACATATAACCTATGAAATATAACACGATAGTCCTAAAATCACAGGACCAACATAGATGCCGCAATTATGTAACTATTTATTAATTTTCAACAGTTTTAAAATATCGAAAGCGTACAGCCTATGATAATTATTATTATAGAAGGAAATCACTATTAACACCTACGATCCAAAGCAGATTCAGAAATAAGAGCAACGATTTTTCGCTTAAACGTACTCATCTATCGAATCGTTCAGAAATATTAATTAAACGATAATATTCAAGTGAGCGTGAAATTTCAACTTCGAATACGACAGTGTATTTAATTGACGCTGACATTTTGAAACGCTCCCGCGGAACAGACTCGAAAACTAACTACACCAATCATCCACCGTCACGGAGAACCTTTTTCTCGCATAAAAACCAGGTTACCCTAATCTACTCCGCAGAAGTCGTAACACTAAATCACCCTGAACAAACTTTTTTGGTGTACCTCCAAAAGTGAAACTGTGTCGCGCATTTTTCACCCGAAAGTCCGACAATTTCATATCCAATTCACGGATCCCACGATGCATCGTACCTACGCGACGGTCAAAGCCGCAGCGACCCGGCGTGCAACGCGGCACAGAACGCAGAGAAGTCATTAATTAAGCCTCGTCGTCCCTAATTCGTCGTTGTCCGATTTACTGTGGCCGCGAGGCGTCCCATGCTGCGCGCTGCACCCGGCTTCGACACGCTTAAACGGTCGGCCCCTAATGCCTCCTTCGACCGTATTACGTAATTACCGTTTCATTGGCCGGTGCGGGCGAGGTAAAGAACAAGTGTTATCGACCGCAACAACGTTCTTAATTTCTAAGGTGACGTATTGCCTCGGCTCTCGCGATGGTGTCTCTTCCTTGGCGATCACCTTGACCCTTAACACTAAACCTTAACTTAACCAGAGTAGCCAAAATGACCAATTGGTGATTATTTATAGCAACCTTATAAATTCACAAATTCCATTCATTCATAGTGTCTAATTAGGCATCATTTCTAATTATGACACATAGTGTATAAGAAGCCTTTAGAAAGTAAGCACGTGTCTATATACTAAGTCTGGCGCTGTACATAAAATTAAATCACTGTAAAAGTAAAAAAATGATCAACCGGGAACTCTGGAAGAACACTTCCAGAACGCTCCCAAATAAAATATTTTGAAAAGAAATGTAGTGTACCCCTAGAATTTTCTGTGTACCTCACTTTGAAGACCTCTGCCTTAGATAAAGGAATGCTCTAAACTAATCCTACAAGCGAATCAACCCGGTCTCATAGAGCGAGTCACGGTCTATCCGTGGTGTGCTCGTTTGACCCCGGGTCGCGGTCCGGTCGCAATCGTTACACCGAAAAAATAATTAATGCTTACGCCCCCGTGCGCATAGCTACCCAACTTTATCGTGGAGACATGACATGACCCTACGACCTTTACTTCTGCGGGTGTCGAGCTGGTTTCGTTCTTAATTGCTTCAATTCGGCCCGTTTTCGATCCTTGCGCAACGCTTTACCGGCTGGACTCAATTCCGACAAAATGGCGGCTACGCGAGACCTGCGTTTCCACGTTTTCACTTTACACAGCCGTTCCTTAACAATTTAACCCTCGCATGCCGGACAGATTTAGAGTCAGTCTTGATGATCGAGTATAGAAAGTAATTGTGTATAAAATTTTCGCAGGTTCAACTGCATACATGAATTTTATGTACAACCAACGTTTGAGGAGTAATGCATTTAACATTTACTTTCTTCTCTTTTATTATTATTTTTTAATTCTAAGTATAAGAATTTAATTGTTTGTTTTTTTTATATCTTTTTATCACTTTATTCTTATTGTTATTAAAATTATTTCGTGAATTTATATAAAGTTTTTTCATCTTTCAAAAATATCGCCGGTCTCTGGCGAAGTTTAACCGCGTAGACGTGCAATCATTAAAGTGTTAATGATCGACGAACCACTAAACGTCGCAACGATTTCGGGCGAGCGTTTCCGATGGCCGTGGTACGTGGCCTGGACTTCGGAAACGTTGAACATCGCTGGTCGCCATTAGCGGACGTTTCAGGCAGAGCTGAATCGTTCGGTGTTGAACGCGTCGAAATGCATCGAGGTAATACAGAAAGGAGTATTATATCATGGTGTTCTATTTTTTATGTTCAGTAGCGTTTATCGCGACTGGGTATCGCGTAAATTATAATCGATACCCTCATCAGGCTTCAAAGACACGAGAACCAGTAATGGGATGGCAACTCAGAAACGAGTTCCATGGTTAACACTAGTCAATTTGACGGGTTTTGGTCTTCATGAGTGAAATTTGTAAAAATAATTACTCTTACATCTAACAATTTTTGCTGAGTTTTATTGACGGAGCGACACAAATATACCCAAATATATTTCTTTCTCAGTTCTGCAATTTCAAATTCTTTTTGATGTATACCTATTTCTTAATACGTGAATATTAGTAATAGATATACAAAAAATGTCCGTAAATCTAGTGTTAAGGAGAGCGAACAGTGTCTAGCCGGTCGAACGGCAGAGGGTGAGCGGCGAAATGGGACTCCCATGTACATTTTTTCTTATCTGGCGCGGTGGACGTGGAGCTAAACAGGAGGGTTCGAGGCGGCAAGGGTGAGATGACCCCCCGAAGAGCGTCGCGCTCACGAAACCGTAAAATATTTCGAGCGGCGAGATATTCCGCTGCCAGGTCCCCGCTTCCGGTTCCGACGAAAGGAAAAGTGAGTGGCTTGACCGGGACGAGGGGCGAAACGGGCCGAGAGAGGGAGAAACAGGGTGGGCAGAACGACGACGCGAGCGTGAAACTGTGAAGAAGCGCGTCAGAACGAAACGGAAAACAAGAAGAAGCGAGGCACCCGACGGAGGAAGAAAGAGAGAGAGGGGAAAGGGACAACGTCTGAAGAATACAGAATTGGCTGTAACATAAAGAAGCGGAAGGTACGAGGATGGCAACCCCTCGTGAAGGGGAACCCGTGATAACGTGCTTCGGATATAAGTACCGCGGGGAGTAGGAGCGTAACTCCTCGTCCTCTCGCGCCACGGCTGCGTAAGCGCGTATATACGTCCTCGCGGGAACTTCTCGCAGGAATACGAACCACGAACCCGCCCTCTCCCCTCACACTCAGCCCAGTCGCCACCGTCGTGTCCGCGTTTTCGCGTTTCCGTGGCTGAAACTTTATCTTACTTTACGGCGAATCAAAAGCCCCCGCTTTATCATCATCCCCGACCCCTGTCTCTTATACAGTGGACCAACTTTCCCGGGAGTGTCGCGTCCAGGCTATACTCTGTCTCCCCCTGCTCCTCCCTTCGCCAGGCGACGGTAACGAGTTACACAAAGATTTCCTTCGCTCCTGCCTTCGTTCTTCTTTTTCCGTTTTTCTTTATATAATCCCGAAACGCCTTCACCGGTGGTAGCTAGGACGTTCGAGTAATCTTAACAAGAGACGCGTCCTCCTCCACTTAACGAAATTAGACGCTCCGGTCCCGCAGGCGCTGTTTCACGGTCCCCCGTAATCATCGTCGCGGAGCAGATAGGATCTGCCCGTTAGAATTAGCGGCAGCTAATCGCGCAGCTCCCTGGGACGGTCACTGTAAAAAGGGACCGGGTAATCTCAGGAGCTGAGAGTCCCTGCGGAGTAGACGACTCGATCCAACGGGATATCGTTCCGTTGTGCGAGTGGCAAGAGGGAGAGGATGCACTTAGTCCGAATTTACGCGCGTGTTAGCGGAGAATCGTTCAAAGCATCTACGAGGCGAGTCGACTCATAAAATGCCATGCGTTAAGCATTCTCTAGACTGCTGTCAACGAAGGAAAATTGGAATAAAGGCGGCAAGCTCAGCAAGGGGTAGTAACGAGGAAATGATTGATGTTATAAAAAAAAGAACAGAAATAAATGTAACGTTGAAGAGACCGAACGTGGTATTTTATTCCTTCAATTTTATCATAATTTTAATACGCGCGAGTGTCTACGGGCGAAGATGGCGCCAGGTTGGCAACCTCACCGTGCATTTACGCCAGGCTGAGAGATAGCGCGAGCGCACGTCTACATCTTCGTAGACAATGGGGATGATACAGAGCAACAATGCTCCCTCTCGCCGCGGTTGACGTCTCGAGGAAAAGTCGTTGGTCGTGGTCGAGAAGAAAGGGAACAACGACGATGTGCTCGACGATCATCCCCTGGAATCACCTGCGATTCACGCGCGCCCCTCCTCCTCGGACTTCATATCTCGCAATCACGCCGCTGGAATCCGACGTTTCGGATAGACGCAGGGATTTTTGGAGCATTTATCTTGACTCGCGATCTAAGTCGATGAAATATGGAGGCGGGGAGAGGTTCACCGGGTACACCCGGAGCGCCGATTGATGATGCTTAGCCGCTGGGATGGATTACGGGCTGCGTCCCCGGTGAATAATAGGCGAAGGAGGCGATTTAAGGAATCCTTGGGCGAGAATAAATCGGAAGAAGGAATATTACGACTATACATAATGAGTTTTTATGAATTATGTCCTGCGAAACGCGATTTTGAGACGGTCTTGATGATCGAATGTAGAAGGTAATTGTATATAAAATTTTCGCAGTAAATTAAATAAAAATAAATAAAAGTAAATAGAATAAGTGAATAAAAACAATTCTATGCAACTTGGGTGTTTATTTTCTTCAAAATCGTGTGCCTCAAAGAGTTAACAGTGACGGATTGATTAAGCTCGGCGGGGTTCTTCGTTACAGATGCATGCCGGGCTGGATATAAATCGTGGCCAATAAGTCCGTCTGCTGTCGCGCGTCAGTGTACATCCTCCGGTCACCATAATCCGTCGGATGGACTGCATAATTCATTCCGGCCGTCATTGGCAGGCCTCGAAGTCTGGCGACTCGTTAATACCGTGGCGCACGAGCTACGATGATCGAATGGTAATGGCGGCCGCGCGCATACTTACGGTTAAGTTTGGCACGTAACTCGCCCGTGGACGGCTGTTAAGCGACGCCAGCTGCAATTAGCTTGCCCGATTTGTCGTCCGATTTCCATCACCCTCTACCATTAGGGGATCTCGAATTTTTTCTCGCTAATTAACCTTTTGAGTACTATGGGCGTATATATGCGTCTGATGAAAATTGCTAGTAGGGACTGTGAACGCATATATACGCTTGTCAATTTTTATCGTCTTTGCCTTATGAGTTTTTCAGTGGTCGCATCGCATTTCGATGTTAACCCTTTAACGTTTATGCGTCTGAAAGAAGTTGCTCGTAGGGACTATGGACGCATATATGCGTCTGTAAGTTTGTATTGAAAATCTAGATTTATATGACTTCGCTATAATAAAAATCTGCAATACATTTTGTGGAAATTCAGGATGTAAGTTGTAAGCAGTGGTTGGAATCTTTTCTTCTGCAGTGGTTGGAATCTGTTGTTCTGCAGTGGTTCATTTCGTTATCCCGGTCCTGTTAAATGATCACTATGGCGATATTGGCTTGATCAACGATCATCGGTGACCTCCATGGTATTCAATGGGTTAAGCTTGTTTTTGTAGCGTGTAGCCTTTTCAAATTACGAGGCCGCCTCCGGTGATCACCGTGTCGCGCCGACGCGTACAAGTTTAAGGAGATTAGGTACGCTCGCGCGCATCGAAATTGCAAGCGCGTGCAGCCACTTTTCGAGTGACGTTAATTCAATTTCCCGGGAAAATTGAAGCGGCGAGATAAAATCGTTCGGTTCGAAGCACCGTAAATGCACCGCCCCTCCATCCCCTCGCTTTCCCGTCGACACCGTTATGACGTCGCGTTTGTAAGCGAAAGCTTGAAGGTTAACGGACAGGTCGATCGATTTTGGAATCCGGATGGCGTAAACACTGGAAAACGGCCCCTTACAATTTACCGACCGAAACGAATTGACCCAATCAGAGTTATTCCCTTCTCGTGGAAAACTTGAAGACATATTGCTTTACTATGAAAACTTAGAAAGTTACAATACTGTCGATAATAATTCCTACTAATTACTATCCAAGAGGAAGAGTGGCGCTAAAAGGATATAGAGAGGAGAAATGGCCTGTATGGCCCAATGCGCTTCACCTTGTATAGGTGCCTTAAGATTCACCGACAATTTACTAACCGAAGCGAATTGACTCAATCAGAGTTATTCCCTTCTCGTGGAAAACTTAGAGATATATTGCTTTACTGTGTAGAATTTAGAAAGTTATAATTTTGCCGATAACAATTCCAAATAACTATCCAAGAAAAATGGTGGAGCTAAAAAAAAGTAGAGAGGAGAAATGGCCTGTATGGCCCAACGCGCTTGACCTTGTATAGGTGCCTTAAGATTCACCGACAATTTACTAACCGAAGCGAATTGACCCAATCAAAGTTATTCCCTTCTCGTGGAAAACTTAGAGATATATTGCTTTACTGTGTAGAACTTAGAAAGTTATAGTTTTGCCGATAACAATTCCAAATAACAATCCAAGAGAAAGGGTGGAGCTAAAAGAAAGTAGAGAGGAGAAATGGCCTGTATGACCCAACGCGCTTGACCTTGTATAGGTACCCTAAAATTCGTACAATTTTAATCCCATCCCTCTAATCGAATCTAGCTGAACATTTATGGACCCTAGAAGAGTGGCCTCGCCGTCGAGTGTCATTAGCTTGACCTGTAGGGTCGCGTTTGGCAAACCTGGCCTCTTACTTAATGGTCCCTAATATATCATACGTTTTTTCACCCGTCATCCGCGCGTCATCCATTCTGCAGTCACGTGTCGTGTCCATTTTCAGGAAAGAACCGACGTTCCATCCATTCCTCCATCCCCTCCGCGGCTCGGTTACAACTTCCTGCAAACCCCCATCCGTTGTGCCGCATCCACCCTTTCCCGTATTTTCTCGCCTTTATTGCCACTCCATTCTTGCCAAACGCGATACATCCGCAGAGCAAATACAATTTTATAGCCGATAATGCGGCGGCTTGTATTTTACGATCGATTCGCGACAGGGATTACGCGTCTTCTCGTGCGTGATGCATATTGGTACTATCGAGGCCACTTTCCCGACGTTTCCCGGCTCCCTGCACGAGACATAATATATGCATTACTGTCGGATAACATCGCTCGCGGAGCTTTCCTTGGTTGTCGAATCCGTTGACGCATTGTTGACCAGACCGAGGGAATTCATGTTCTTGCATCAAACTGTGCAGTATTACGTCAAAGCTGAATTATTCTAGTAATCTATTAACATTAAAAAATGTATCACGTGATGGATTGAAAATAGAAATCTCCTGTTAGTTTGTGATCGATTTTCGAAAGTTTCTCATTCTAACTCTTCCTCTTATCCCTGATTTAGAGTTTTACACTTTATCTTTTGAGTGCTACGGACGCGTACATGAATCTGACGAAAATTGCTGGTAGGGACTATGGGCGCATATATGCATCTGACGAAAATTGCTGGTAAGGACTATGGACGCATATATGCATCTGACGAAAATTGCTGGTAGGGACTATGGACGCATACATGCATTTGACGAAAATTGCTGGTAGGGACTATGGACGCATATATGCGTTTATCAATTTTTGGATTCTTCCGCTTACTGCAACGCGATTGTCAGTATACGAGTAACAATACTCCGTCCCTAGCAAACAGCACGCCATCCACACGAGTATTCACCGGTTAATTTACATTCTATCGTTGTACTGCACTCAAAGAAACGTTGAATGCTTCGCGTGCAGGAACCGTTCAGACACGCTGTATTTCTTTTTTCGAACCAAACCGACCCGTTTCCGTTTCCTGTCTGAGCGGATAGTATAAATCGCAAATTATTCACGGGTAGTTGCAATTTTCTCGAGCATTCAATACCTCTGCTGCCAATCCTCGTTCGACGTTCGCCTTTGGCTCTGATCGAGACGTGGGAGACGCGAACGAAATTTGAAATTTCACGTACGCAAGTCGGTGACACGCCACTTCCTGGAATAATTTCCAAACTGCCGGCTGCGACGCGACGTCGGAACTGAAAGCTCGAGACGCCGGGAAACGTTGCTCTCTCTCCAGGAATCGGAATTCTTGTTACACCGAGTCTACCCTCTGTACGTTCTTCGTCCTCTCTTTATTCTCTGTCCTTTTAAAGCCGTCAGGAGAAATCGTTAGGTCGATTTCGAAAATGCTTGCTACACGTGCAAACACGTGAGCAAAAATAGTGACAACAAGACAATGTAAAATATAATTTTATGGTTCGCAAATATTGTTTGTTTATTCATTTTTATTGTCATTATGGTAAAGCACTATTTATTGATTACCATAGAACACAAATTTTATTTACCGTGCTATTTCCTATTCATTAATTTATTTACCTTCTTTAACCCTTTGGTTTTCAACTTTGATATATTTCATTTTACCTAACGGTGAAAAAGGTTTCGACTTACGTACTTGTACGTCGTTTTCTTCATTCTTAGAAACAGCAAACTGTACTAAGTTTGGACATGTATCTCAATGTCACCCGGTACATGTGCATCCCACGTGGCTACGTGTATACGTATCTGCGTGCTTGCGTGCGACATATTCGTACGAAGAAGAATTTGCGTGTGCTCTAGGGAAGCACAGATTCGTGTATGTATGAGTAATTCGCGCATGCATGTGAGTATTTGTAAGAAAACCACGCGTATACCGTGGCTCGACACGACCACGCGTAAGGGAAGCACCCTCGAGGAACGGAATGCTTTGCCGTCCTCCGCAACTTCCCTTCGCCCTCTACCACCCCCTTTCAGAGTATCTCGCCGGAAAATCCAAACATTCTTTCAGGTTTATCAACTTTGCGTTTAATTCACGAGATTCCATCCGGAGGAGAGCCAGCCAGCCGGCTTACAGTCTTAAGGGGCCACGGGACGTAAGTATAGCTGAGAAAACGGACGAAACAGGTGAACGAGTGAAACTCAGAAATATATTCACAAAGTACAATGTTACTGATTACAACGATGAGTTATGGCTGACTGCCTGCAGGAGGTATGCAGCTGTTTAACAGTAGTGGATCCCCCAATTCTTACTGGGATATAGTACTGTAGGAATGCGATCGAGTGGATGCGAGTATTAGGAAAACGTGAAGAGTGCTTGGGTTGAGCGATAGCCGTGTGAACGTAGAATATTTGGACTGAGGAATTTTGGATGAACGTGACCGAAAGCATCGAGTGAGAAATGTTGACAATTTTGAAAAGTCGTTTAAGTTACTACTATTAAATGATTTTAAACATATGCTGTTAATATTCTAAGCACTTCACTTTATTTTACTCACACCTGAGCCCTTTCATTTCACTCTACTAAATACAATAAAAATAGAAATTTCCTATAATTCTAAGCACTTCACTTTATTTTACTCACACCTGAGCCCTTTCATTTCACTCTACTAAATAAAATAAGGATAGAAATTTCCTATAATTCTAAGCACTTCACTTTATTTTACTCACACCTGAGCCCTTTCATTCACTCTAGTAAATAAAATAAAAATAGAAATTTCCCATAATTCTAAGCACTTCAATTTATTTTATTCGCGTCTGAGCCCTATCATTCACTCTACTAAATAAAATAAAAATAGAAATTTCCTATAATTCTAAGCACTTCACTTTATTTTATTCGCGTCTGAGTCCTATCATTCACTTTACTAAATAAATAAAAGGTAAGAAATTTCCTATACGAATGGCAAAGGGGACACGAAGGCGAGCACGTTCGACGTTCTCCAAAAATTATCGCTGTCGCTCTGATAATCCTCCTCGAAGCCACCCTCGTCCACTCGCCTCCTATGCAACCCTCCTAGTCCCCCGCGGACCGAACACGCGGGCGAAATCCGGTAAGTGGCCCCGCGATATTAAAAAACTGCGGCTCGTTAAAAAATACTTAACCCCCGGTGGAAATTGCAGTTCGCGCCAAGTTCCGCGGGAACGGCCACAGGGTGTAGCGCGAAAGGGAGCAGTAGTCCCTTCTGCCTAACGACGCGCCATGGTATTAATTTCATGGGTCCCACCGATGGCTGCCTGTGTACTTTAAAACTCGTTACCACCTAAGCGTGCGCGCGCTGCTGCGAGACCTTTATTATTATCATCATCATCATCATCATCGATGCTCTCTCGTTTCCACCTTCCAATTTTCCGGCCATGGCTTCTTCCACCGGAAACGGGGAGGGGGTTAGTCCTTCGCGTTTCCTCGTTCTCGAGTCTTGTATTTTCTTCTACTCTCTCTCTGTCTCTCTTAACGAGCGTATTCAGTAAAACCGTGCAGGCTAGAGCGTCGCTCCTGCTCACCACCGCCCATTATCCTTATTATCAAGGCGGGCGTGAACTTTTACGGGGGCGGGTTCAAAAATTTTGCGGGGCCAAAATACACATTCAAATCTGATACTTAAATTTCACAATGAAGAATTATTTGTTATACTTCGGTACAAGGGATGTTACATATTATATATTTTTTGTAGGATGAATATTAACCATTTGCCCTCAAAAGACGACTCTTTGTCTTCAAAAATTTTCAAGTACTAAATATTGAAATTATAGGAATCAGAATTTACTTATCTCAACGCTCGTTTAATTCAGATAAAGACTGTTGAAATGTTTAAACAGAATTATTTGCATTCGGAAGCTTGAAAAATTGCTATCGTTTGATTATCACCAGTCAACTTTCGAGTGGAAAGAGTTAATACTTCTGCATTCGCTCAAGAAATATCACCGTGGTACGTGTACGTTATATCAGCGCTCAAACTTTTCCCCTGTACTTCCACCACACTTTTGGCAGACGCCTCCGTCTGCGACGTTCAACGCACCTAATGACGATTTACACGGAGCCGGGCAGGGAAAACGGACGTCCTCGAGAATCGGGCTGGTCCTCGCCGCGCGGTAATTCGAACGAAGTGGCTGTGAATAGGAGATAAGCGTCGAAAGTTGTTCGTCCGGAAGCCAGAAAACGGCAGCGAGCTCGCGGCCACCGATCCACGGCCGCAGACCTCTCTCACAACTCGCTCTCCCACGTGCGGCAGTCCCTCTTCTCACTCGTGTTCCTCCTGCGCGGAACAATCTCGTAAAGACCGTTGAAGATCGATGAACAACGAATCCCACATTCGTTCTGCCGTTCCATCGACGAGGGTTAGAAAACCCTGTGAGTGCAGAGTGGCGTAAGAGTAACACAGACGGAGAGAGAAGCAGAAAGCGAGACAGGGAGCGAGCTAGTGTGTCTTCGAGTGAGAAAGAGAGAGAAGAAACGAGACGAGTGGAGGAGAAGAAATGTGCTTCTCTCGCGGTGAAATCTGCTTCCAGGGATTTCCATCGGAACGTGAAACGTTTTTCAAGGCAACGCCACGTAAAAGCGGCGGCTGACGGATGGCGGAGGCTCTTTATCTCGTCGAGGATGCGGTCTTTATCGGGTCGGAAAGTACGTTAGCCGCTGGTATCCCGGCGAGATTAGGATGTCGAGAATCGGTGTGTCGGGTTAGAGGCGGTCGTTTGGTTGGCGCAGATAAAGCGGAACGAGGCTGGCCTGGGCCCCGGACGCCCGAGTTCGCCAACTTCGTTTCACTTGAAACCGATAATAAGCAGGGCCGGCGCGAGGCAGGCTCAACGCGTTCGCAGGAACCCGGGACCCAGTATTTTGAAAGGCTCCGCGGTTTACGAAAACTCATCAGGCATTTTTCAGGACCAGTTTTTGTTCAGGGAAGGATTCGAGGCTTTTATAAACTTTAAAATGGAGAAGTGGGGGGATTGTTTTGGGTTAGTGATTAGTAAGGGATGAGGTGTTACAGACAAGGTTCAAAGATGACTCGGGAGGGTGAAATCGTCGGTTAACAGGGACAAAATTTTGGGATGTTTGTTGGAGAGTGAGTGGGTGGTCTCAACTTAAGGTAATCTATGCGTTGGCATACAACAATTCTAGGATCGAAGCATAAACAATTTTTCATTTCGAGAAAATTTGCGAATGACACCTTGGGAACAGCTTAGAGGGAGGATTAATTTCAGGTTGAAGAAGTTTGATTATTCCAGCGACCAGTATCGAGGGTTTTTTAAGACGACGAAGGGTTGAACCCTCGGGGGCAAGGGGGACGGCAGCGTGTTTGTGACACCGTTACCCTGCGCTGTATTGATTGAATTAATTGAGTGGTCCGAACAGGACCAGCAAGGACCAGCGGTTCATAGATTTGCTGTCGAGCACCGTGGTAAGCTTGTAGGTGAATAAGGGAACCGGATGAATGGGCGAATGAAATGGATTTGCACGAAGAGGCCGAACGTTCTTCCGGGCTCCGTGAGAGCGAGCGAATCTCAAAGATGGCGCGGAGAAAAGCGGAGAAAAGGGGATCGACCACCCCCGATGTATGACAGGATCAATTGAACGTCTCGTAAGACGTGGAATGTAATGGGAAATCGATGCGATTTTCCAAATTTTTCCTATGAACATGCGTACCTACATTGGGTTTGTTTATAAGCTGATCGGACATTTACTTGCGTTTGTGGAAAATCTAATTTTAAAGAGGTGGTAGGATTCAGTTGTAGAAGTAACAAAGTAAAATTCTTAAATATATATTTAAAATAGTTTAATAGTAACGTAAAAACAACTTTGCCACTTCGACGTTCTTGCTCCTCTCATAATTATGCTCTCTTTATCGCATTCTCCCCGTCATATATTCTTGCAAACACTCATTTCCTTTCTTTCTAATTCTAAACCTTTCTCACTCGATGCATTCGGTCACATTCACCCAAAAACCCTAAGTCGCTCAGTTTTCTCAAGTGCTCATCTTTCCCGCTTTAGAAACACTCTAGTCCAAACATTCTACGTTCACACATTTCTCTAAACTCGCACTCGATCGCATTCCTACATGAATACCTAAAAATATGTAAACTGTAATTTGTCTAATGTTACGTAGAATAACTAATATAATTTTAAATGTCTTTTCATTTAAGAAACGTAAACTACATATACTTGTTACATTAGAGCAACGATTGTTTCATTAAGCACAATGCACATTCCTGGCGCGTGCTTTCGTTCAGTGACGGTACTTCAACGAACTGGACCGCCGAAGCGAAAGGGTTAATTTCGTTTACGAAGGTGTAAGCTCGCGTTAACGTTCTAATGGTCTAACCAAATTCTCTCGCGATATCGATCGAAAGCGCAACGTTCGCACTGATACGTTGAAAATTTCAGCTACAGCGGAACGGTGTATCCTTTTTTTTTCCTCTTTCCTCTTTACGTTAAGTGCCGGAGGGGGCCCAATTTATTGGCATGATGCACCGTTTCAGGCTATTAAACGCTCAAGAACACAGAGAGAGACCATCGGGCGTTGGGCACGGCACCGCGCGGCGTGCTACACTTATACCCCTGGAACTTTACGACGAATGAAAGAGACATTTCTTGGCATGCCGCCAGGAAAAATATCCGCGGAAGAGGCGCGTGTGGAGCTTTTATGACGGCGTGGAATATGGATGAATACTCTCCCGCTGAAAGCGGCTACTCTTCGAACAGAAAAATTATCGGCATTACGATTCCCTCCCTCGGTTATTAATGGGCTCGCGGTTCAACTTAAAATCCGGGGCTCGCTCGAGAATAACAACTCGAACTGAGACATGATAAACCTTGGTATACTAATCGATAGCGTTGTCCTGCTAAAAAAAGATATCGATGGTAACGTTGGATTGAGAAGATGGGAACAGCGATGTTGGCGATATTTAGGTCCACGTCGAACGAGGAGAGTGAAAAAATGGTAACTACTCGATAGAATAATTTCGAATGCTTCAAACGTATTACCACCTTACATTCCTTGAAAATATTTATTTAATTGTTTACGGGAAAAACCCTTTAGAGTACATAAAGAAGACACAGTTCAATCATAAGAATCAAAACAACGCAAGAATTGAAATTTAAGGCTAGCATGGATAGAAAAGAAATAGACACTCATGTAACTACATTCCGTCTAACTTTATATAAACTTACACACTGAAGTGTATATATAAACAGTCATAAGGTGAAGAAAACAAAACTTGACATGCGTATATATGCGTCCATAGTCCCTACTAGCAACTGTCGTTAGACGCATATATGCGGCCATAGTACTCAAACGGTTAAAACAAAGGCGCGACGGACCTTGCCCCGAACAACGCGTCGACGAATAAAAATACCGCTTTAATCCGGTAGTAAGTTTCCCGTGTCGATAACACACAGTGTATCCACGGGCGTTGCAATAAAAATATTTTCAGCATTGCTCGGTTCGCCGCCGCCGGCAATACGAGCTGAAATCCGGCGAGGCATTCGACAGAGAAAATATTGGGATTGCGATCTTCATGCCTTGCTGCGTGTACACGACCCCAACGGGGATGAATTTAATGCTGGCCCCCATCACCGCCTTACCCGGAGTCAAATCCCGGCCACCGGAGGTCCAACAGGATTATCGTAATGGCCCGCTAAGGTTCAGCGCCGGCTTTCGACCTCCGCCGCCGTTCAGAATCCAACGGCAAGCAAGCAGCTTCGAGTTCCACGGAACCAGGTGCTGGACGATCCATACGATGAGCAAAAATCAAGACAATGCAAGTGCGTTACCGAAATTGTTGAGGCAAAAGAATATTTATTTCTATCTGAAAATTCTACATGCTGAAATTATTCGGGAATAATGGATTACATCGTCTTCTTAAGGTTTGAGGACGCGACTAATACAACCAGGTATCAATATTCGCACTGTTCCTGCGTTTCTCAGTTTTTTCAATTCCTATTGTGTGTCAGTCGTATAGACACCATTAATACTTTTTATCGATATTTATATTAATAAATATATAGTAAATATAATTTTTCTGTTAATGGGTGTCTTTTTCTACATAACCCCTCAAACAGAAATTCTATGGAGAAACTTAGAAATTTGTAAGTTCGTTCAAAGATCTTGGGATACCTGTTGTGTTTGCCTTAACCCTTTGCACTGTGAACTTTTCAATTTTGTCGCCAATAGTCCCCTAGTGTTTAGGTACTTCATTTGAAATTTACTTCAAGAGAAAATTCCTTGAGTGGTATTTATTATTTTTTATATTAAACATAGCTTTCAAGTTTTGCTGTAACTTACATTTGTTTAATTTCGTTGAATCTTTGGTTTTGAACTTTTGTCCACTACTGTATTTAAAATGGCATTTTTAACGATATAGGAGTTACCGTGATAAGAACTAACGTTGAGTCATACTCGACAAAGAAGTGCAACCGGTTAAATACATGAAAGAAACTATTATTGGTCGGGTTAGTTAAGATTATTATTAATTAATTGCAGTGTAATTTGATGACTTCAAGTGGCGTACAACAGATTTTATACCGTGGACAGTTACGTTTATTCGAACCTTGTTTATTGCCCCTTTGCGGATCGAAGCATTAAAGCTTGTTCTTCTATCCGTTAAGGCCATTTCGTGC
The DNA here is from genome assembly GCA_033822845.1 of Tetrapedia diversipes. Lineage (NCBI taxonomy): Eukaryota > Metazoa > Arthropoda > Insecta > Hymenoptera > Apidae > Tetrapedia > Tetrapedia diversipes. The sequence continues at coordinate 762,144 of JAOPTO010002222.1, read as the reverse complement.
TCGGTGTTGAAAATTAGCGGCAAATTAACGTTTATCGCTTAAAATGAATTTTTAAAAGCGTTAGGGACTGTAACGGAAGGAACCATTTCCTATGCGGCTACCGGACACTGCGATTTTACTTTCGATGGCACTGTTCGCACAGGGGACAAATTGGTTTCGGGCGATTTTCCCTTGGAACGGTAAGGATAATTATAAACACCGTAAACGCATGAAGTAATTGAGTTTTACGACCCTGCTTTGCGCTCGGTATAAGGGGGATTGTAATAGGTCCTGGATAATGGGGATATAATGACCAGCGATTAGGATTTTATTTTCCTTAGTAGGATTCCACGGAGGATTAAACGGTAAATGATATGGAACCAACCGCTGACGCTTATGGAAATTTTCAAATGACTCGTTCGACAAACCGTTCAAAATTTTCACCGTGTTCCGTTAGCTCGTACACGTACTACACAACCTTCGCGACTTAAAATGTGAAAAGTGTAATACGCACGACAGTTTGGAGAACTTAGAGGTAATTAATATCACCGCGATGGAGTGTTTAATGAAAGTATGAGAAACAGTTAGTCGAGTTTCTCCTAGTCGGGAAATATGTCCAGTGTGTTCATGCGAAAGCCGATGTTAATTATGCAAGAATTGTAACTGGAAACCTTTCTGAGATATGTTTAACGTAATGCTCATCCTGAAATTTTAAAGTATACTTAAAAGGCGGATGAAGTCAAAAGATTCGATTCCAGTGAAGTTCAAGATGAAAAACGTTTTATAAATCCAATGGTTGAACCGTTTATAAATAACCAAGCAATGAAATCTTTCCTGCGACACACCACCGCGTTCCGTCCGCGACGGCGATAACAATCGCCGCATTCAACGTTCTCCGTAACTCGCGAAAACGTTCGTCCGTTCGCTTTCACGCTGCTGCACTTTTTCTTTCGTCAGCTTCATTATCTCCGCGAGACACGTTCCCCGTCCGATGCAATGAGATTGCCGGACGTGGAGAGCAAGAGGGGCTAAGGAGGACGGGAAGCTGAGTCCATACTTCTTTTTCCAGCGTGGAACGGGACAAACGACGAGTCAGGATGTAACAAACTTCGTCTTCCTCTCGCCATCTTCATCTCCCTCCTCTCTCTCCTCTCCTCTCCCCACCCTCACCCTCTCACTCCGCCCCTCACTCTCTCATTCTCTCTCCCTCCTACCCTCTCATCCCCTATCCCTCCCTCTCCCACCATCACTTCTCCTTAGGTTTTTCCTCCCTCTTGAAAATTTCTTCCTTCGTTCTGCTCCCTTTATTTCCTCCCCCTTTACCATTCCCTGTTTCCGGTTAACGTCGCGAGTCACGTCGCGTCAGAAGGGTTTCGCAAGCCACCGGATGACTGCCTGCTGGTGATACATCGGTTTCTCGCGCGACGTTGTCCTTCGTGGCGAAAGAAAGGATGGTGTTGGTGGCAGCAAGGAGTACACATGCAGGGCGAAAAGGGTGGTGGGGTCACCATCGCGGCGAGAACCTCGCTTGGATGCGCCAGAGGGGCTTAGCGTTACAAATGACCGAGGCGCTATGCATATCCAACCAAGACCGGAGTCACGACCACCCCCGGAGGCCCAACCCTCAGTTCAGAAACATCCCTCGTCCTCTAATACGTCACTGACGAACCCCGTGTTGCTCCGTCCTTTTTCTCGCTTCATCCCTGCGTCGCGCTGCTCAAGCGACAGCGACAAGCGCCATTATTGGAAAATTTGTTTTCCCGTCTCGCAAGATTACGAGGAATTTCAACCCTCGAGTCGCGCACAGTTTTCGCTGGGAACGCCGCCGGCGAGGCGTGTGCCGCCTTAGTTTCGACGGCCACGTTTTCCGCGAGGAGAACTTTTTGATCGCGATGCATCGACGTGGCAGCGATTAAAGCGCCGGGCGAGCGTTCGAAGGGTTATTAAAATCCGGGCCGCTTTGTCGATGCCCGTGAGTTGCTTCCTCGCGAACGGGAAAGCTTTTACGTGCTCCCTGGCTCTTTCTTTGGACGAGAATCGAGGTCATGTTTGAATATACGCAGGTTTAAAAATCGCAACACCTGTTAGGGGAAACTTGGTCATTGTGTGACGTCACGTCAGCGTGCTAGTATCTAGCCTTAGTTTAGTTGTAATTGAGTTATGAAGTAAGAGAAACGTCAATTAAAACCGATTAAGAATACACGAGTCCATCATTATAAAAGGCGTTAAAAAATCTTAAACCAGCAGGTCAAAAGGATTTTCTCGCATAAATTCGTAAACGACGAAACTGATGAGAAGAAATGGAATCTTGGTAAAATTCGAACGTGAATGCAGCCTCTTTTCAGCTAACTCGTTTCAGTCCATCAACGTTCTCCACTATTCTTCGCGCGACGAAACGTACCTGCGTGCGACGGCGACGAGGGACGGGTCGTCGCGCGGATAATCCTCGATCGACGCCGTTCCGCTTCAGGATTCATCGATCGGTCGCGTCTCTGTTCCGTCGGAGCGTGAAAATAAATGGAGACGATTTCCCCGGAACAACGCGCGGACGGGGTCTCTCGCTCGCGCCCCAAAACCTGTTGATACGTCGCTGAACAGGGTGTATAGGAGAACAAATATACGGAAAGCAGCGTTTGCGATTGCGCCTGTGTGTGCACACACGGACGACCGTGATCGTTCTCTCGCCCATCGCTTTTTTTTCATCTTCGCGCGTCCCGTGCCTCTCGTATCCAGTGGCGGCGGCAAAAAGTACACAAGGGCGGGACAAAGCACGAGAGAGAGAGAGAGAGAGAGAGAGAGGGAGTGACGGAGAGAAAAGAGAGAGAGGAGATGACGCTCCCAGAGGGAAGAAAAGGGTCGCTGAATCCAGCACGAGGACAGAGCAAGCTGTTCCGTCTCGCGAGGCGGAAAGAGATGAACGAACGAAAGGGTGGAGAAGAGGGCTAATTTCTGCTAGTGGAGAAGGAAACGGGGTTGAAGAGGGTAGCTACCAAGAAGGCGTGGAACGGGAAACGTAATGCGTTGACCTTCGCGAGCGGGATAGGCGAAGGGCGAGAAGGGTTTGGGGGGCGAGCGATCGCGTTTGCATGCAAATGCGCCGCACGGTAAATGTTTCTGCACGATAAAAGTCTTGTAGCGCCCCGGCAGCCATTGCGCGAATTTACGCGCTCCCACCCCCCGCCACACCCCACTCGCTCGGGGTGTGCTTGGCTTATACGGTCGCTAAGTGTCTGCAGATGTATGTATATGGAGGGGGCCAGGCACTCCAGCGCATCCGAATTATTAAGAGCCCCTAAGCCACTCTTACCGTGCTACCTGCGCCCTCCACCTTCGGCACACATTCCGTGTCCCGCCCGTTACGTTACCGAACAGAAGCGTTTCCGCACCGGTATCTACGACCAGTTTCAGAAAGTATTTCTTTCCGCCTCGTGCACCACTTTGTCGCACACTCCTCGAAGTCAAAGGGGTGGGTCGCGATTGAATCGCAGAAGAAGCCTGATGAATGCTTGGCGTAGTAAATAAGTGCAGGGATTGGTATTTGATATGATACAACACGATAAACCAAGAAGTTCTGAATTATCTTTAGTGTTTCAGCTATGTTGAAATGTTTCATCGATTTTTTTGCAAATTCAAAATTAATTCGAAAGATCGTTAAAAATGTTGGAGCAGGGTTAACGCTAAGATTGAAATAGGTAGATCCTTAATTAACCGTATAAATCACCTATTTATTAAGCAGATCGAACCTGACTTCTACGCTAACTATTTGCGACTGACCGCGTGGTCTCATATGCTAATGTACAATGATTCATTAGATGGCGTCGTAGATCATTAGACATTGTCGAATCCTCATTTATCAATAACAAATGAATGATATAATTGATTGCGAAAGGGAATTTTTGGAATCACAGTGATCACTGTAAAACCATTATAAACGCCAAGAAGACCCGTGTGTTCTTTAAACTGGGATACTGTAGGAAAATTACTCGCGATAATTTCGGTCGAAGGGAGAATTTACGGGGAGCGGTAAGTGGAGCTAAGCGAACTTCGTAGTCCGTGTCGTGAAGGGAGGCACCGATACAAATCACCTATGTATCCCGTCCTGGCGCGGTTTTAGCCGCTCCCGCGTTAATTTCTCTCGCCCAGGAAAATCCTAATTAATGTGGGTGCATTACACCAAAGGGGGGTTGTTCCCTGCACGCTCTAGCGGAGGTTGGGGCAGAGATCGAGAACTGGGCCAGATTGGTCGAGATTCGTTCGACGATGCTAGATACCGCGCAAAGAAGCCAGGGGTAGGTGTTCAACGGGGGTGCAAGGGGTGTGTGCCAACTAATCGGGTAATTTTTCCGGCATCAGTCGGTGAATATCAACGCCGCCGTTGAGCCCCCCGTGGCGTTAAGAACGACAAACGATCGCCGATCCATCTGGCTCAACACGACTTCGTACCGTTCACCCCAACCCCCTATCCTGTCCCCCTCCCTAGGAACCTGTCCTTCTCCCTCGGGACTGGAGCCTTCGAATCCCTTCTCCGGAACGATCGCGTCCAACCACCCTACGAGGCGTGTTTTTCGAGCCCAGAACTTGCGCGCACACGCACACATACATGCACACTCGCCAGGCGGAAGTCGATCGAGGCAGCGGAACGAAGCGCAGGATCGCCGTTTTGCACCCCTCGAAACGGTCCTCCCCGAAGCGTGTCGAGATAATTGCCGGTCGAGGGAGCACGCGTGCTTGAACCTGCCGAAGGGAGCATTGTTGTAATCGCGAAGCAGGTAGACGGCATGGGATGGAGTCGATGGGGCGGAAAATGTAGGTGCAGTATATCGTAGGTTTGACAAACAATACATCAGCAACACTATGCGTGAATATAAAGACGTTTATTTACTTCTAACGATTGACTGCTCACAGTGTGCGTATATTGTTCGAGATCTCAAAGTCATCCGATGCTTTTGCTAGGGTGAACCCAAACTAAGCTCAGGCTACCCTCACTTTACAATATTATAGGAAAGGTTTAAATTATAAAAAAAAGGAAGAATAGAAAAGTGAATAAAGTTTTGAATAAAATTTGCATAGACAAATACTATAAACACGTTATGCACTTCCTCGCACCACACTGTCTACCAAGATTCGGCCCCATTCATTTCTCGATCGAGTGAGATCCCGAAAGACAAAACACTCGGCCCCACTCTATCGATCCCTTCACACACACGCGCGCGCGCGTACACACATTCACGTCCAGACACACACCAAACGTACCATCTTACAATACCAATCCTTAAATCTATGCATTACCATAATATACATTCTTTAAGTGATCGCAATATGTATGTTAGAAATAGATAGTTAGGTAAAAAGGACTGGTTATTCGGAAGGTTCTGTGATAAGTACCATGAAGTCAATCACAATCTTCTTTCTGGAAAGCAACATAACCATTCTCACTCTATGGCTAGATCCTTCAGGGCAAAGGTTATAATTCTTAGAACCAAGCTTCGATCGAACGTTTCAGACGTACTGTGCAGAAATAACGCGAACGGTGGAAATGTATGATCACGATGAAGCAGATGAGACTGCATTGGATTATAACCAGTTTCCCTCTGCTAACCAATTTCACCCTTATCCCTCTAAGAGCGCAGCGCCCATAAATTCTCTCTCTCGAGAAGGCGGCGATAACTGCTGCGCAACTTCTCGTCCCCCGACTCCGCAAACCTGGATTACACAAACTCGGGAGAACATCATATTTTCGCCCCGCAATTCTTTTCGCTTGCCCGTTCCTCGACTTCCGGTGACCCAGTGGCGGTTTCAACTTCTCCGTTTCCTCGCTGAGTTAGCGTCGTCGATCTCTCGTGAGTTTAATCTCCTCGAAAACGAATTCCAGTGTCCCTGAGAAGGTCCTCGAGGCGACGAGAGCGTGGACGTTATCAAGTGGACCGCGACGCGACGCGAGGCGGGAAAAGTTCGAGCACCTGCGAACAAGGGAGACTCGTGTCGCAGGGAGGAAAGAGTGACCGCTTCCAGCGTGTGGTTAACCGGAAACGGGAAAGGTCGAATCGCAGTCTGCGGGCGAAGCACGGTCGGTCGACGAAGAACCGCGATAATTGGAACAAAGAGACTTATATATATCGCTCCAAGGGCCAGAACGAGTCCTCGTCCCAGGCCAGATCCTCTGTCCTCGTTCTTTCTCCGTTTCCCTTCGTTCTTTCGGCGAGAGCGATAAAGTTGAACACACTTCCTGGAACTTCGTTCTGACGACACACTATTTTCTCCGATTTTTCCCCTCCTCTGCCTTTTGCTCGTTTCAACTTGAGTATTTTTATTTATCGGTTGCGTTTGCAATGTCACATTTACCCTTTGCCTCGACGTTCTTTTTTCGTGTTGACGTTTACCGTCGACTACTTTGAATCTACCGTTCTATTCTGATTCGTATGATGTGGCAGGAAAAATAATGAAATAGGTTTTTCTAATTTGCATGCGGTAATCTTAAATTTCCTAAGTTGGAACTGCAAGGTTAAACTATATCGCGAGTATTTTACGTCAAGAGGTTGACACTTGGTTCACACTTGCGTGGCTCTTTAAAAAGTATTACGTACATGAATGACTGATTTATTATAATACATTCACAGCCATTATAGTGCCTTAACCTCAGTTGCTCCGAGAAGACGCCTAATCACCGTTCACGTGTATCGAACGATCAATGAATCATCTTCGAGTCCGTATGTCTCTATCGCAAATACTATCCTTCTCCATCGTAGCGTCAATAAAAGTGTCACGAGTGCCGCGAATTAAACAACTCTGACAAATTAAACAAATTCACGGACAAGTACTGTAATTCAGAAATACCTCAAATACCTCAATGAACGATGAAAATTTAACAAACGTTATCGTGCTCTATCATACAGATAAAGCTTTTGGTAACGGTAAGTTATTATCTGGTAATTTAATTTTCAGAAAATCCAAAATTATCCACGAAGTCATCGTCTTTAACTTCTTCGCGTTGCGCAAATATCACCTATTGTACGTTGATCCCGCGTTCTTCCTCTCCACCTCCGATTACGTCCCGCCATTTGCATAATGGTCACCGGAAGCAGCGTAATTTCCACCGTTCGAGAAGTGTGTTCGCTGCAACGCGCACGAAATACCCTAGCTTGTTCGAACGGGGACGCAACTGCGAGTAACGTGTCCTCCGACGTCCCCAAGGACGGGGCCTCGGGTTTCCCCGTCATTTTCTTCGCTATCCTCCGAGCATCGTTCGATCACTGCCCGTGTAATACCTATTTCGCGGCTAAACGAAGTTAGTCTCTGTTCCGTTTCACGTTTTTTTTCACTGGATTTTACGATGCTGCTAGTTTTGATAGTCGAGCAGAGAACGCGAAGAGCCCACGGGGCTGTTGTGAATTGAAGAGTGAAGAAGAAAAGGAAAGGGAGGGGGGTGTTTCATCCGGTAAGGCCTAGCAGGCCCATGCCTTAGACTAGTGATCTCTAAACTTTTTTGACCACGTACCCTTATGATGAAAATAACCATAAATTGTACCCTCTATATATATTGTGTGTGTGTATGTCAAAAAAGTTATTTTTATTTATTTATTTTAGATGAAACAATATATATACATGCAATTGGTAAATTACAAGAGAGATTTTAAATTATAATTTAATGGGAACACTAGACGTGAAAGCAGAGTTGCCAGGTTTCTTTGTCAGTCATCAAAAATTTCGACCAAATTTTTCGTTTTTCAGTTATAATTTTATGTGCACGAGAGGGCATAAAATATTTTAAAGAGAAATGTGGCTTGCCTCCTAGAATTTAGACTTTAGACTTATTAGGAAGTGTATAAATATGTCGCGAAATAACGCGAAAACATGTTACAGACGAAACATGATTGGGATGACCCCAAAAAGTTGTACGAAGGATTCGTTTAAATTTTTTAATCTCAACCCCTTATATTTTACCATATATTCTTCTGGCAGACATTAAGGGGAGTTCAAAATATTCAAGACAATACCTGCGCATGTATTTCGCCGTTATCGAAAGCCGAGGTGTTGAATTCCAAATTTGGCACGCGCTGTACAGGGGATGGCTTGAAACGCTGCTGGGTCGAGAGCCGCATGACGTGATCGGTGTTGTTTCAGCGCGGGTCGAGGAGGAGAATCCCCGGCAAGAAGGACGCATCGTGGAAGGGTGAAGAGGGGCAGGGGATGGGGAAAGTAAGGCGGAAGCAATATTGCTCCGTGTGGCTGGAAACTCGTTTCGTCCATTAAAGCGCGGTTTCTTGCCGGCCTGTTTTTTACCCTCGAAAGGATCGGCCGGGGCTGTAGCCGACTGTTGGCCCGGCCGGATCGTCGAAATATACATGAGGAGCACAGCGTACGTCTAACGGAACCCTGTGTCCCGATACAAGCTCCTCGGGATACTCACGGTGACTCACCACCCCTGCAAAATCAACCTCTCCGCCCCCCGGACAAAAGCCTAAGTGAAATTTCGTGCCGTGCACGCTCGCCTTCTTTCCCCTCCCCCGTGCCACTCCCGCCCCGGTTCTCTCCACGCTCAATGCACACCGAAGCTCTCTAGCCCCGTCTTCGCGACGAGTCGAAATAAAGGAACCCTCTTTGCCTGGGGAGATACCTCGCTCTAGTCGGTGGACGTCTCCACCCACGAATTCTCGTGGCCCTGTTCCGTGACGGAAAGAAACCTTGGCACGACGTACTGCCGGCCGTGTCGAGGTTTCCGGCAAAAACCGTTTAAAATACGGGGAGGGTGTGCTCGAGAAATTAATTCCACGGATGCTTAAGTGTAACGCCGCCCTTCGAGGTATTCGATAAAGTATTCCCGTCGACGGGAGACAGAGCAAAAAACCTGGGAGCTAGGAGTTATCGGAGAAAAGTGGAACGAACTTGTTCTCAACTATCGCGGAATCTGAGGAGCCGAGGGGGGGTTGAAACAAAGTTTAAAGAAAATTGTAATAGTTGGGGTAGTTATTCGAAGAGGGACGAACAACGGAATGAAAGGATAATAGCAGCGGCGCGGGTACGCTTCGCGTTAATAAGGCGTCGGATGACTTCTCCGAAGACTATTTTCTGCGGAAGTTTAATCCTCGATTACGGGGAGAAACGTTTTTGAATGTACACGTTGATAACTCAAATCGCATGTGTAATAATAAACAAACTCAAGTTGAACATAAAAATTGTTATTCACCAAAAACTATGTTTTAAACTATTTATTGATCGGAACAACATTGTGGTCTGATGGCTAAAGTATGATGTCCCCTGAGGGAGCAGCCCAATAGCCTACTCGACTCATGATGTCTCCTCAGAGGGGACATTCGACCGCAAATGGTTAAAAAGTTGAATTTGAAAAAGTGTGCGAAAGTAGAACGTGCGAAAGTCAAGGGGCGCCTGTATAGGCAAAGATCTTCCATAATTAGGCAATTGCGAGAAAAGAGTCCTAAGTTATGAGAACAGAGTCCTAAGTTGCGAGAAGAGAATTCTAAGTTACGCAGGGGAGAGTCCTTGTAGTGCGAATATTATATATAGTATTTAGATTATTGTAATCAATTAATTCCAACATCTTCTAATCCGAACTGTACATCTTCCTAATGCCTCTTTATCAATACATTGGGAAACGTTCGAAGAAGTGGAATTCAAGGGTCAAGTCCTTTATCTTTCCTTCGATTTCACCGGCACTAATCCCTCGGGAATGTCATAGGTCTCCTGTAGCCGTCCTAGAGAAGGACCACAGGCCACGTATACGTGGTCCCGGCTTGACAAATGTTATCTGATTTTAATGGAGACAAGTATCCAGGGGGAAGGGTGAACAGCGCCGGGGAAGGTCGGAGCAGGGGAATAAATCCCCGGCACGAGTGATTTCACGTCACTGATTTTAATTCGACTCTAACCTGCGCCAGGTTATCAGGTGCAGGGATTACGGAGGGGTGGTTTTTTGCGGCCGTGCGGGACCCCACACCCCTAAAACGGGGGGAGCCTGTGAGATAGGAAATTTGTCGGGAGTTATGCAAAGGACAGGGTTGTTTGTTATGCACAAAGGAGAACCGGTTTACGATGCGAGCTTATTAAGGCAATTACACTGGATTCAGCGTTCAATTATTAGAGCCGTTGCTGGAGGGTATATCCCTGCACGGTGTTGCGTATAACACCTGATTACACTTTGCTGGAAAATACTTTGAACCCTCGACAATACACGTGATCGACATCTAGTACGTTCAGAGCTTACGTTTCCTCGTATGCATAACCTTATGCAATTATAACGATCGAGACAAATGGCGTCGTTGAATATTTGAAATAATTCGCTTAATCGAAGGCAATTTAAAATTCAGATTACACCTGTATAAGCATCTCCTCGAGTCGATATTTCTCAGGAATTTATCCTCTTCCCCGTCGCTAGAACGTGCGAGGCCGCTCCGCCATTCTGCCCCGTTACGAAAATTTAATATTAAATTGTACATTTGCTTCTGTTAACATTCGTCGACTACTCGTATTTTCTTATAGAATAAAGCGCTCCTCTCGACTCCTTTCCTCGTTTCTTTCGTGTCCGTCAATTTCGATGGGTTTTCTCGAAATGCATAGAGAGGAACAGCCGCCGGTGCCTGAAAGCACTGTCCCAGATTGCACGATTTTGCGGTTCGCGACGACCAGCTCGCTTCCTCAGGCTTTAATGGACCACCCCAGGACGAAGTCACGAGGGCAGGAAGCACGTCCTCGAGAAGCGACATGAAATCGCGGTTAACCAGTCGATTTTGCACGTACGCCAGCTGCTCCCAGCGAAAATTCGATTCTTCCTTAGGCGCCATTAGGCACACGGCGAACTCGCGAGCACGTTGATGTCCGTCCATCGGTGTCAATTGAACGAGACAGCGATTACAGTTTTCCTTCCTTTGTTGTTTTACTTTTTAACACATTGAATACCACGACAGTTTTACAGGGCTCGCCTGTGGAGTCACGATGGATTTTCTATTATACGATACATACAGTGTTGAAATATTACCTACAACAAATAAGCTACAGTGTATAACTATTTTTAGATGTGTTATACTGCATTAACTCTTCGCACTCTAGAGGTGACTGTTAGTCACCAAATGATAGTTTCGCAAATTTTCAGACTTTAGTTTGTTTGTTTATTAGTCAAACATGGTGGTTAAACAGTGGTATATAAATTTCAGTATATTGTTTAACTAAACTAAATAACATTTAATATAGGCGAATCTTAGTAAATATTTCGAATTTAAAAATTATTTGAAGTTACCATCATTAAACGACTACAGTCACCTTCGAGTGCAAAGGGTTAATTTCTTCACACTGTTGCATTAACAATGATAATTATGAAAAATTGACAAGTATTGACATTTACCCAAATTATGTATTTCTACCAATCTGAGCGCGCCGGTCACCGATGATCCCCGTGGCATTCAACGTGTTAAAGAAAACACTAGGCGCGTTAAAGTGGTTCATGATGAATTATATCGCTCTTTCAGAAACGTTGCTCACGGCGAGGAAAAAGTATGATGTATCACAATTTGTCAACCGTAATGTGCCTCGTAAATCATTCGATGGAATGCGAATCGAGAGGTCCCTTAATTTCGTTGAAACCCTCGGGAGAGACATTTTTACGAGTCCGTTTGAAGGGATGTCGGTCGATCGCGGTGCTAGAACCGAGCAAAGGGGATGGGAGGCTTCTTAAATCGGTGTCTTTGTCCCACTTGCGTCGCCTAATATGTAGACATAGGGGTCGTTCGCGTTATGCTGGTCCCCTTATGCAGCCTGAACGTCGTACCATCAAATTTTATTCAATAACCGTCCTTGGTGACGATCAAAATTCCTCAAGCTTAAATTTCCACAAGAATGAATGTATTATATCGACCAGATATGTGGTTTGTGTTAGCTTTTAAATAAATAAAAAAATCTTATACTTCGATACACTAATGCACTCTTTATTCGGCAAAATGTACACTGTGCCATCCATAAATTAGGGGACGGTCGATATGGTTAGAGCAAAAGAAGGTTTATATCACATTGTAAACAATTCTTTTTTAAACCATAGTACTATACTTTATATTTCCCTCTCGTCTCAAACTTATGTCCGCCACTGTAGGTGCACAATATATTTTCTTACCGTCTTTCACTCACCTACCTCAAATGTCTATCTACCTTGGATCAATAGTCTGAACTTTTGGTCGCGGTGAATCTCGACGTGCCACGAATGCACCGGAGAATCGTCGAAATAAATTTTCGCGAGCGCTTTCGTAACAGCCAGAACGCGGGAAAGCCTGGCTGCTAATGAGGAGGCATGCGTGCACACGAAAGCCACGTAGCTGTTGCTGTTTGATATCGTGGCCGCGTATGTATTTAGTTGCCGGCTAACAGTGTATTTGAGTTGACGGAACTTTCCGCGGGAATTACAGACCCCGAGCACCGAACCGAGCTCTTCCCCGCTGTTTGTACTTATTGCGATTCGAGCCACTGACAACGCCAGTTTCTAAGTAGTCTCGGTCGCGTTCAACTGTGCGGATTCAGAAAAATGATTAAAACGAAGGGGACGAGGAGTTTCGTTCGTTAAACATGACCGAGAAACGACTGGTCGACGAATTAAAATTTTTAACTGTCCCGTGTAAAGTCAATCGCAGACATTTCCATACGGTGGTAGAGTTTCAAATGTTGCATTGCTTGATTTGTTCATGAGAATTTGAAACGTTCCTAAACATAGCGGTACTTTTGACGTTTGTAAAATACAGAATTACGAAATTTCCTATATACGTTATTAACCCTTTGTACTCGAAAGCCAACTCTCCGTATCGAGTAATGCAACTTTCACAAATTTTCGAACACAGGAAATCATATTCAAAAATTTCACTATTATTTAACTAACTCAAGTAAATTTTTATATACATAAATTTCAGTATTGTTTAATTTTAATACTTTGCGCGTGGAAATTTTTAAAGTCAATTTTTTTTAATTCTTAAACAGAGTCAGGTGTAAAGGGTTAAGTTATGCTTGTAGACATCTCATAGGTGTTCAGGCGTATACTCGAGTATCTTGTAAACCAACCTGTTTGCGAGCACACGAACCATCTAGAAGCAATTCATTACAGGGGCTGTAAACTGAAGATGTCAGCCGATCGGACGCGTGTGTTCATTATTGTTCGATGAACTCGTTACCGAAAGGGATCGTTAACGGCTAGCGCACAGTCGTGCGTCCTCGTCCCATAAATTCCAGCCTCAAGGATGCGAACGACCAGGCTCGCCGACGACGAGGGTCGTTCGAAGAATAACAGTTGACACGAATAGTTGCGACGCGTGCTGCACACAGCCATTGCCGCGGCATTATGCAGCGCGGGTTACGTCACTTTTACGGTGTCTCTTGTGCACCGTGCACGATCATGAAAATCGTGAACGGGTAATGAAAGCAAATGCACGAACGAGATCCGAATATTGAGCTCTGTATGGTTTATCTTGTATCACGAAGGATAGAAACAGAGAAGGGGGGGAGGAAAAGGGAGAAAGAAAGAGAGAGAGAAAGAATAGTAATAACATAAAAATAATATAATATAATAAAGAAGGAACATATATAAATTTGTACTAGGACTATAATTATATAATTTTCTTTCATTTGAATTGCTTTACTCATTAATCAGCGACTCTGATCTTCGCTTAAACTTCTTTTAATCACTCTGCGTGACTTCCTTGTAATCGCGAAATATATATACATTCGTTGATGCTCCCTATTCCTCGCAATACAAATGCTTCCATGGTTCGGGACGTCCCCTCGCTTAAAGGATTTAAACTATAAAATATCGTATAAAATTTAGACACAGAGTAGCAAACGATTTGCGACAAAAAGAGATACGAAGATAACGCAACGGATGAAGTCAGCGTCGCGCTAGGCTATTGCACCCTGGTGACAGTGGACGGTCGAAAGAGGGTTAACGGTCAGGTCATCGTACCCGTGGAAGACTTTCCTAGCAGCGCCGGACCCGTTGACCGAAAATACTCGTAACGAGCAAGCGCTGCTCTATAAGGGGCGCTGACAAAACGACGCTAAAGGGGTTAACAGTCGTTACAGGCAATTCCGTGTAAGATATCATCGGGAATAGGCGACGTGTGCGCTCAGCTTCAGATCGTCCGGCCGCGATACGGTTATGTTCTCTTCGCGGTCCAACCGACCCTGTGCCAAGCTCGAAAGAAGCCATCGATGGCCAGGGGAAACAGGATGTTGAATTCATCAGCAACCGTTCACGCTTCGTGATGGAGCAAACGAGCCCCAATATATTTTCCATATAGTCGCACGGGGAATGGAATGAAATGGTCATGGAGAAGAATGGAATTAACCCCGTTTATTAAAGAAATATATTAATTTTTTTATTTCATATAATATTTTTATGGTTATATAATAGAAAATGTAAAAATTTTCAGTTGTTTAAATATTTACTCTATAGAATATATTGCGTGAACAACCTATAAGTAAATAATGTATAATATGTTAGTCAAAAATTTTACTTAAAGGGGTATCGTTTTATTATTAACATTTAGAACCAATGACAGAAAATTAAAAAATTTCCTAATCCTCAAAAATAGTGGTACCGGCGTGCTCATGTCATATTAGGACAGAACAACGTGTCTGACACGAACTTTTCGCTTATGGTCAGAAAAAATCATCGCGTGTCTGATACGAGGTTCTTAATTTAGGCACACAAGTAGGATCACGTCTTCCACACGTTTTAAGGCAAAAGGTTAACGAGAGCGATGCCGAGAGACGAGGCACGGTCGTTTTGCAATGATCCCCCGCGTTCACCGTGAACAACTATTTCCCAAGCTAACAAACGTTCTGTCCGTTCACCCCGTAGCTAACGGCGAAAATCGACGATCCAATGTATCTCGGTGTTCACAAGAAAGCTTTCGCGGGCTGGGCTTGGATCCAACAACAACCGCCATATTTATGGTGCCGGGCCGTCTTAACCCACTAAGGGAACCGAATGGTATCCGGCAGTCGGAGTCGAAGTTGAGAGGTTACCAGAGGTCAGGTTGCCGCGGGTCCATGATGCAGCGCTGGGAATTCATCGGAGGAGTATATTAGCGAGATCTGAAAGTCAGGACGATTACTTTTCCGTCGACGGCTGATGTATATCGATGCGCGCTCCGGCGCGGCGCTGCGCTCTCTTCTTTTGCTCATTTTTCACCCATTTTTCTCGCAACGCTCCCGATCTCGCTGGAAAACCATCGAGAACGTTCTGGTGCACGCGTCCCAGTGACACGAATACCAGAATGTCCAATCGAATACGTATGTACGTTTGTAAGTCTGGCTGTTGCGAAAGAGAAGGAGAGAGTGAGAAGGAAAAGGGAAGGAGGCCGGGTATTTCGTCCTGGGCCTGATAGTGGACTTATGGGTAAGGCTACTTAGCAGGTTCGTGCTTTAGACACAGGGATGGGAAAGGACAATTTGGAACTCGTACTTATTGTGGTTTAAGGTGTTTATTTAAAATTATACAATAGTCTAAAGCTTAGTCTATGGTTTGGAAAGTTGGTATAGAAAAGGTAGCAAAAACTACACCAATCCTAGCAGGTCTATGCCTTAGACTCAGGGATAGAAAGGAACAATTCGGAGCTGGAATGGGTTTTTATATGTATATAGAAACTACGACAGACTCAAGCACTCTGCGAAAAGTTCAGGATGAGAGTTTTTTGAAAACTTTTCCTCCCCCCCACCTTTCGAGTAATTAAGTATTGTTGATTACTACTTCTCTAGTTAACACCAACTATCTATCTTCGCCGATACGTTTGCCCCACGAATAAGAATGGCGCTTAAATCACCTAATCACCAAAAAAAACTCGAGCACTTGCGAGAAAAATTGTCGATTGATCCCTTCTAGTGGCGAGGGCAGGAAAGTCGCCACATATGTATATCCTGGCCGCAAAAGGACGATGTCGGGTTAAGGAGAGAATGGAAAAAAATAAGTTTCGAATCCGCGTGCGGTTAGCCTCTCTGTCGTTCTCTCAAGAGCGATAGTTCTTGAACGGTCCGATAGCTCTAACGGAAACGAGGTACGCTCTTGATAAGTGGAGAGCCAAGCTCCTAATTCTATTCGCCATAAATGCCTCTTACGTATCTAATCTGACGTTCCCCGAGAATGGCACCGTAACGGCGTCGACGAAGCCAGCTTTTAACGAACGCGCAGAATCCATGAATCACGCGTGTACACACAGCAAGAGAGAACGAACAGGTCCATCTCTACCCGCTTTCCGCTCCTCGGAGGGGCGCCTCGTTGACTCACGGCCGATTATTCATTCGCGAATAATTCTTCGCTCGCGTTCGACGTCCCCGCTTCGTGAAAGTCGACGAAACAAAACATGGCCAGGAGGTCGCGGCGAACGAGAGAGTTCCGCTGTGATTTGAGTGTTCGATGTTTATTGAACGTGTTTGCCTCATATTGACACAGCAATAAATATGGCGCTGGTGTATGTGTCTACTTGTAGATTCGAATTGGATAACGGGACTAGCGCAAACGGTTAGGAGTACAATAGAAAAGGTGTAATACACAGCGCGCACTTGGATGACGAGACTAGCGAAAACGGATAGGAGTACAATGAAAAAGGTGTGATACACAGCGCACACTTGGCATTATCCCTGGGCGTATTTTTGGGGCATTATTAAGAGTCTAAAATGGTCGCTTTGTTCTTGTATTTCGAAGCGTGCCATCAGGCATCAAAGTATTCGCGTAAACACGGCGGGGTAAGGTAGGAGCTTGAAAACATAGTTGAGCAAACGTAACGATTATTAGCGGTGATCGTCGAGTCCGAGCTTCGAGCATTCTATTAGAGTTTCGAGCGAGAAAACAAAGCGTGTAATTGACGCCACAATTTACTATCGCTCAAATGGGAACTAAACGTTGCTCGTGCCAATGCTAAACTGTCAGGTTCCAACTAAAAAGGATCGGGTAATTGCAGTGTGGCGCGGGGCGAAAGCACGAGAAGCAATGATCGTTTACCAAACCTGTCAACGAATTAACGTTCACGTATTAATAAACGTTCGCGTAGCACGTCAATCCAAGCTGAAACGCTCGGGACGACTTTTGCTGCAAAAAAAGATGGCTTAATTTATGTTACTCCATATAGAGCGGTTCCCCGCGATAGTCCTCGCTTCGGCGTCGTAATCCCGCTCGTTTCGCTCAAGGATATCGCGGAGGAAAATGGCACGCGAGCCGGAGATCATTCTCGGCTAACGCGATGAAAAAGGCAAGGGAAACGGCGTCGCGACGCCACCGAGCAGTGCTGCCACGACGCGAAGCGGTCGCCGGCCGCGATACCGCGTCGCCGGCAGCGAACGCGCGCTCGGTGCTGCTCGGCCGAGTTCGGCCCTCCTCGCGTACAGTTATGGCAAGGGAACGTCAGTCACTCTTCGGCGCTCGCGCGGAAGAGTCTGTACGCATTAACGGTTGGGGATATCGTCGCTCCTTTGCGGAGTGTTAAATATCTCGTAGGTGTTTCTTCGATATTCATCCCCGGCGACGTGTATACAGCTCGCGATCGTAGTGACCGACGCGTTTGTAAACGGTGACGCAACGCCACGTCCGCAGGTGTCGCGGGAAGAAAAGCCGGTATTAGGTGACGGCTGAGCCGCGTGTGTTTCTCTGCCAAGGTGTATATGTACATGAGTTTGTTGAAACGATAATAAACGCGCGAGGAAAACCAGCGAAGCTAGAACGCCGACAGCGGTCGCGCTCCGTTTTCGCGTCGTCGGTGTGATACAGAGGGAAGAGAGGGTCGACGGAGCGTCGAAAAGGTTCGGAGCAAACGTTAGCCAGGGAAGCGGGAGGTAGAGAGAGAGAGGAAAGCGAGAAGCCGAATGAATCGAACAAATACCGGGTCGCGACTCGTGCCGGCGCTTTGACGTTTCGTTTTCCGTGTTAGTACAAGGTTCCTCGGTTTCTACGTTTCCACGTATGATGGATGCTGTCGCGCGTGTCTCGTGTACGCGACGCTATCACGAACAGACAGAGCGTCGATCCGCGCAAGCAACGGAGTTGCAGTGAGTTGTACCCGGCCTGCCAGAGATCGTGCCAGTGCTTCGTGTGTCGCTTCTTTTTTCGACAATTTGTACAAGCGCCGGTGGCAGCGACAGAGTTAAACGCCGCCCAGTGCAATTAAGAATATTACGCTACTCTTCCCTCGTACGAAGCAACAGCACGGTTCGTGGTTGTGTTGTATGTGCGCGCGCGGAAAAAGGAAGCGGTTAGCCGGTAGTCCCTCTCTCGTTCTCCTCGAACGGAGTCGCCTGTAAACCATTCGTCTCGCTCCGTATCGGTCTCTGTCGGTCATCCTGCTACGGTGACGTCGTAACCGTTGGTGCTTCTTCGATGATAAGCACGTGTGCGTGCCACTACCTGCTGCGTGTACGTGCGTGTGTTAGAGCCGCGAGCTGCGTATCGGCGTGCAGTTAGTGACCGCGCTGCGTTACCATCTAAAGCCCTCGCCGCACGAGTATACAGCAGCGCGGAGTTTTGTTGTTTGTTCATATTCTTGTTGGTTTTAATTTGGTTCGACAAGAGAGTCGGTTCTTTTTTCTTGTGCCGAAGCCAGTTACGAACGGATCACCGGCGTGACCATGGATATCCTGCCGAGTGGGAACATATTTAGGGAGTTGCAAGACATACACGACACGGGATACTTTTCGGCCCAGCCATCGCTCGAGGATCATTGGCAACAGGTAAGGAATGCATTTGCTTTTGCGAGGCCGGCTCTCGTTGTTACGCTGCTGCGTCCCGTATACACAACACGCCGGTTTCTCCTTTTCCGTTCCGATGACGGAGCACCGACTAGCAATAAGTCGAAACAACGTGTTTGCATGC
Organism: Tetrapedia diversipes; assembly: GCA_033822845.1. NCBI lineage: Eukaryota > Metazoa > Arthropoda > Insecta > Hymenoptera > Apidae > Tetrapedia > Tetrapedia diversipes. The sequence continues at coordinate 743,324 of JAOPTO010002222.1, read as the reverse complement.
ATGCCTTGGGTTACGCCGCGCGTACGAGGAAGTTCAAACGGCGACCGTGAATTTCGAACGTAAAAAGGCGCCCGTAACCTCGACCGCCATATTTGAATTTCTAACGGTCAACGTAGTAACGCGTGCCGTGGTATCCGTCGAGTTCGCTGACACGCGCGAATTAAATTACCTACTCGGTCGCGCGTATATCGTTTAAGTGGAGAATTTAAAAATTCGAAAGAACCGTTAATTTACGGTTACGTCAATCTGAGTGTTGTCTCGTGCGATTCGAGTCGAATGGCCGGTGGACGCCACCAGGGTTCGATTTCTCTCGCAATTTTTCGGTCGGGCTCCGTTTAAATCGATTATCGATATGCAGCGGGCCATTATGACGGGGCGACCTTGAGCCCTGGTATTAGATCGGTGTGTACGTTCAGTGACGCGGCCGAGCATACTATAGACGGCGCGTCCTGTTTGTTTACGAGTGTGCAATGACCTTCCAGTGGCCGGGGAAGGCAGGAGGGGAGGCACTTGTTCCCCATTCAATATCTCAGCCGGAGTACAACAGTTTCCTCGCTTCGTTAAAATAGTGGAAGTGACGTCACTGGTCGTTCGGCGAGCTCGCGTTGCGTACCGCCTTAACGGTTCGCTGCTACCGCCACGATTCCCTGGAATTTGCAACTTCTTTGCGATCTCATTCTGGGTCACGAGTGATTTTTTTTTTTTGCGAGTGTCAGCGTTCGGTTGGAATGTACGCGTTGTTTCGAAACACGTACGATAAAACTGAGGAACGAAAAGTTTGGTTCGTAAAATTACACACACCGGATTTTTCCTTGATTCCTTTTCTATGAAAAAAAAAAAATAATAATAATAAAGCGCGAACTGGAGTATGTTTACCGAATTTCCAGGGAATCGAGTAGTTTTTTATTGCACTCGATTAACATTCCTGAAAAATTTATTAATCGGTTCGAATTTACGGGGTATAACACTCTATAATCCGCGTACGTTAATTTCCAAACAAAACGGCTCATAAAAACACGTTTAACGGCCACAATTCGACGAAAGTGCAGGAAAAATTTAAGAGAGCTCTCGTTCGCTTGCCTTTTCCATCGCACCCCCCATCTACCCCCGTTGCCGTTCGATTTTATCGTTCGTGTAATACGTTCTAATTGTCGTTCCTTTAATTACCGATGGCGTATCCGATGGCCAGTGCGCGGGGACCGAAATTTATGGCGAGGAAATCTCGGTTTGTCGCTTGGCACTCGACATTTGACCTGCGCAACATTGTTGGGTCGGGTTTAGCTTGGCGCGGTGCCTAATTGAACGTCTCGAAGGGTTTCCAGCGGGTTCCCAGGGCCATCGCTTTGCTCGCTTTCTTCTCTTTCTCGTTAATTACCCGCGCAATCGAGTGTTTTTATTATCGACCAAGTAGTATAAATCAATATACGAGCCAGCCGTTTTTGACCCTCAAATAGGGCTACCGTCTGTAAAATTGTTAACCTCGAGAGGAGAGCATTAACACTAGGTTTACGAGACCCGCCCGACGCATATACGCGTTCATAGCGGTCAAAGAGTTAAGGTACTGCAAATCTTTGGTGAAATTAGCACAATATCATTTACATTTCAATTATCTTGTATTTTGTCGGTTATTCCAATTACAGCTAACACTAACGCACATCGACCCTTTTATACATCATATTAACTCTTTGCACTCGAGAGGTGACTGCTAGTCGTCTAATGATACTCAAAAAATTTTCAAATTCGAAATATTTACTAAGATTCCCTTATATTAAATTTCATTTAGTTTAGTTAAGTCATATACCACAATTTACATATATGACTATTTAACCTCCAGGTCTGACTAATACAAAAACTAACTAAAATCTATAAATTTCCGAAACTAACAGTCACCTCTTGAGCGCAAAGGGTTAAAATTCTGCAGACCACTGTAAAAAATCCCCCCTGAACGTCTTCCGACGTCCAAGGTAACCCAAACCTAACCCCATGTAATTTCGTTCTCCGTTTCTAAGATCAACCCAACGTCTTCCTCGAGGGGGTGGTGTCCATTTGTCCTCCTCAATTACGATCTTTTTGATCGCATTAATTTACCTCGTGGCCTGTTCCTTTTACCGGGACATTACTCGCCCGGCCGCTGGAATCGAATTTGTCGGAAGCGGCCACTATTTTAAATGGAATTTCTCCGGCTTTCTACTGGATCTCCCCTGTTTGGAGAGTAAGTCAAACGTTGCGCCGCCTAAAGCGGGAGAGAAAGAGAAATACTGTCTATTTAATCGCGCGTAGAGCCTCTTGGAGCGCGACTGTATTTTTACCTTTGACAATAGCCGCAGTGTGTGGTTCTTAGGCTACTTCATTTCGAACAAGCCCAGAGATAGGATTTGCATGCACCCGCTCTTGTACTTAGGTTAGCTCGCGTGGGTTACAGCTGATCTCATTATTCTTGGTATTGTGTTTTCTCCAGCTTCGTAAAGCTGCAGTTGCATACAATGGTGGCTTTAACCCTTGGCTGGTGTTCTCTACGTCGCAGGCGATCATTAATCCATTTTCTGGCCATCAGTTGGTAATGTGTTCTGGTAACCGTTTGAGTGCCAATAAGGATACTTTGAAGTAGAAAGTGCCCCATTGAACAATTAAAAATTTTTATTAGAACATCGAAAAAGAAATATTAATTTCTATGGTCATTGATGATCGGAGTACTTTAACTGCTTACAATTGTAACAGTTGAATCAAAATTGGCAGTTAGTGCATTTTGAACATTACTGCTAGTTGAAGGATACTTTGAAGTAAAAAGTGTCTCATTGAACAATTCAAAATTTTTATTGATACATCAAAAATAAAAGATTAATTTCTATTGGTTAATGGATTAATTGGCGTGCCAGTCAAAGGGTTAACGATCCAATGACTTCCCCGGTTATGTGTTGCATACGAGGGTTGAACTTGGTCGCTGCATAAAGTTAAACGAATGTTACGCCGTTTCTCTGGCCGGCACCGACCCTGTTTTCACGAGGTACACGCTGATGTTCACCGACAGCGTCATCCGATAGGCGAACAGATGGTTGGATCACACCGCGACAGCGTTTCTCGCCTGACCGATAATGCGATTCGACAGGTGCTCTGTTGTATAATTCTTGCATTCTGAACTTTACACGGTACAGTTTCGCCGGTAATCATCATTGATTAGGCGTAATTAATTGTCCTTCCTTATGGAGTGATATAAATCTTTATGTTTCTTCAAAAGCTTTGTGTATATTCCAGCCTGTCAGCTAGAAATCTCGATTCTCTAACACTGATCTTATATATCTCGAATCACTTCATTGGCAAAAAATAGCAATCAATTAATTGAACTATTTGGTATTTCTCTGGACGTTTGCCGTTTTTTATTTTAAGAAATTTGTGAACTCCTCATATTTTTATTTGCTCTATATCTATTTCGTTTTTCCCGTTTAATAAAATATATATATTTAAATTATAAATCATTTTCCTACTTTTTACGCTTCGAAACTTTAAATTGTCTGATATGTTACGGTAACAGTTTCTTGATCTTGAACCTATTTAACACAGGTGTGTAACAGATTGAAAGAATTACTTGCAAATTGTAGTATCGATAATGAAGTCCTATCAGATTGTGGACGAATATTCAAATAAAATGGGTAAACTTTGGAATTAATTGTTGAGATACGATGATAAGTGTTATTCTAACATGAATCGAGTAATTTCTAAAGGAGTAAGGCAGCTATATCGAATATTAATTAATAAATAATCTCATTCACATAACCGTTCACATTCATTAATTGTTCATTTTTTAAATAAAATGACATTTTCTCTTAAAACATGAAGCTGTTTATTAACTAACAATCTCAGCTAATTTATACCTCTCATACACCAGTTTTGAGTTTCTAAACCACTAAATCTAACTGTACTCCTCCAAAACAAAAATCAGAAAATTCACCTACGTCCAGAACAATCGAACAAATTTTTGAGTCACTGTATCCAACATTCTGACCGATCGACACTATGTTTTCACCGTAAATCGACAGAAATTACAGCCGACTACAAGACACCAAGGAACTGTGGTTTACTTGCGCTCAAGTCGATAGATAAAAACAGAGGAATGCCTGGTATCTTTCCATCGCGAAATTAGATTGGGAATTGGAACGTGGTATCGATCAGCCGGTGATGCTTGAATTCCTCGAGAGGCAGTTCCTAGAACGCGCTATTAATGCAGCTAATTACGATAATTGCCAGAACCGCGCGATAATGAGTCCAGGGAGCGAGGCGAAAAAAGGAAAAAAGGAGCTTGCGTTAAAAATAGTCGGCGCAAGGTTCCGACCGACCTTGCTGAAGTTTCCTTTCATCTAACACCTGATGCAATTACTGAAATACATCCTACGCGTATCGAGTCCCGATGAATTATTCATTCCCGATTCGCTAAGCGGATCCAAATGCCTCTAACGTAACAGAATTCTCTCTCGTGTACGCGTATTAATAAAACACCACGTTCGACCTCTTCAACGTTACATTTATTTCTGTTCTTTTTTTTATAAAATGAATCGTCTCCTGAAGCATTTGTATTCATCGCCGTAAACACAGAACGACACCTGTACGAATACTTTAATAATAAAAATCATTACTCTTTTGTCTCACGTTCTACGAGATACACACGTGTTGTGATTCCTTTTACGTCCTCCCCATAATCCATAGATAAATAAGAATCGGTGGATAAATTCCATCATCTCCTCGTTACCACCCCTGAATGAACTCCGCCGCTGTTGTTCAAATTTTCTTTCGTTGACAATAATTTAGAAAAGGCTTAATGCATGGCATTCTATGTGTTGGCTCGCCTCGCAGATGCCACCAACGATTCTTCGCCAACACGCGTGTATGTAAGTACACGTCGAACTAATCCTCCCCCCGTGAAACGTTTTCAGATCGAACAATATTCCTGCCGCTAATAATTTAGCCGGATGAATAATCGATCGGTGGAACGTCCATCCGATGGAGCGTTATAAATGTTTTCGTTGCAACAGCGCGGTGGCTTTTCTCGATTGATACGGGATACCGATCGGGACGCGAATTAAATTTTTTTTCACTCTGTTGCTGGAAAACCGATGGGGTTTGTAATATTCTCGATTGAATTTTGCATCGTCTCCAATCACCGTGATGCACGCTGGAAACGGACAGGGTTGCTCTCCCTTTTTGTTGCCTCGCAAAGCGTAAAAGCTGTTTCGTTGCTATTTCGAAGAATTTTCGTGTTTCAAGCGACGACTTCGAAGTTGTAGTCCGGGTATATCACGAATTTCCATAACACGATGCGCATAAACATAGAAGTTTAGCGTGGTATGGAGGTCTACTTAATGATAATAAAAGGAAGCTTGAACGGGGGTACGCGTTTGTGGTATGCGCATTACATGATAACGATATTGAATTACAGCGAAGCGATTAAAAACGGGGAAATTTAGTAACGAGGATGCAGTTTTCCGTTTATCTACGATGATGCGGCAAGTGTTACGTTTCTTTCTCGTTTGCTTGTTTACTCGTCGCAAGATCGTTAACGAGGTAGGAAAAAATTATTGACGAAACATGATCGAGTCGTATTACAAGTTGTGATTCAGAGGAAATTCAAGATAATCGAAGGGTCTTAGGGATTGGTAATTATTTATATGTATTATGGAAACCAGCTCTCTGGTTTATAATCTCGGAGTCTGAGCCTGACCATCGCGTATCCTTTGGGTCAGAGCCAAATCCACCTGGGTGACCACCACCCTTGTTAATAGCATGCATAGGTATTCTTTGTAGAGCGCTATCACTTTTATTTTAATTCACACGAAATTTCTATACATAGTAATCGTTATGGATTGGTAACTATTTATATTTATCGTAGACCGGCATTGTTAGGGACTGATAATTATTTATCCCTGGCTTATAGCCACTTTGGGTCGAAAAGATCACGAATGCAGGAAAACACGAAGCTGAAACAATGATATAAGTTGCATTCAGATTTGTGGCCTTTTTTTTCCAAACGTCCCCGCGAAACTATAATTTTCGTTGTTGCTCGTATTTTCACCGTTATTTACGCGCGAAGCACCGACGGATCCGCGAAGAGGACCACCGGTCGCAAAACTTTTGCTCGCATGAATTATACGCCGGTGACAGCCATGCAGCGTCGCTGATATTTTTGTTTTCTTCTTATACAGCACGGTTATACACGCTTCCACTTCACGTCGCGCATTACGACACGCTCGGCACCGCGCGCGATATTTCACGGCGACCGCGAGCAGTGTATCGGCGCATACACGCGTGTACACACGTGAACAGACACACATACACACACGTACAGGGACATGCACATAATTTCACAATCCCTCGTTGTATGTCGCGTGCATTGCCGACGACAGTTTCGCTCCGTTTCTCTTTCCCCCTCGCCCGCCCCTGTTCGAGTTCCCGGTTCCTCTTCGTCCCTCGCGCGAACTATGCGCCGGCTTATCTATCGGGAATTTCAGGAAACTTTCTTTCGGACGACTTTCACCTGAACTTGTATCGCTTCCCCTTAGACAGCCTCGAATTTTACACGCCAGCTCGTGGACAACCGAGCTCTGGTACGCGTGCGGGATCGGAAATTCAGTTTTAACCCTTTACACTGGAGAAATAACTCGTAGTCGTTTAATAATACCGATTTCATAGAGTTTCAAATGCCAAATTATTCATTAAGGGTCGTTCATATTGAATTTCATTTAGTATAGTTAAGCAATATTCTAAAATTTACTCATGCGGGTATTTAACCCGTTGGATTTCAAAATTTACGAAATTATCATTTGGTGAGTGATAGTCGATACTTTTGAGCGCAAAGGGTTAACCCTTTTGTTTCGAGCGCCGGATATATTGCGGCCTATGCAATGTAAAAATAATTGTAGAGCTTTTAACCGTGTACCCGAAGTACAACGAAAAAAAAAAGAAACAATATTGAGAACTCACTGGTGGTATTGCAGGAAGAAAAAGCATGTAAAAAAGTTGTAGAGTTTCTAAAAGACATAAATCTACACAACCTAATCTAATATAATTTATATCGATTACCAAAGTATCAAATAAATATGGTCACTAATAACCCATTCGGTAGATGTGACCTTAAACTCCAAACAAACAAAAATTCTCATTACGCATGCAAAGATGAGTACACGGTCCCACGAAGCGAAAATTCTACCCTGAAATTGGCTCAGATTCGCTAGCACTCATGTTGAACTTGATTTCATGTTTACCGGGAAAAAGATACACAGACTCGATTGATGTTCTCTGCATTTTGATGAACGTTGCTATGAATCATGGCGGTTGTGTCATTCTTTCTATAGATCTGTGCAAACAGGAAAGTCATTTTTATCACCTCCCCCCTCGTTGTTTTTGTACAATTTGCAGGAATCTACGTCGATGATTCATTACACGACTGAAATCACGCGTACTCGATGCCGGTCGTAACGAGGAATGCAGGATGCGCATCCTCGTGTGCGATATGTTTGTTAACAAGGCCCGATGCGCATGAAAATCAACGAAATATTCGACTCGATTCTACCTGTCGCTCATTACACGATCATACACGGTAATACTTTAATGAGGAGTGCTTCGAAGGTTCATTAATTGTGCACTCCCTCGTTTGCGATCTTTTTTTTTTCAACCCTTTCGAAGTTCGATGCTGTGATTTTTGTGTTCAATACTTGTTGTATCGTCGTCATCAAACCAATATCTGTTATGTGCACTTTTTAGACATTTCAACTATGACTAGTTTGTTAACCAAATTTTCGTATAAAAAGACTTCTATGTAACTCTAAGCATTATACGGTGAACTGTGGTCGCTAAAAAATATATACTATGTGCATCAGCAAGAATATAGTAATTTGGTAATAACAAATAAATTATTACATTTGAGTATCTAAAAATCAAACAAAATAACGTATAACACACATAACTTTAATTTAAATTAAATGAGTTATACTTTTTGCACGTAGCAGACATTGGTTTAACAACGATATCCCCGGAACAGGTTACAGGAGAAAAAGAAAAGCGAAGTTCCGCTGGTGGCTTTAAACGGCACACGACTCCGGTGACTTGACCGACTGCGCCAGGGTGCATGCACCGATCCTCCTCCTCTCCTCTCCCCGCTGTCTCCGCCATTCCGTTTCCCTTGTTGGCATTGGAATAAGAATATCCGGACGCATAAAGGCGTTTTGGGTGAATGGGCTTGACGTAACTCTTTTGTCTCGAACACGGACCGGTGATGCGCGACTCTGTCCCGTTCGTCGTGCCCCAACCCCGCCTCCTCCTCCGCCGCCCCTCGCCCCGCCAGGCTTTCACCCTCGATCTCTGCCTCCCGACCGCCTCCCCTCCTCTCACCACCACCCCCCTCACCCCCTATCGCGGCCGCCTCTGGGCCACCGATGCGCGCAATGGGACGAGAAACAATGGTTTCCCCGGTACAATGGCTCGCAATGTGAGTGATGCGAAAGATGCCATTGTAGCCGTGGCTACGGAACGTGGCATTGTTAACCTTCGATGGCGCAACCTCCTTTTCTAGCCACGTCTCTACCTGTGCCCCGCGCGTTTCCTTCGGATCCGTGAGGCTGGATGCTCTCACCGTTTGCCAAATCGTAGACAGCGTTCTCTGACTGTACGATGATTCAAGGGGACATCACGGTACCGATCGTGTTGAAAGAGATGCGTGGTGGCTGTTGTAAATGAAAAGGTGAAGGAACTCCGTTCTTGCAACCTTTGACGCTGGTCATAAGGTGTGCACGACGAGAAATCTTGTACATAAAAACAAAACAATGTACGATACTATGCTAAACGCAAGATGCTTTTGGGAACGATAAGTGAAGCGTTAGTTCTTGGAATGGAACAACAAAGTGTTTGTATGAGTCCCAGTTAGGTGTATTTTACTAAGTCTGTATAGGGTTCGTGGCGTAAATAAAGAAAAAGAAATACTTTGCTTAACCATTGCTTTGTACGTAAATGGGATCGTATGAATGAAGGAGCAACCAAAAGTTTGGAATCACTGTCCAAATTGCAATCATATCAAATCTTCTATGACAACTTATTGTTCGTTTGAAATTAATATTGCTAATTTCAACAGCAGTTTCCTTTATTATGGTAGACTTTACATGAAAATGCTTTCTGAGATGTTACCATTCTAAGTTCCCCTTCTCTTCTAAATTTGATATATTTCTTAAAACCTGTGGGTGATTCCAAACTTTTGGCCAGTAGTGTACAACGAGCAGAATTCATCGAGACGTCGTTCCCAGCACAGGAACAGCAGCGTTTTAAAATCTGCCTACCACCGACGCGCCACGCATGGGAAATATCGATGCGTCCCGTGAAAACCTCGAACGCAGGATGTTCTCGCGGTAGTTACGGTACAATCGCGCTTATCCCCCGTTCCCGTTCCGTTTCGAGGGGGACGTTCCGTGGCTCGGGCCGGGAACCGCGTGCGTCGCGCGTGTTAGCGGAGAATCGTTCAAGGCATCTGCGAGGCGAGCCGACTCATAGAATGTCATTCATTAAGGATTTTCTGGACTGCCATCTACGAAGGAAAATTTGAATAAAGGCGGCAAACTTTAGTCAGGGGTGCTAACGAGGAGACGATTGATGTTATAAAAAAAAGAACAGAAATAAATGTAACATTGAAGAGATCAGACGCGGTACTTTTTTCCTCTATTTTATCTTAACTTTAACCCTTTGCACTCGAGAGGTGACTGTTAGTTGTCTAATGATACTGACTTCAAAAATTTTCAAATTCGAAATATTTACTAACTTTCATCCTAAATACAAATTATATCAATCGCATAATTTCTTCGAGTTGTCATTAGTCGTCCTTTGACACCATTCAAATCGTATACAAAGTATTTTTCAGTTCGCCTTTAAACTGGAACACCTTGTACACGCGTCTCTGCTTATAAGCTTAATGAATTTTTGTCCGATGTCGAGTAAAACGCCATCGGTTAATTATAAGAGAGGGATGAAGTATTTTAATTTGCATTCAGATTTAAGTATAGAAAACACAAAAATTTTCGACACATTTCTGAGATTCTGCTGTTCTTTGAGATAATTAAAGTTAAGAATATTTTTACGAACTTGAGAGGTTTCATGGCTTGAGTACACAATTATTGTCCCTTTAAACTTCAAATACCACTTATATCGCAAAAACTTGGCGGATTGAAGTATTTTAACGTGATGTAAGAAATCGAGTTTAAAGCAACTATCCAGCCTGTTCCGTTAATTATACCCACGGGTCGCCGCAAGGTTAATCGAACTTGGTACACCTGTACAACTTATTATCGGGACTAGCTACCCGGCAGATGGATTGCGCGATATCCGGTGTAGCTAACAGAGAGAAAGGGAGGGACGGTGTGGTGCAAGCGAGGAGGAGGCGCATCGGGAGAGATTTGTTCGCGTTTAATCTCCGCGATCCGGGTCGCAGGAGGTCAACGCTGAAGCGTTGGAAACCGGAAATGCGGGAAGGGAACCGCGTGCATACGGGGCGAGAGTACGCAAGCGTTCGCGGAGAGCGGATAAGCTGAGAAAAAGAGACGAGGGGAAGAGAGGGGGAGAGAGAAGTGCTTGGGAAAGCTGGCAGAAAAAGGCGACACAGCCGATCAAACCGGTCGTTGCACACGCGATTGATATACAGGGTGTCTTCAAACTTCAGATTCTAAATAGACACGCGGAGGCTGAACTTCGTTTTAGCGAACATCAAATTTTCGATTTCTTTTTACGTCATCTGCTAGTATTTGTCAATTACAATCCGGAAATATAAATTTTATTTGTCAGAAATTATTCGTTTTTGAGTTATTAATCGTAAGATACAACTGTGTTTTATCTTTATATTTCTTTATTTAGTAAAGAAAACATGTATAACTTGTATTGTTTTTTTCTCCAAATACATATTTACTTTTTTCATATAAATAAGTGTTTCAAATTAATACCCAATAATAAGTGCCCGGCAATATGCTTGCGTTAGCTTGTAGATACGAACCAATTGCCAACTATGTATGTATTCTATGCGTCCGCGAAAAGTTCGCTAGTGTAACGGCACAGGGACCAGAGAGGGATACTTCACTCGCTGTGTCCAATTCTTTTCGTCACGCGTTGATGTCCAATCCGATTCGTCGATTTCATTGTTTCGACCAATAATGAAGATACGTGTACTTTATGTTTATCCGTTTGCGTAGCAGAAGATTTTCACAAAACAAGGTCGGAAATCGCCCAGAAGCGTGATCGCGCTTTTTCGATTATATTTCGAAATATTATTTATTCTTCCAATTTGTCATATTTTTAATTTGTAACTTATTATCTTATGTAATACTATTATATATATTATATATACTATATATAATATACTATTATACATATTATTATATATACTATATATAATATACTATTATACATATTATTATATATTATATATATAATAGTATTATGTATTATTATGTATTATGTGAACGCGTCGTCAGTTGTCTGGATCGATCAAATGCGCTGAGTTTTCTTGACAGAAAATCGGAAGAGCGCAAAAGCGACTCGTGATAAGCAAACGGTTAAAACAGCGTTAAGAAAGATGAGCTTATAGAGGCTAGAACCAATCAGACCTTTTGCTAGCCAACTTTTCACGGACGCACAGTAAGATGTGTTTGATCGAGATGCGTGGCTTTGCGTAACTCTCGATGTCCTTCGACGCGGGGTGAGCGCACGAGTGCTTCGAACTCACGGTACTCGATGACCGTACTACGTACGGGTATCTTTCAGCGAGCCGTTCCTCGAACCAGTTTGCGACCATTTCATACGATATCGCGTACGCGCTATGTTATGTACATACCTACACGTGTAACTCGTCGAGCATTGGATTACGGAAACGCGTAACTTTTTATTGCTTCCTTATCGTACGCGTTCCGTTGTCAATTAAAAGAGCTTGAATTCGGGGATAAGTAAAAGGAGTGAGTCATCGGTGATTACGATTAGCTCGAATCACATTTAAAGGTGATCTTGACTTATGGATTTTTAAGTGCTCAGCCCATTGGTTTCTCGGAATTTTTCGATTTTGAAACGCAATTAGCGTTTATCTTTTACCCTTTGCATCCGTTTTCTAATCTGTGAAGTTCACGAAAAGCGTGAACAAGATTAGAACCGAGAAATTGCTATTACTGTCATTGAATCAGAGCAGTGTTATTATATACCGAGAGATTAATCCTTTGCACTCCAGAGGCGATTGTCTAGTAAGTAAATAAATAAATGAATAATATCTGCACGTGTACCATATTATTTATCTAATGATTTTTTCTGTTTAGACAAATAAATAAAAAAATAAATAAATGAATAAATTTATCTTAATCTGTTTCGATTACCATACATCAGACACTCCGAACGGTTCGCTAGGAAACGGCCAGCACTGGCTAATGGTTGATCGTTTTGCATCGAAGGGGTACAATCGGGCGAGGAAAATTCGCGCAGATAGTCACAGCCGAATTAACACGCTCTGCGTGAACCGGCGCGGCGCCTGTATCGAGCCAAAGCGACAAGGGGTGGCGGCCGTGCAACGAGAGGGTGGCGGCGGCGGCGGTGCCGGCAAAGGGGCGAAAAGAGAGACAAAGGACCGATAAAAACAAATTGGTCTTTTCCCCTCTCCTCGCCCCTTTATCCGTCATTCGGTCGGTCGGTTTGTGATCGGTCGGACAAATTTTGCGGCCGTTTTGTTCGCCGTACATTCGCGACGGAAAGAAATATAATCCTATTAACCCTTTACGCTCGAGAGGTAACTCTTAGTCGTCCAATGATACTAACTTCAAAGATTTTTAATTGCAAAATATTTATTAACACTAAGCTAATCGAATGGAGAGATCTATTTTTTCCACAAAAAGGGTGCTGCTATTGATTCTATTTACTTTTCTTATTAGTTAGTCTTAAATTAGCGTTGTTCATAGTTCATCAACTGCATTTTCCAAACTACAATTTTTAATAAATTCCTAATATACGATGAACAGTTTGGTTAGGTTAGCTAAATGTTGATAAGCTCCAGGTTGAAGTGTTAAGATTCGTTCGTATTGAATTTCGTTTGGTGTAGTTAAGCAACGCCTATGCTAAAATTTACTATTCCGACTACTTAATCCTTCGGGTTAGAAAATTTACGAAATTATCATTTGGTGACTGACAGCCGTTTCTCGAGTACAAACGGTAAAAAATTTATCAACGGTTTCCCGTTGCGGCTCGATATCGGGAGACTCGTCGAAGCGACGGTGAACGGCAGGCGAAAAGTAAGAAGAGGGACGAGCGAAAAAGCGTGTCTCGTCGATTACACCGTTATTTTGCTTCAAGAAAAACTAGCGATAAATTATCGGGCCTTTTATTGCGTCGATTACGAGACTGGTCTTTTTTGCGATAAAACAGCGTATGTACTCGGTTCTCTGCACGTTTGCGTTCCGTCGTCGAGTTTGTTCGTTTCTTCGATGGCTTCGATCCTCGCGTAACGCAAGCGACAAGCGCGACTCACTATTTTGATCAATTAAGGTTGGTCTCCGAGAGGCGGCGATTAGATAAGATAACGTAACCGACGCGATCGTCTTTGCTTACCATGTTTGTACATCGTTTTTTTATTCCCTTTGTAATCTCTGTGCCTCTCTTTTTGCTTCCCTCCTCGTTGTGTACGTTTTTACTTTTTTATGTAATTTTTCTTATCGAGGCACTTGCATGGTCGCGTTATTAGCCGCATACGACAGCAATCTTTGTCGAAAAACTCTCTCTCTCTCTCTCTCCCCCTCTCACTCTCTCCTCTTTCTGTCTTTTTCTCTCACTTCTCCTCTCTCTGCCTTTCTGTCTGATTATCTCCTCTCTCTGTGTTTCTCTCTCACTCTCTCCTCTCTCTGTCTTTTTCTCTCACTTCTCCTCTCTCTGCCTTTCTGTCTGATTATCTCCTCTCTCTGTGTTTCTCTCTCACTCTTTCCTCTCTCTGTCTTTTTCTCTCACTCTCTCCTCTCTCTGCCTTTCTGCCTCACTCTCCTCTCTCTCTCTCTTTCTCTTTCTCTCTCTCTCGAGATCTTTTTTCTCTCGCTGGTTCAGTTGGAACTGGAAAGCAGCGCACAGTGGTTACGATCATTGCCTCGCCGCGTCCTATTGTTATATTGTTCCAGCCTGGCTCTTCTCTTACGCGTCGAACAGTAGACAACAATGCCGCGTGACAATCCTCGGCGCAGGACTCTTCGCCGTTTTATAGTTATTCTTCAGCGCTCGTTGTTGAAAGTCGTTTATTCCATTTGAAAGCGAGAGCTCTATTCGGAGAATTAAATACTTAACGGTATCGTAACCGTAAAGTTACGCATGTCTCCTGGTATACACGCGTTTCAACCTATTAAATTTCAAGTCATTTACTTTTATTTTGAAATAAGTCAGTAGCACGCGACTGGATTATTATGCTAAATTATTCAGTAAAAATCTGTGCAGAATATAAGCTAATAACTCTCAAAGAGGTTCTTTATTTGTGAATATGTGAATTACGAAAACGCTCTGAGTCAAAAAATGAAAAAAAAGTTGTTTTAACCATCGAATCGAACGAAAATGAACCAAATCATAAAAAGTGAAGATATAAATTTTTGCGAAAGTTTTTGTGCCTTGGGTTACTGTCATAATTACCAGCTCAATTATTCTGAATATTTGAACTTCCTAAATGAAGCTCAAAACCGTACATGTCAACGCAGAATTAACTGAAACATCGGTGTTTGATTGATTGAACTATTGCGTGGAACGATCGTTAATCGCGGCACATTTCGAACGCCTCGCACTCGTATCGTGTTCACGATAAGTTGAATTTTCGGAATCTTACGTCAACGTGTGCTCAAGGTGATAAAATTCTTGGACTAGAATCATCGGGGGAGACGACGTTGGAGCGATCACCTTGGACAGGCTCGTAAAGCGAATCCAGGTTGGTGTAATTGTTTCTGAAAACGTTTACGTTTGCGTCCGAAGGTCTTTCTTCCTCGTTCGATCTGCAAGCAAGCGAACACTGCTCGACGTTACGGGCACCACGGTTAACCCTTTCGCGACGGCGCACCTGTATCATGCTTCGTCACCATTTTCTGCGTTGCCTAATGCCTGTACTAGCTTTATTTTGACCTGGATATTGAAATATAAGAACAATATAATTATATTTTTAATAATATTTATTACATATTATTTTTTAATAATCTTCTTTAGTATGAAAATTTTAAAACTGGGATAACGCTTTATTTTTCTAACAATAAAATCTGTACGGAATATATAGTTAGCATCAGTCTCTGCGAACTAATAAATGACTGCCGTATATAGACGGCGTTAGCCACTGTGATGCACCTAGCGACTGCCGTATATATACGACACCCGTCGTGAAAGGGTTAAGTCACGCGTCTTGAGTAAAAAGAACGGGGTTTCGCCGTGTAAGTAAACGTCGTTAGGATCGCTCTGCCACTCGATTAGCTGTACGTCGCGAATTACGCGAGGAAACGAAGCGAACGCACGAACCGTCCGTTTAGAGGCGATGCATTAACCCATTTCTGAGCGTGCGACGAGCCCTACTTGGGGTTTTAAATGCTTGGCAGAACAGCTGCTAACAAATTGCACAGTTTCCAATTGGAGACCCGCGATAAACCGTGCTGAAAGATCAGCTAGAAGTTTTAATGGTAGCTCGATAATCTAATCGCGCAACCTATCGCGTAAACGCGAGAGTTACGGATAAAGAGCCATTTCTGGGCGAAACAGAGAGGTAAACAACGTGTATCGAATAAAAGAAATAGCAGCCAGTAAGACGAAATGTAGAAAGGAAGGTTATGTATGTAGATTATTTATTTTTTTATTTATTTGACGGGTAAACACCCTTTATAAAGAAGTAATATAGTAAAAGTAAAAGTAATTGAAAATAAAAGTAAAATTATGTTAAAGATGAAAAGGTATCCGTGAGTACTTAATCACTCGCATTGGAAAGATTAACCGCCATTTTTGAAAATGTTCAAACCCATAGCATTGAAGTTAGGCAACATTAGAATTTACTTACGCTAGAATTTATTTAATTCGAACAATAATTGGATATCCAAAGTTTTAACCCCTTAACCTACGATTTAGATTCGAAGATGTTGGGCGGAAATCGTATGCAAGCTCGCGCAGCGTTCGGGACATTGCTGTAATTGCGTATCAAATATTCCACGTAATATTCACTTCTGGCCCGATCACCGTACGCGGACTATGCCCGTAATATTTACGTTTTGCCCGATCATTGTACGCGGGCTATGCCCGTCATTGTAGGTTAAGGGGTTAAGTATGACTATTTGCATTCGGAAATTTGTGTAAGTGGTACATATCCACAAAAAGAGGCACTTTCGTAGGTTAACTTGGTAAAACTGGTTGGTATTTAATGAATAACCCCAATATCTGTTCAGTCCACGCGAACTTCTTTCGTTTTCGCTTCGAACGACGAACGAAGTTACCTTTTGTCGAAGAAGTCGCTCGTTCGGTTCGCGGTTAAGGCCGCTTAATTTTCGGGGGTCGGTGTACGGTTTCTTGTTTACCCAGCTTCACCCCACGTTGATTCCCGGTCCGGGGGAATGTAACAGATGGTGCGCCGCTTTCTAAACGGCGTATCGCCGTGGCGACAGACAATGCTCGACTTCTCGACCCCCTGCACGAGAACGCGGAAACCTGGTTACAGGTTAAATATTTACCGGTTTCGCGTGCACCCGACAGATTACGGGATCAGAAAATTACGCGTGCGCGCTGATAATGCGACGCGGAACAGCTCGGATGCTGAACTTTCCAACGGGATGAAATTTCCTCCAGCACCGGAAAAGTCCATAGGAGTTTGCCTAATTGTCTTTGCTTCGTTGAAAATTACGAAAATCGCTAAAAAAGAAATTATTCCTCTATCAAGTAATCATGCAAGGATTGCAATAAATCTGTAACATCTTTTTTGGTAAAATATTCGTTTTACATTAACACATTGTTGATTGGCGATTTAACCCTTTGCACTCGGCTGTCCCCTCTCATGGGACATCGTAATCCTAGCATGTGATAGTTTCGCAAATTTTCAGACTTTAGTTCAGACCCGGACGTTAAGTAGTCATATATGTAAATTTTAATATACGACTTAACTAAACTAAATGAAGTTTAATATACGTGAATCATAGTAAATATTTCGAATTTGAAAATTTTTGAAGTTAATATCATTAAACGACTAACGATCACCTCTCGGGTGCAAAGGGTTAATTGAAAATCTACCTCATGTCACCGGCTATTATTTCGTAATTGGATGTGGGGAAGTAAAACAGTATAAATAAACGTTAATAAATTTTATTTATTATTCAACTTTTAACGCATTGCGGACCGCTAAGAAATTTGTAAGACATACGCCTGAGACCGTACGTTTTTCGACAAATTTGCATATTATTTAAATTGTCATAACATTTTGATCGATCAAGCAATGTTTGTCGGCCAACTCCTGAGCACTGCACTGTGGTGCGTACTACTCGACGAGCGGAATTGCACAATTGCTAGAAACGCTAGGCAACGTTCCGGTTCCGTTGGAGCGGCCGCGCTCTTTGACAGTCGGTAAATGTTAGGCCGTGGAACATGTCAGATGGTCTTTGTTTGTTTACAGGACGACAAGGTATAAGTTATTCTTGGAGCTCGGGGAACAGCGACTCGGCTAACTTTAGACTGGCGCCTTTAGGCCGCGTTTCTAAACGCGTCCTGCGCGAACCGACGCGGAAAAATTGAAATTTCCCGCGGATAAATGTGGCTCGCAGCCCCGGTCCGTGAAACATTGTACGACGCGTTCGCGGAAAAACGGATAAACGAATTACAGTATAGGCATAGTGTCGCCATCTCCCCAAGGTGGTGGGGGATCTTTCTGAAGATTTCCTTCACGTAAAAAAAAAAAAAAAGAAAAAAAGTATAGGTATAGTGACGATGTGACACGGTCACAGAAATATTCGAACACCAGTATAACTTTAACTTCTATCCTCTATAATATATCAAGAACAATAAGAATATATTTTACAAAAAATATTTTATCTAAATTTTTTGTCTTATTACGAGCTGTTGTTTAAATATTTCAAAAAGTGTCGAAGAAAAATGAATTTTTATGTCCCACAAAAAAAAATATAAATGTGTACATAACTATCCTGCAGGCTCAAGTAGAAGATTTAAAGATTAATTAAAAGATTCAGTTTCTGCAGTCTTTAGATACTGTCTTGATTAAACTAGACTGAATCTTAAAATTTTTAATTGTACGATTATTAATTGATCTAGCTTTGCATTTGAAAGCTGAGTATTTAAAATGTAGCACTGCTAATGCGAACGATTATATTTCTGTCCGCTATCCCTTACTGTTGCTTCTTCGCTGATTATTCAGCACGCGACTTCTCGCTAATTCAAGGACACCTATTCCCTCGTAATTTCCCGAGTATTAACGACCTGGAACGTCGCGAGCGCTATTTGGATATCTGGTCTTGGTGATGATAAATGGCGGTGGGGCTTGGTCGCGTTTTCAGTTTCAGCTTTGGTGAAACGCTCGCATTTCTAGCGAACCTTTTTCCCGATTGGATCAGCGAAGCCTCGCGGAGGCTATCGCTAATTTTAGTCCCGGAACGTCGATTCGTCCGGAATAAATGGATCCGTTTAATAAGTTCGAATGGCATGTTCCAATATGCACCGCGATTAAAAAAAATATTTTTTTTTTTTTACTTATTCTGCGTTTATGATTCTGATTGCTTTGTCACAATTATTTCTATTTTTTGCATCGATGTTATTTAGGATCGTGCGGATTTCGGTACACTTATCGACAATCACTGGTGTTTATGGTGTTAGTTCCGTTGTATAAATGTTTATCAGGTCATTATGGGTTAAATAGGTCCGCCGGATGTTTCCTTTTCAGCTTTAAGAATATACATAGATATATTATTGTTTTCTTTTTTTTTCGTTAATATTGCATTTAAAGGGTTTGACCCGTTAAAATAAAATAAAATAAAATTTTTACTTTTTCGAGTCAGAATATCGATAACTCGAATAATTTCGTCATTCAGCCTTAGTCACGGTACTCTTTATAATTCGCTGCGACACGATTTCACGATAAATTTGCCATCGAGAATCGATCCGTGCGGGACTACCGGATGAATCGAGCCCAGCGAAAAAAAAAATATATATATATATACATATATATAAACAGGAAGACGCCAGTGAAGTAGGAAACGCGCGATACCGTGTCTGTTTGATTGATGGACCACCGTATACATGTAACGTATGGCATGATCGATAGACTCGTCCAACGCGACTGGTACGTTTACCCCGAATTTTTATGATTCATCGATAAGCATTCCGCGGTACGGCATGGCCGATCGATAAAGCTGTTTAATCTGTGCCGGATGAATCAGCCGACAGCGATCGTTGCTTTCGCTCGAGTACTGTTTATTACGTGTTATTGCAACGAGTCGCTTGAAACAGTTGAGCAAATTGTTACGGGATATCCTCTGGTGACAATGTTCATCGGTAACCGGTGGTTCAAAAACGCGACACGGTTGCTTTGGAACGCTGAAATACTCGCTTAGTCGGATAAGAGGATAATAATTGGATAGTTGAGATTTTTATTTGAAACAAGTCGTGAGCGTGTGTCCAGGTTCTTTAGTTCGACATTGGTATTAGTCAAAAACAGTCAAAGGGGGAACGAGATCCTTAACTGCATTGTTCATCGAGGTATCTCACGGGTATTCCAGCAATTCAGTAATTTTGTTTACCTCTGGTGTCTCACGAGTATTCCAATATTCTAATAATGTTCTTTACACGTTCACTTACGAAAAAGGCTAGTATCATCAGAACGTGTCCCTTTAAATACCATTTAACTTTATCTGAAACATTTTTCGCTATGCGTAATAATAATGACGTAAATCTAGATGACAATATGTGGTCACCCACCCTGTATATATGTATTAATATTATATGCATCAACAGCGCTAATATTTACAGCAAATTGGGTTATTTCATAGTCGGATGTAGAAGAAAGTATCGCTGTTATTATCCTATTGTAAATTTTTCGATACCCGAATGAAAAGGTGGTTCAGAACTCAAAAGACCAGCATGGCTGCCAGAAGTCATCAGCGTCCATCAAAACACTCATCCCCCATGATCAAAAAAAAAAAATTCACAAACGAACGAAACAAATACCTTTTTCAGTCTCATATAGAACCTCCGCAATTTTTTGCGCACGGAAAAATTTACTGCGAAACCGCCATCCATGGCTTTTTATGCGTCCGACCGTTTCACATGGTGAAACCACCACCCCGCGCGTTTGCGTTAGCTCGAAAAAGGAATCCAGGCAATCCGCCGTGCATGCGTGGTTTCCTTATTTCCGGAATCACTATTTTTACTATCGTTATGTAACCCGCTGGAACCTCGATCCAACCTGATATCTCGGGATCATGAATATTGATGCGCCGCAACGACCGATATTTCGATTCGAGGAAATTTCGCGCGGTCGCTGGGATTAAAATTGGGGGTCTCTCTCTTCTCCACTCTACTATTCTTCTATCCTCTCTTCTGTACCTTCCTCGATCTTCCCTGCTCTGCCCCACCTTCACCCTTCGTCAGAGATGAAGGATTTTAGGGAATTTAGGGATTGATAACCATTTATATTTTTCGTAGAAACCGGCTTAGGTAGGCAGTTTATAGCCATTGGGTCTGGGCCTGACCATAACTCGCCCGGGTGACCAACACCCTTCTGGTGGTAAGTCCCCTTTCCCCGAACTTTTTCCTCCACCTGTCATTTTTTCGATCCCTTAAAAAACGCTCAGCATTCGCCCATTGTTAGAAGAATAAACTCAGGAATACCAACAGAATAACATCAGAACAACCAAGAGCGACACCCATTAATAATTATGTTTAATATTGAAATACACACCTTCATATGCTTTCTTCGATATACACTGAGAGAATGTCAGAGAAACGTAGCGGAAAGTAAATATATAAGGACGATTTAGTGACGTCATACCGTCAAATTAGTTAGTCATAACATTTAAGTGGAGATGTCGCGATTAGGACAATTTCTCTAACACTGAGGAAGAAATGTACATGTAGACTGAAGATGTATAGATAGATTCAGGGAGAGAATCAGAGAGAGAGAGAGAAGGGGGGAGGGGGTGAAAAGTGAGAGGTGAATAGTTCGATCGTTAGGTTCGTCTTAAGCTGTAGAGAGAGGAACGTAACAGCGTTCTCACGGCCGGAAGCGAAACGATAAGTCGGCTGCTCGTTCAAGCAGCCAGCCACGCCGTTAACAACTGGCAGACACGCGTTAATGGGTTTCAGCTCTGTAAATACATTAAGGTTGCTCGTCGGCCCGTGAATCGTCGTTACAACGCGGTGCACGCATTCCGTCCGTGGATTCGCTACCCCTATACGCCGGGTCGTCGGGTGGAGATCGACGTCGCGCTGAAGATTTTGGAAATTCCCGAACCGCATGAGCCTGTCTAAAAATTGCACGAATCCTCAATGCAATCTGTTCTTTTTTGCGCGTCGCGACTGCTGCTGTGATTTACTCGTTACACGTGCCATTGTTGCTTTTTCAAAAAGAATCAGAATATAACTGTAGATGACACTGTGGATTGCGGATATAGATACGTCTACTATTACAAGAATAAAAGATTCTAGTGCACGATAATTGTTAAACTATTGAATGGCTTAGTCTGCCTGAACAGCACAATAAACAAGTAAAGTATTGTACTAATAGAAATAATAGCTCCCTATGTTTATTGCAAGAACAATCAGCCTTTCCAGCCTTTCCAGCTTGAAACTTAAGTCCGCTGTCGCAACTTTACCGCGGCTGTGAATTTCTTCGTTTCACGTTCGGCTTCAATGTCCTCTCGTAGAGGTAAATAAAAGAAGAAGCGTCTGCTCGCTGCGCAAACAATGAATTCTCGAAGTGGCGGTTGAGGAAGGTCGATTCAAATGAATTTAAAGGAAACGAGTCTCCGAAAGCGTGTTGACGCTGCCTTGTGACAAGCGACTGATTAATTCGATGTTTGAACAGTCGAACCAATTTCCTTTTATCCACGACCGGTTTCACGAAAGCCGCGTTCATGTTTGCCCCGGAAACACGAGGATGCAGATTCTCGTCCGGGATCCTGGGTGTCCTTGACGCCTCGCACTTATCGACTTTCTTTTTTATTGATCAATCTTCTCGGACGTGTTACGAGAACGTTACCGTTAACACGTTGAATGCCACGGGGATCACTATTCAACTTGGCGATTGCACGGTGGAGGTCAATGATGACCGGCGTGCTCAAATTGGTAGAAATACATAATTTGGAAAAATGTCCAGTCTTATCAATTTTTCATTATTACCATCGTTAACACGTTGAATGCCACCGTGGGTCACTGGTGACCGGCACTCAACTTGGCGATTGCACGGTGGAGGTCAATGATGACCGGCGTGCTCAAATTGGTAGAAATACATAATTTGGAAAAATGTCCAGTCTTATCAATTTTTCATTATTACCATCGTTAACACGTTGAATGCCATCGTGGGTCACTGGTGACCGGCACTCAACTTGGCGATTGCACTGTGGAGGTCAATAATGACCGGCGCGCTCAAATTGGTAGAAATACATAATTTGGGAAAAATGTCAATACTTATCAATTTTTCATTATTACCATCGTTAATGCAACGGTGTGAAGAAATTAATGCAATATAAAATATCTAAAAGTACACAGTGTAACTTATTTGTTATAGGCAATATTTTAACAGTATATGTATCGTATAATAGAAAATTCACCGTGGCTCCACGGGCAAACTTTGTAAAACTAACGTGGCATTCAATCTGCTAATCGTTATATACGATAACGAGCGTTCGCGAGTCTGGTTAATCTAATTGGCAACGCTAATTCATTTTCGAATGTTCGCTGCGCGTTCATCGACCGAGACGCAATTTCGTCTACCCATGCGAACGCTTTTGCCTGGTTCACGAAGCTCTTCACATGAAACGCACCACGAAGAAGAAGAAGAAGAAGAAGAAGAAGAAGTTCAGGATTTTCAGGAGAGCATCTGTTAGCAATACCCCTCCAGCAGGCACCAAACTTCTTCAGCTGGCCGGCGTGTAAGAAGAAAAAAATTCGTCGACGGAAAGGAAGCATGGCGGAGCACGATATTTCACGCTTGTCTAAATATCCGCGGGAAAGGTCTATTCCTTTCTCGTGACCCTTGCAGCGTTCCCGAGAGTACCGTGAGCCGAGAACGAAGCCCCCTTTCGAAAAAATTGCGGACAGATTTATTTCCCGTTCCCGTTAAACTCAACCTTAACTCAACGTATTAATAAACGCGGAGTAACCTAGCTTGAACTCGATCGAAATTTACTAACAGCAACGGTAAATGATATCGCATCGATGATGCAGACGAAAGCAACATTTAATCTATACCTAATCAGAGCCCAACCCTTCCGCTTTTTTTTCTCAAAATAATCCTGTTCAAAATTTATTTACTTACTTATTTAATACTTAACGGGTATATCCCTTTATACATGCATGTATACATAAGTAAAGGAAAAAAAAAAAGAAACAGAAGTTCATACAGGAGATAACTGACGAGCTTTCTAATGAGGAAATACATACACGAAGCGTAGGCAATCATAAGTGAACGGAACAATACCTATAAATGGTCTTGCACATTTTAGTTAAGTTTGTTTTAAATAAGTACGTGCTTCCAGAGAAAATGTCAACCTTCCTGCAACAATTATTTACCAAGCTTCAAATTCTGTTTATTGGGTCCAATGGGAAGTGTCTACACGTTGGAATTGTTTCTCGATAGCATTGAATTTCAACTACACGCTTAACCCAATCCAAACTCCTCCCCCTTCCCGTTCCCACGAAGGAAACCAATAGTCACAGCGAAGCTTCGTCACGATATAATCGCTGCTAAATTTGTTTATCGATCTCGATGCATTCGAGCTACTTGATCCATTAACCTCAAATCGACCTATCGAGTATGCGAGCGAACGGGCTGCATCGGGGCGGCAGAGCTCGAGAACGCGATTTGTTTACGCCGCCGTTGCATAGCACGCAGAAGAAAACTTTCGATGTCTCATGCTTGAATTTTCCGTGTTGGCCGCGCGATCGACGCTGATTGGCCGACGTGAGTCGCGCGCGCTTGAGCACCACTGGCGCGCCGCATCTATGGCCGCTCCGGCTGCGTTGTAACGGAGCATCATTGATGTTAATGAGCTAGATTGGAAAGCTGTCCGGCGTTTGAAAGTTATCGAGCTCGGAACGATCGGCTGGCTTCGTCGCCCGTTAGGACGATGCATAGTAGTCCGGATCGGTAAATTTAGTGACATTTTTTCGGAAAAATCAACTTCTTCATGTTGATATATTTGAACATGCCTTGGTTCTTAACCTTTTGAGCGCTATTGGAGCACGTATGCGTCTGACGAAAGTTGCTCGTAGAGACTATGGGCGCATACATGCGCTTGTCAATTTTTGTCTTCTTCGATTTATGATTTTTTCAATGGTCACTAATTTTACCGATACGGACCATTGTACGACGAGTGGACGAGGATCCGTCCACGGAGCTGCACGCGCGCGTGCATGCCCCGTACGAGCGCGTACTCACGCTCTCCGGGAAGCGTAATTTCATGAATGAAATCTGAATAAATCAACGCGCCGTGTTATTACGGGGCGTAGCGTGCTCGATAAATCTCGCTAATAAGCAACGACGCCAAGCGGGATACCGGAGGACGACGATGACGATATCGCGGAGAAGGATGTGCCTGCGCACTCCATATTCGCGTGGAACCAGCGACTGCTTGCCATAGATATTGTTAGTATTTTTCAAGATTCGTGTTCGAATAAAGTACAAGACACTTCTTTCTTGTTTTATCAATCACGGATATTTACAGAGCACAATGGACGAATTCATATGCGAGTAATTTATTTAGTATGTGAGTGATTTAACGACGAATTTTCACCTTTATTTTTATTTTTACTGAATTATTTTAAGTACGCTCTGTTAGGGGTAATGGGATAATTTTTCAACACGCCTGCATAGTTTTTCAAATTTATTATAGAAAAGACAAGACGTACACGCGTGGCGCGCAGTGGCTTATAAAACTAACGAATACGAGGGAGAAGAAAAAAAAACATATATAGAGTTTCTTAGTCTTAATTAATTAATTACTCGACCTTTCGTGAGGTGTCACCATCGCTGACATTATTTTTTCGGGATTGGCACTTAACTTTATTATCATCTGTTTTAACACGCTCTACCGATTAATTTCTCTATTCTTCTGTACATTACGGAAAACACGGTATACTTGTATGTTCCTCAGGTCTTTATTGCCCCCTTCCCCCCTCTCTCGCATGCTGTCCTCCTTATCGCTATCGATCATGGATCACACGATTTAAGAACGATAAGTTAACCAGCTGTGCGTTGATAATACGTCGAAATTCTTGGAGATTGGATTCTTGTACGATGCGAATCATCGAATCGTCAAGTTTTAAGAAATTGATAGCTCGAAGGTTTCTACAAATTTGTTAGGTAAATAAGTAAAATTTATATCGTAGGATTAACGAACATGTGTACACGATGAGACATCGTCCGTATTTAACCTTTCTTTCACTCCTCGAAAATCGAATATCTGAATATCGTAAATGATTTTATTATTAAACGATATTTTCTTCACGTAATTAGCAGTTTAATATTTCTTTATGGTAGACATATGATATAGCTCAAAAACGTGTTACCTTCGTATAAAGGAATGTTATAAAATTTATAAACGAAGCATGCAGAACTTCGATTAATAGGCTCCCGGTCGGTAAAGTGTTAACGAAAAATTATAAAATCACGTCGAAGCAGTCTATACGTCCAAAACTTTCTTTGTTACATTTACTCGAGCAAGCATACCTATACACTACTGCTATGTTAACGAAAAATTATAAAATCACGTCGAAGCAGTCGAAGCGTCCAAAACTTTCTTTGTTACATTTACTCGAGCAAGCATACCTATACACTACTGCTATGTTAACGAAAAATTATAAAATCATGTCGAAGCAGTCGAAGCGTCAAAAATTTCTTTGTTACATTTACTCGAGCAAGCATACCTATACACTACTGCTATGTTAACGAAAAATTATAAAATCACGTCGAAGCAGTCGAAGCGTCCAAAAGTTTCTTTCTTCCGCACGATTTGAGAACCACCGTCGCGCGTGTACTCGGGCAACACAAACAACATATTCGTTCAGAGCATTATTGGATCGATGTTGTCGCGGCGCAATTCAGTCTCGGGGCCTCGATGTCCTGGAACGATCCTGCGTAACCAGTTCCACGGTACGATCTCGCGCGCGCGCACGCTTTCGCGCTCGTACCAGTGATTTCTCTTGTCACGCGAGATGATGGACAGCATTGTGGGCTTACTACGACCACGAGAGACGAGTCTGGCCGGCGTGTTAAACTGTTCGACAACAGCCTCGAACCTCGTTTAGATATCGTGCCGGCGGTGGTTACTCGTCGTCCCGGCGAATAAATTAAGTTTCACCGATTCTATTAATATTTCATAAGCGCGTTCGCCAAATTGGGCGAGACCCCGATGAGTAATCGGTCCCGGCCCCTTCCTAGCATCTTTCGAACAGGAAGTATCGCACCGTGGGCAACGAGGAACAGCAATAGTCGATTGCTAGACGAGATCTCGGACGGGTATCTCGATACCATCTTTAATCCATTCATTGCCAACTACGAGACATCTCGTAGTAAGCGTATGTACTGAAACTGCCGACTACGAGATATCTCGTAGTGTGCGCTACAATTGAGATTGATTACGAATGGCCATTCGAGTTGGGAATTTTATTCAGCTACGTCAGCTACAAGATATTTCCGTAGTATTTTTTTTTTCATTTTCAAATTGCAGTAATTGCCATTTCAATGCTGTATCTGTAACTTAATATCATTAGATTTTGCTAAATTCCGTGTCTTCTTTAAAATAAAATCTTGGCGGCCAGGGCAAGACACTCTAAATTTGCCTGGCAGTGAATGGGTTAACACGTTTGTCGCGCTAGCATAATTCGGCTGAGTTTCTCTTGCATTTTAACTTTTTATATACATTAGGTTTTTATTTTTATTTATATATATATTTCAGTACTTATTCCATTAAATTCCTTTCAAAATTCCAATTTAAAATCCTATTTAACCGGAAGAAAAAGAGCGTCACCCATATTTGGGTGACGGGGTCTCCACGGAAGCATACCTGTCAACCAAATATGGATGACGTGTCGACGAATGTGTTAAAATCGTGATCGTCGTGCTTTCGCAGCTGGCCAGCTCCTTCTGCGTGGACCATTGCGTAGGCTAACTCCGTTGATACACGATACACGGTCTCGAACACTAAGAATCGACGGACGATTATTTACGTTCGCGTTGGTTGCCGCGTAAAAAGCAAGGAAATTTATTGTTCCGCGTGAACGGGCGCGCACGTTTGGCTCTGGGTGTGCGTGTATATACATGCGTGCACGTGTGCGTGTGTGTCTGTATGTGTGTGTGCTACTTTCCCCGGTGTACAGATGGTAGGTGTTAAGCAGACTGATGGCGGTACGTATCCAACGTCGGATCTGCTCGGGACGTTATTTACAACCGCCTGAATAACGCGAAACCGATTGTTAGGCGAATTCAAGCTCGCGCGTACACCGCTGTTCAAGAGTTTCGAATCTTCTCGGATCGTTCTGAAGAACGCAAAAAGAGAACGGAAGAACAATTTTAAGCGTTGTGTAACCTCGGAAGCTGTTCGCTAGTTCACCGGACAATTATCGAATCATGACGTGAACTATGACCAATTTAGGAACCATTACCGTAGTTGACTCATACGTAGAGTAAATGTTCGTAAGTGGTCAGCAGTAAAAGGGTCAATATTTGAAATGTTAATCTCGAAGCAATAAAAAGAATTAAAAACAATTAGATTTAGTGATGGCAAATAGTGTAATAGAACTAAAATAGAATTCTAAACTTCTGGTCGATAGTGTAAGTCTGTTTTTCTGTTCAATTTTCGATCAACTTTTCTCTTTCCCTCTCTCTTTTTCTCCCTCTCCCTCCTTTTTCCTCTCTTTCTCTTTCTCTCTGTGATTCTTTCTAGTTGTTTCATCAGAGATACAGAAAATAGGATTGGCCGGGAAGAAGGTTGTTCCGTTCACGATTACCCTCGTTACTTTCAACGGTCGAGCAGTTACGCGCTGTTCCCCGCTCGGTGGTCCGCGTTATCGGGGTCGAACGTCATTTCTTCGAATCGATTCGATTTTTCCCATCAGAAAAGTTACGTCGTTACCGGGATACCGGCCACTCTCGCGCTCGCGCACGTGTATACGTAGAGCGAGCGGCCGGAATCGAAACGGGAAGTTGGAAAACAGATATTGATCGCCTGGCGTGTGTACAACCAGCGAGTACTACGGGTACACGTGCGCGTTTTCAGTGACGTAAGGATTTTCCGGCACGCATCACGGGTCGGCCGCCACGCTGGATCGATTCCACGCGCGGAGGATGAAACGAGAGGATACGGCAACGACGAGCATCGCGCTTTTCAGCCGGCGAACCATCTCTGAACGCGACTCGGAGTAGTTGGATCAATTGGAGCGGCGGTCGCTCGTACGAAACACGCCTGTTTCGATTCAGCCTCGCGCATTGATGAATCAATGCTGTGCGACAATGACGAAGCAAATAGATTTGTTTGCAAGGATACAATCGATCGAAACGGAATTATTTGCGATTAGGCATTCGTAATTCGAAATTTCGCTTGCTCGTGATTAGAAAAAGCGTTATGACTAGTATCGCTGTTGCTTTCAATTTACGCTGAAATCGAGGGATTGACTGTTGCTATAGGAAATGGTTTGACTGGTTTGATTAATAATACGCCGATAATATAGTGTAGTGATTGGCAAATATTATAAAAATTGGAAAGTTGGAACTGGAAAATTGAAAAGTGGAAGAGTTGAAGAATTTAATTGAAAATTGAAAAACTGGATAGTTAGAACTTGAAAATTGAAGAATTGAAGAATTGAAGAATTGAAAAATGGGAAAATTAGGAAGTTAAAACTGGAAAATTGAAAAATTGAAAAATTGAAGATTTGAAGAATTGAAAAGTTGGAATTGAAAAATTGAAGAATTGAAGAATTGAAAGATTGCAAACTTAAAAAAAATCTTTATTGTGTTAAAATAACATTAAGTAACATATAAGTTACGCGATGTAACGTCATTATAGGGAACTAATTTTGCTATTTTCCTAATCTGCTATATTAACGTTATCCACCGCGTACAAGAAAATTAAACAGTATTTATCCGTCGAATACTCGTGCTACTTATTAAAACAACCTTCATTTCGGGTGGTACCTATGGCGCCGGTGAAAACGGAGTTAAAACAGCACATACGTACTACGAAGTTCACGCGTTTCACACCGGTGCACGGGCTCGTTTACCGAGCAAGGTGGTAGAAGCCAGCAGCCTCGGAACGGCCATCACTGAGAGACAAAACAGCTGTAACGCGAGAGGGAAGGTACTCGAGGTTTACTTTGGCGTGCACACGACGTCGGTGCTTATAACATGACTGGCGTGCATGCGTGCGCGCGCCCGCTTGTATCGTTGTCCCTTACGAAATTCGATACAAGCACGATATCGATACCGGCAAGCGCGACAGAATATTTTCGTTGTTACACGCGGACGATCCCTACGCGTCTATCGTCCCAACCCCGTTGTGCACGCTGCGATCCTTGCAAACTTAGACATTTTACGCGCTTGCTATTGTTAAGAAACGAGAAGATTGCTAGATGGTAGATTTCGCCGATTCTTATACATCTATAAGAATTTTAATTTACAAAACGGTAAAAGATCTATGAAATATTGAGAAATATTCAAAATGGCGTCATCTTTACATCGCCCCTGGCGGTAAAATGTCCAAGGCTCCTTTTCCTTCCACAAAAGATAAAAAAGAACACCCACAAAATATAAGTTTTAATTAATTTTCATCTTTCTCCTGTATTATTGTAAGAATGAGCAAGTTGCTCATTCTTTTAGATTCGTTATGCAAAGCATCGAGCAGTAGGTATCGTTTGGAAATAATACATTATATAACATTAGCTACCGAAACGATTGTGTATTAAGGGTATTTCGTGAATACGTAGGTCGATATACTTGTCAAATCACCCGCTTGATCTTTCTCTGTACATCGTTATAGTATTTAAATCTGCTCCACAGAAATTTGTACCAAGCTCACTGTACAATTATTACCTGAACACTTTTCAAGACGGTTAGCTGGTTGTTACTCTCTATAGGGTCATCTAGTTTCCAAGTCACCGGCAAATTTATCCGGTACTCGCACCTCTATCGAGTACACGCTCGCGAGATATGCGAATGGAGGTGCTATGGCAGAGCACACCGGCAATCGACAAAGCGAGGATCGCGCAGGTATTTTCCGTTCGAACGATTTAACAAGTTGCGATCCCCGGCGTATACGCGCCGTGTACGCGTGTGCGCGCGACCGAGCGAGCGTCGGCATTAATTAATTCGAAAAGGTCGCCATAGGCTCGTTAGGTCAGCCCTATTATCGGGTAATTCGATGTCGCGCCTGCTGATCGCGTGCTACGCCGCTCTCCATCGCTCTTTCTAGCCGGCCTGGGCTATCGACACCGCGTCCTGGGACCGCTGAATGCCTCGCCGTGATATCGTAATCGACGCGCCGATGGAAATTGTGAGTTACGGCCGACGGGCTGCTTGCGACGACTCGGAGCAATTACGGCCACGTCGATATTTCCTCGTTGCCGCATGCGAGAGATGGGGTCCGCGTATCGTTAGGGGAATATTTCGCCGTGGATAGTAATCCGCCGCAGCGGTTATATGGAAACCTACGGTATTTATTGTTCTTTGTGTCGCATGCGACGTAATGACGGTAACAATAGCCACGTTCACTTCGAAACAGCGGCGTTGTTTCACGCGTTGATACACGAGCGAAGGTGCGCTAAAGATCCTATAGCAGCGCTCGTGTGTGGTACTTGCAGTAGCGGACGAAAGTTTAAGACCAAAGAGTCAACGAAATTTTATACTAAATAATTTTTAGGAATAGCATGATAAACAAAATTTTCATTCTGTGCTGATGAATAAATAGTGTTCTACCATTATGGCAATAAAAATGAGTGTATAGACAATATTTGCAGACTGTAAAACTATGTTCTACATTGTCGTCTCGTCTTAAACTTTTATCCTCTACTGCATATTTGTAGGAAGTGAAATTTTCCCGGGTTGGCGGACGGTGTCCAGGTCGTGGGGCGACCGAGGAAGGGGGATAGTTGACGAATAACATTTGACGAATAGTAGTTGAAAAATAACGGTTGACGAGGTGTGCACGCCTCGAGTCGATGGAAACGTGAACATCCTCTCGTCGAACATCCTCACGAGCGTGCAGCACGTAATACCGGCATTCATTCGGAGCCACGGCTACGGTCACGGATACCGCTACAAATCGTCGGGACGATCGTAAAATCATGGGCGTGGAGGGACGGAGGGGAGGGGGTGGGCAGGCTGGTAATTACGCGAGTAGTGTGCGAGCCGCTGGGAGCGGCATTACTTCCGTCCGATGTTTTTCCATTTTCCCCGGCGGAGGCGGCGGCTGCGTTTTTCGACGGTCCTCTCGTTTTCTTTCGCGAGATCAATAAATCGCGGAACCGTGGAGGCTGCACGGTCGTTCCTCCGCGTCTGCACCACCTCCAGCCCCCGTCCAACCCCGCCGCCGTCGTCTCCGTACCTCCCTCCTCTCTTCCACGTCCTGAGAGCATTCGAAGTCGGCCGACCGAGCGATAATAAAATAATTCTCCGCCACAATAGACAATGCTCGCCGGGATGATAGTAATTCAAACCGGATGGAGGAAAAAGAGGCCCGTCGTTTTCCGTACTTCCGCCGCATTCTCCGTGTCTTTCACCTCTTTCTTTTCTCTCTCTCTCTCACACACACTCACTCTCTTACTCTCTTTCTATCAATCTTTCTCACTCTTTCTCCCTCTAATATTCTCTCTCACTTTCTCTCACTCTCTATCTTTCATTCTCTCTCTTCCTCCCTTTCATCCCTCGTTCATTCTTCTTTCACCCCTCCCGCCCACTCACTGTGCTCGGTTTCTCCACCCACCCCATCATCGCGCGATCTCCCTGTTCACGCTCCGTCCCTTTCAACCGCCGCCTCCCCGCCTTCGGTTGCACCCTTTCTTCGTTTCACGTAAAATTTGTCACCAAAGTGAAATAATACGGTTCCCATCGCTTCGCGATAATTCACGTGAAAGGGCTGGCGCGCGATTCCGGTGCTCGTGTTTTTTTCGTAGGGGTGCTCCGTTGCGCGGTCAGGATCGACGGAAAATTCCGTGGAGAACGAACCATCGTCGCGGGCGATCGATCGCGCGCGGGTTCGTTTCTTGCTTCCTGCCACGCTGAGGGATGATCGCTAACGAGCAACCGGATAGATTGCTTTCGATAAAACAATTACGGTCATTCGCGGTGTCGTTCCATGTAACGTGTACTACCAGCGTTCCTAACGAACTCACTGTTGCACAAATTTTATTTCTCTCGTAACGACGGAACGGCTTTGTTTGTTTCAATATAGTGTACTATAGTTGAATAACGAGCGGTCATTGCGCAAGCTCGGTTACCAAAACCCTGTAACCTGGTGCCGTAAACGTGAACCGAATTTTAACGTAGTACGCATGATTTATCGGTACTTCCTGTGATCGATTATTTTCTTTCTGTTATATTAATCGTTTACTTTGTACAATTTTACTGTTTACGCTCACTATTGCTGATTCCACAAATTATTCAAATACGTTCACAATTCTTCGCGTAGCACAGGTTGCTACGTGAAGCGAACCGAGTAACGATACTGTTGGATATTGGTTCTCGGTGAAATGGTGAAATTTAGGTTTACTTAATTTAGGTAAACTTGCGTATTTTACAACTAATAGTAACACAGTTAGATGTCGCGATTAGTATGATTTCGCTATGACGATTCAACAGATACTCGCGCCGCTCGCTCTTGATTCTGTGCTCCTCGCCGGATTACGATGACCGACGATAAAGAGCGCTTCGGTGACTGGGCGCCTCTCGTTGCCGTAATTGCTTTGGTCGTCCCTCGAAAGAAGATCGTCGGTTCACGGTCTTTGCCCCGGAGTGGCGGGCAACGGGTTTCTCTACGCGGCGGCCTGCGCTTTTTTCCTTTTCATGCCGCTTCTCGGTTCCTCTCGCGGCTGCACCGTGCCGTTTCGAGCCGTTTCGTGCCGTCTTTGCTCGCCAGCTCGACGAGAGCGCGTTTTAACGAGAAATTAATATCTCGAGTAAGTCGACGACTTCCTTGGAAGCAGAGCTGGTCTTCGCTTTTTTCTTCGTCTATCTGCCTATCGCTTTAGCGCCGTTGTAGTTCTTCTGCGCTCTCTTCCTTCTTTCCTTCGCACGCCTTCTTTACCGCTGCTCCCGGATGAGACGTTTACTGTGCGTTAATTAGCAAAATGAACGCGGGTCTGATTGGTTATTGTCTCTGTAAGCCCACCTTTCCTAACATTATAAGAGTAGGATACACGTACTTTGTAAATTTAATTTATTAATGTAAATAGATTTTGTCATCAACTAGACTTTTTCTGCGTTAGAGTTACAAAATTGCAAGTGCCGTTTCTGAGTCGCGAACGACTACACGGAAACCTCTAACGTTTTCCAGCGCTGATGCCTCCTCCCTTATAGTAAAAGCTCTTACCTATTCGCGTTTTCCATATCACTTTCTACGCATGGCTGAGCCTTCTATTGTTCTGGGAGGTGCATTCGGTCGAAGCTTAATTAACCGCGTGCCTCGGTCAATTAGCTAATTAATGCCGGTGAGAGGCACAAGAATCGCGAAAGAAAAACACACCACTCACCCCGTTCTTCCTCCGTTAACTGGGTTACTCGGCTTCCTATATCCTGTAGAATCTAATCTCGACAAGTCCAGCCTCCGCCATCAGGGGAGTAAGAGTGAAAGTGATCGACAAGGAAGGGGCACCTTCGTAAGAACCGAGACGATACGTCACCTTAGAAATTAAGGAACGTTGTTGCGGTCGATAACACTGACCCAACATTTCGAGTATCCTCGCATCCCTATAGAAAGGTAGTCGATAGATCTGTAGATTCTTTATTTATGTTGCGGTCGATAACACTGACCCAACATTTCGAGTATCCTCGCATCCCTATAGAAAGGTAGTCGATAGATCTGTAGATTCTTTATTTATGTTGCACGATTTCATTTGATGTAGTAGCAAAGTGTACGTCAACTGACTAACTGTAGCGTCCAGGGAAGTTTGGTTTTTATATTCCCTGGACGCGTCGGGAGGGGGAAAATGCGGAGACATGCAAAGGATTCTGCGAGTGCTTTCCGGATTCTAATGACACCTCCATCAAACACCCGTGGCAATAACGGTTGACTGGCCATTTGGGCCGAAGGACGGACCGACATTCAGGCCCTGTTATAAACTGTTTGATGCAACCCCTTAGAACACACGCAGAGGTTCCATGTCACCACAGATCCATCCTAGTGGTGAGGACAGGAAGGTCGCCACAGACTCGTGGAGGCACCGACCATTCGCGAGGATTTCCCGGAAGTTGCTCCAGATTATTCCTCTAGCGGGCTCTTTCCACGGGTGCGTTCGCTCTCTCACCTTCCACGCCTATCTCACTCATCGGCCAGTTAATACCGGCTGTCGTTCAGTCATCGGCTTCCGAGCCGCAGCGCAGGGGCCTCCGGCTAGCGGAGAGGCGGTACACGCATCCGAAACACGGCTTTGGTAGACATCTGGCAAGCATCCATGCCGGATACTCGAAAAGCCCTGGCGCGCTCGTGTACACCTACAAGCGAGACGCCACCAGATACCGTGGATCGTCTACATAGGTATTTCGAGATCCGTATCATAGCGTTGCGCAGTTCTCCTTGCTCTTCTGCGGCGCGAGGATCTTTTTATGTCTACGTTGCGGGGCAACGTGCGCCGACTTTCGCACACAATTGTGCTATTTGACAATAGCTGTTAATCGATCGCGTACCATGGCAGGGAGGGTGGTGTGTTTATGGTAGTAAATTAAGGGAATGTAAACATAGACGCGTGTTACTTTTTCTCGATCACGTGGCCTAGAAGAGACGATCGCTTTATCTATTTATTCATTTATTCATTGGAAAATTACAAAGAAATTATTACAGCGAGGTACGAAATATAATAATCGTAACAGAGAACAGTACAAATATACGAAAGGAAGAAAAGTGTATAAACATAAGAAAATGTAGCAGCTGTTTTATAGAGTGAAGAGATTGGCTGAATAGATTCTAGAGTAGAATAAGTGTTGTTAACATTAATGATCGTTCTATTGATACCTGAGTGGTATGAAAAAGTGTTTTTATGTGGTTGTATATGAACAAAATTTTATCGTCTTAAATGAAAAGTTGGAATATTGGTTGAAAATTTGGCTAAGATTTCAAAGAAATTTATAAGACCATTAGGTACTTTATAAGTAAAAAGAATGTCAAAGATCTTTTTCCTTCTTTCTAATGTTGTTAAATTAAGTAATGAGAATATGCATCCATAGTTATAACAAGTAACTGACATAGGCTGTCCATTTGAGCAAAACTAGAATCTCGTCGTGGAAAGATTAGGTGCGTGCATATTTTCAAAGACATTGAAATTTTCACGCAGCACGTTGAAAGAGCCTTCGTCGGGTGAATTTCGATCGGTTGCACCGTTCCAGCCGCTTCGCTTTAATCCACGAAGAACGGGACGCGACACGCCAGCTGCTAATGAATTTACACCGTCGCGTCTCCTCTAACGTCATTAGTGTCTTCGTCACGGCAAACAGAGCCCCGTTCTGTCCCCTTTCATCGAGCAGATGCGTATGATCGTTAAAATGGATCCCGGTCGAAAGAGGCATTCTCGGGCCGTGTCACTCTTCGACACACGAGTCGGCTCGTAAAATTCGTCTGACGCGTCGGGTCGCTCGTTTGTGCGTTCGTCGGCGAACTGAATCGTCTACGATCTCCGAGACACGTGGCCAACAGCGATTCCACGTAACGTTGATGGCTTCGTAAATAAATGTTGCTTGCAACGAGTTGCATAATCCCTCGCGCGATCCATTGCTCGATTTGTGCATCATTAACGAATTAATGCACCGGACTGTAAAGATGGTTAGCAGTTGAACGTAATGGTGATAGAAGCTTCATCGAATGGTGTTATAGTGGCTATGGAAACTATTTTTATTGAAACCTTATATAATCAAATTTAAGAATCATGTCTTTAATCTATGATGAATTATCAGCACTCCAGTTATTATTTATTATTATTCATTGTATTTGCGTAAACCTATTATTTTTCTTATATTAGTTTCGTTTCTTCTTTACTCTTCTCTATACCTAACAGATATAATAGTAACAATTGTTAATAAATAAATAAATAATCAGGCTTTTCATATTATTTCGCGAGTACAGAATATTCGCACTTAAATATAATCTGATACAAATGTCATTTAGCGATAAGAACTTTAATATAGTTGAATCTAACGAATCCATATAAAAATAAAAAGATAAATAGACTGTGTGTATCATCAAATTCGAAAATGTTATTGTTTTGGTTGACAATGAAGACACGTGTACGATTTAGAAAAGGCGTGGTGCTATATGTAATACTACATTTTAGCCTAATTAATTTTTCGACTTTTCTCAGCATCTACTTTATGTACGAATCGATAGAAGTACACCGCTGAAATTTGTTATACTAGCGTGTAGCAATATTAATCGTTATGGTAGTGTCGACCACTACAAGGTTCAACAACCACAGCCATCAAACGTTCGTCGATCCACGATTCGAGCAACGCTTGTTGATCGATTGAGCAATTTCGTGGAAACAGTGAAACCCTGCCGCCTCCATATTTAGCCGCACGTTCAGTCGTTTGTTCTTCCGCTGTTGCAGAACTGGCCTGGCTGCATCGCGTATATGGAAACAGATCGCGGCGTAGGTACCTTTGCCATGCACAGAGAACGTTATTGGAACGTACTTAAACTCGTGACCGCAGTTTCCGGATCTCTTTCGAGCAAGGGATTGCTCTCGTCGGGACATTAAATCTTACGGGCGATAGAAATCGCGATGCTTGAAATATATTTTCATATCTTCACGCGTTCCCAACGAAGACGATCCACCGTTTCTTGGGTACAAAATGAAAACAGATTTTTATTTTTCTTGGTTGAAGAAAATTTCTATTCCTCTTTCCAGTAGGTACCAAACAATCGCTAATCGTGGCTTTTTAACGATTCTTACTTTGATGTCTCTGATATCTCAATCGGGGAAAGGAAATCCATTATTTCCCAGTGCCTGTATTATGTAGAATCTTCCATGAAGGATAAATAAATATTATTTTACCTCAAGACTATCGTAGATTAAAGCATGCTTATCCACAACAAAGAAATCAAATCGAAAGTTACGAATGGTAAATTTCTGAAGTTATGTCTCAGTAAATTTACAAGGCTTCCTTAAAGAATTGCTAATCAGTCGTTTTGATCATACTGGTGATTTCAAGGGTATTACAAGAAAATAGATGAAAATTTTGAAACGATTTTAAGCTCCTGTTTTTGCTGTGCGATTTCTTAGTTCCCTCCGCCAGCACAAGAATGTCTCCCTCTAGGTGAACCTCGAGGCGACTCGTGAAATTCTTCCACGGCGGTCGACATTTTTCCCGTTCGGTCTCTCGTCCTCCCCGCGCGTTCCATCGGCCTCTGTCCGCCTCCTCGATACCCGTGGCCGTTCCTCCGGAGGAAAGCACGTGGCGACCGTGAGCTAGCGGCGGAGAACGCTTTCGCGTGGAGGCCGTGGCCGCGGAGGGGGTGAATCCGCTTTAATTTTAGCCATGCTCCTCCAGCCGTGGCGTGGCCAGGCCATGGTATGCACGGTGGTGCTCTCGGCAGCAGCCTTGGCATCGCAGACGCATTATTCATACCTTAATGAATTCTCTCGCGCTCCCCTCGCCCCTTCCACGGTCTCCGCCGCCCGCCCCCCTGCCGGGGTCCGTGTGCTGTTCCACCCTCGCCTAAGAAGCCGCGAAAGTCTCTCTATTTTTGCGATAACATCCCCGCCCTCGTCTCGCTCTACGCTCCTTCCGTTCGCTCTCCTCCTCCCCCTCCCTCACGATCTTCCCTTTTATTTCGTATTTCTCCTGCTTTTTTTTTCTGTTCCCGGTTCATCGTACACCACCCCCTGGTCTCGATACCAACCCCCTCTCTTTCTCCGCGAGGTTGTAACAAGGAACAGTATTCGCACCCCCCCTGCCCCGATCTTCTCCTTTATTTGTGTTTCTCCTCCTTTTCTTCTGTTCACGGTTCATCATTCACCACCCCTTGTTCTCGTCATCGACCTCATCCCCTCCCTCCGCGAGGCTGTAACAAGGAACAGGGTTCTCCCCTCCCTCCCCCACATGATGTTCCCCTTTATTTCGTATTTCTCCTTTTTTTTCTGTTCACGGTTCATCGTTCACCACCCCCTGGTCTCGCCACCAAACCCATCCTTCTCTACGCGAGGCTGCAACAAGGAACAGGGTTCGCTATCGCGAGATGAAAAGTCTCGGAATGTTTGCTAGTCGTTCCCGTTCCCTGTGGAAGATAATATATCTCGAAAGGGCTCGAATATTCCCGGGTATATTTACGTTTTACGCGCGGTGCCTCGAATTTATTCCTGGCCCGCCCCTACCATCCTTCGCCGAAAAGTAATATCGGCTCGTGCGTTAGTAGAGTGTATCGGGTTATACGCGACACGATATTACATTCAGGGACGCTACATCACCGTTAATGCCGCTCGCAGTGGATCCCATACGACGCTGTACGTCACAAGCGAGCAGAGGCGCACGATCGTCTCCGCTTTCTGTCCCCTGTTTCTGCTAACTCAAGTTCAAGGTATCGATCATGACACCGGGGGCTAGACGAGGAAATATCCGACGCGACCGGGGATTCCGCTTGAAAATTCTATTTCTGTCGAGGAAATGGGCAAGGGTGGAATGCATATAATATATTTATTTATTGTATTTTCACTCTTGGATTCGAAATTGTGAGAGTGATTTCCTTTATCAACGTGTATATGTTTGGGCGTTTGCATATGAAAGGGATTCTAGAAATAACGATTAGACGAATTAGAATGAGAAGGACTGCGTGGAAAAAAAGGAAAGGATGAAAATGTGAGTGAATGGAGTAGAGAATGAAAAAAGCTGAATGAGCATGGTGTGCGTGTATTTTTTGTCGGTGATTGATAGAGAGAAACGTACGAGTGAATCCTAGAGTGAAAATACAATAAATAAATATATTATATACATTCCACACTTGCCTATTACCTCAACAAAGAGGTCGTCGGGTCACGCATCCTCGCGCTCGCCGCCCTATTTTCGGCGGCTTGCAGCTCGTGCAGGTGCGACAAGCTCGTAAAATACGCGCTCAGGTAATTCTCGTGCGAGAACCAGCGCTTTTGAACCAACTTCGCGGGGTGGAAACGGGTTGGAGGTTGCGACGGGGGGTGGCTCGTTCGTCGCGCCAGGCCGCGTCTCCGTCGCTGTCGCGCGATTTACGCGCGTTCCTCGCGCTGAATTTCAAATCTCTCCGTTTCCGCTCCGGTCATCGTCATTGTCCTCCGCTTTTGTTGCAGTAGCCAGCACGAATTAACTTGCTCGCAAGTAGTTTAGCTTCTTGGCTCGCGAAGATGTTGAAATATCAATGTCTACGCTGCTTCGCTTTGTTTTTGGGCGTTATCACATTTTTGGTTTAACGCGTTTCCGAATTCACAAGTCCGAAACGTTCAATGCACACCACGGTTAAGTCAAACTTTATTATTGCCAATGTCTATCTTTTTACTTTTGATGATTGTCAAGGAGAGTCTCCTTCGCCACAAAACAGTCGAATTTTCCATAAGAAAGAAAAAGCAAACTTCGATAAGTGTACTGTTAGGGTTGTATATGTTATATGGACAGGATCAATCAGATTTCGTTCTCAATTATTAACTCTATTACGCACAAATATGCGTATCTTACCCTCGAACTGTGACAATTGCAATTCATATCTTTTGCTTATACCGTACGATTATGGAGTGATGAATACCCCTGAATTCCTACAGCTGTTATACCTGCGACTGTTGTGAATTTGAGGGTGAAGGAAAAGGGAAGGAGAGACGGTGTTTCGTTCGAGGCCTGCTAGTGGACTCATCAGTAGACCTTCCTAGCAGGCCCGTGTCTTAGACATAGGGATAGCAATAGACAATTCGGAACTCGTATATATAGAAGCCGTGACCATATTATAGTAGTATACCAGCCTTCTAAAGTGTACTCTACTAATAGCATATACACCCTGAAAGTCAATTCAAAGCCATCTCCGAAAAGACTTCCCCGTACCGCACAATAAAGGTTTCGTAAAACAAGGAAGGAGAAACGGAGAAGAGAAGCTTGAAAAGGGGCACCGCGGTTAAACTAGACCTTCATACCGTATAAAAACAGGATTCGCTGTGCGATAACCGTAAAAAGGAACGCAACGGGGACAGGGAGGACCCGGTAGATTGCGCAGAGCTAGTTAGCCAAGCCACAGGGATGCATATTAAACGCGTTCAAATAAAGCCCGCTCGAAAAATGTCTCTCTCCCGCGAGATACCGGCGAACGATGTTTACGAAACAATGCGTGCCGGTCGTTTCGCCGCTCTATCTTCCACCCCTTTCGCCAGCCATCCTCCGTGCCGTAGATACCGCGCTGTTGGACGCTGCCTCGAGTGCACGCGCGGCCGCCATTGTGTCGGCGGACACGCCGTGCAGCCGGTTGGCGCATCCCCAGCCGTTCAGAACACGGCCGATTGCGATACATTTATGCGGCCTGTAGAAGCGTTGTATATAGGAAATTCTACTTTTATTTATTTAGTAGAGTAGATGGTAGGGCTCAGGTGTGAATAAAATAAGCTGAAGTGCTTAGAATATGGTAATATATGTAGGAATGCGATCGAGTGGATGCGAGGTTAGGAAAATTGGAAAAGTGCTTGAGTGCGATGGTCATAGTATTTTAAATCCAGGAAGTCTGTTTATTAGCTTAAGCCATAATTTTTCCATTTATGATCTCCTGTATTTGGTGATCTTCAACCGTATAAATCGAAGCTGTAATTGAAATTTAAATTGTGATCCGTGCCTTGACAGTGAGTCGTGCTCGCAAAGGGGATAATATCTCACGAGCAAAATTAAGAAAACGAAGCTTACATCGTCCTTAGAGGTTTAAACGAAGTGGATACTTACTCACACCTCTTCGACATAACAATCGATCGGTAACGAACGCCTGTATAGGAAGTCCCTGTCTGTGCATGAGAAACGAATTCCTTAACCTTCGCGTGCACTTATCCACGACGCGTATTGAAATGTCAGTCCGCGTCTGGGCATAATATTATCATCCGCCGCGGGCTTTTCGACGTTCCGCGTTTAAGGGATGACATCATCGATGAGGAGAGAGTCGAAACGAAGGGAACGAGAAGCTGTGGCGGGCTCCTTGACCGATATGCAGATAGAGACAGAGAGAGGGAGGGAGAGGGTCGAGTTAAATCGATCTGTAAAAGGCTGATCCGTTATCGAACCTTTTACTCCGGATCGTCGGTGCACGCACAATGCCGGGCGAGAAGCATTCCAACTGTAAATGCAAATGTCGATATCTCTGGCTCGCGGATATAGATACGAGAGTCGAGAACAATGTCGACGCATCAATTCTTGCGTTTTTTTTTTCCCCACCTTCTATCCTTGTACACACGTTTTTCTGTTTTTCGTAAATATCGATGGACAGTGATAGGCGTCCAAGTATGTAGTTCGTTCGTGGTCGCTTATCTGTGTTCACACTTTATTTACAGTATTGTAGTATGAGGTATGTATTGTACTTTAGAATAGGTGTGCGCAAAAATATTCATCGTTTCTAAATTATTACCCTCAAAATGCAACGCTTGCTTTATGTTTAAAAAAAAAAAATTTCAACATGCGTGTGCATATTTAAAAAGACGTAACGTGCACATTCAGTGTTATTTGTATTCTTAAAATTGTTCGCTGCAGCCGAGGCAGTCAATTGTTAGAAGGAAATAAATGTTTTCATACCCACATGTAGTGCTGCAGGTATTATTTGTAAAACCTACGAAATACTGCAGAATCTTTCACTAAATTTTATTGTCAGCTTAATAATCTTTTGTAATCTTGTTTAACTCATTCTGTATATTTACCTCTGTAAATTAATGTTCTAATAGCCCGTGTATAAATAAATAAATAAATGAATAAAAATTCGATAGTTTTTTTCAAATAAATTACAACAGAAAATTATACAACACAATTCAGAGTGCAAATCGAATATTTTTATTGCCGTTTAAATTCTGCCGTCCACCATTTTGGTAT
This sequence comes from Tetrapedia diversipes, assembly GCA_033822845.1. Classification (NCBI taxonomy): domain Eukaryota; kingdom Metazoa; phylum Arthropoda; class Insecta; order Hymenoptera; family Apidae; genus Tetrapedia; species Tetrapedia diversipes. The sequence goes on along the minus strand of JAOPTO010002222.1, from coordinate 700,873 downwards.
CTCATCGAACCCTCGCGATGCCTGTTTCAATACCGAAACGCGAACTCAAACTTTCGACGGTTCGGTGTACTCGCGAGCCCTGGGAACGGAAGAGAAAATCCCTTCTTGTCACGACAGAGGACTGCGAAAATCGGGATACTCTCGCGGCGAGGTAAACGAAGATTTATGGTCTGGCTCTTTCGAGATTCCCTTTAGCGCGAGCTCGCGGTTCGTAGAGAAGAAAGGAAGAAAGGAAGAGGGAAAGAAAGGAAAAAATGTGAGAGAGGGAGAGAAAGGGTGAAACCGTTTCTCGAGAAGTAAACGGGGCTGGAACGGCGCGTGTATTTGGGTCGCGCGAGCCCTTGGGCTTGCTCGTCGCGCGGAAAGACGAATGCGTGGTGCACACATGCCCGCGCGGGTTCTTTTTGCACGCGTGCAATAGCTCGCAGAAGCACACGCCCCTTCCCACTTTCGCACCGGCTGTAAATTTCACCGAGAGCCGGTGTCGTTTTGCTTGCTCGCTTCTCGCTCTCCTCCTGCACACGCTCCTTTTGTTCCCCGCCGCCATCTTTCCTCCCGAACAGGGGCGAACAAAACACGCCCTAAATTATTCTTATCGAGCAGCGAGGCTGAAATTATTTGTCGTACGCGCGGCGCCCCACGGTGCAGCCGACGATCGTGGTTTAAAAATGGCAAAATTTTGGATTCCCAACTGTGGGCCATGGAATTCGAAATTCCCGGTAATAATGTGTGCGGAAACGGTGTGAGAGTGAGAGGCAGAACGTGCCGCGGCGGAAAGGAGTGACTTCCAGAGCAGTCGCGGATTTCCCATAACGAGAACATAGAGTATAAAATATATATGTATTTCACTCCATTTAAATATGTAGAGTCTTTATTTATGTTATGATAAATGATTTAATTTGATGTAGTAGCAAGGTGTATGTGGACTGACTACCTAGCGCCTAGGGAAGTTTGGTTTTTATATCCCCTGGCATTTGAAAATTTTTGAAATCAGTATCCTCAGACGATTAACAGTCACCTCTCGAGTGCAAAGGGTTAATTGCCATTCTGGGACTTTCCTTTGAGGTTGGGACTGTATGAGTTCTGAATGGTCCTCTTTGGGACTATTAACTCTCTGTGCAGCAGGACCATTCATGTCGTTGAGGTTCGAAACGTCAATGGGCCTCTCTGATCTTCTCAGAAGTGGGATTTATTGAGCCTATCTCTCAGACTATAAATTATTTAGAATATTTTTGAACCCTTTTCTTGGGGGTACTGGTTCCTCGATGGGTATTCCCTCTTCACAAGGACCTTCGCTTTCCAATTATTCAAAATCAGTTGATACACGGTGTAATATAAACAGTTGCTTCTGATTTGGGTTATACGCTTGCGATTAATCGTTAGTCATTTACTTATTTATTTAAGGGGTGTGAATCCCCTAGCATACGAGTAGAAATATGGAGACATAAGTATAAAACAAAAATGATGATTCAATGGATCGTTGTAAATCGTGATTCATCTGTTTGAGTTAGCGGCACGAGAACGAGGCACACTCATTTCCGGCGAGCTGCTGTGCCTCTAATTATTCCGAGCTTCTTTAACGATAGCACTCTGCGCATAAATATTAGTCACGTACCAGGAAATGATTTGTTCGCATTGGGACGGAAAAGCTTTAATGAATTGTTTGAGTTACTGGACGATCCATCATACTCTTTTCTCGTTTCTTTTAACACGTTTGCTGCGAAGGTCGTCGGTGATATCAGCTGTACCATAAATAAAGAGTTACGCTTATAAACAATTCGATGTCACTGTTGTAATCAGTGCTTCTCGAAACATGCAACATTTTAATTACTTAAGAAATTAAAGTACAAAATCTTTTGTTTTTGCGAAACTTTATAAGAATATAAGCTACTTCAAAAGAATGACAACAATATTTTGGAATAGTTTAGAAGAATTTTTTTTAACAACTTAACAGAAGTAAACAAAATATGCGAACAATTTTTTGCATTCTTTTTGCCAATCAATTTCGAGTAATAATTATTTATTTATTTATTTATTTTACGGATAAACACCCTTTATAAAGAAGTAATAAAAAGAACATAATTACATATAAACTTATACATGAGGATACATTGTTCTACATCATAAGAACGCAAAAGGAGACTGCTACGTAACGCAGTGCTCATAACTGAAGATTTATAGCCTCTAACAGTCTAATTGCCTCAGTCTTAAAACTATCTGAGGATAAATTGAAAAAGTTATGTGAAGTTTATCTATAACAATCATAATAAAAGCGGCTACACTACAACGTCGAATGTTAACTTCCAATTTACGCGTTTAAACATTCTCCATAGAATTTACGATAAATCTATATTCTACCATAACCTCCAACAATTTCCACACACATATATTTACATGTACTCATTTCTAATTTCAGGTAAGTTCCAAGTCAGCAGTTCCCATAAATCATCGGGCTCGGAAAATCAACAGTCAGAAACACTTGTCAAAACACTATCTCGGCGAGTGCTCCGTTCCTTAACGAATCTTTTAGCCGGCAGTAGGTAGCAAGAAAAACAGGTACGTCTTGAGAAAAATCGAAATAATCGTAATGGCGGCGCGGCTGCACCTCTCACCGTACAACTGTATTCGCGTGTCCTCCATCTTTACGCGCGGCGAGAGCGGTCGCGCGAAGAGGGAACTCGGTGCGTTTCCTCGCGGCCAGCTTTCGAGCCGCTCCCCGCGTTCGCTTATCGCGATCTTTGGATGCTGGATCGGTGGACCGCGACGATCTTTTCACCTGAGAATATTTCGCGCTGCGTAACGACCGTATTCCGTAGGCTATTACCTCGTTCGATTATGCGGAAGTGGAATTCAGTTCGAGTTGATCGCTTGGCCGTGGCGTTCAATGTATTCATTTATTTGATTTATTAATATAGGAAATTCTACTTTTAGTTATTTTGTGGAGTGGATGGTAGCGCTCAGGTGTGAGTAAAATAAAATAAAATGCTTAGAATATTAATATATGTATTTAAAATAGTTTAACAGCAACAACTTAAACAAATTTTGAACTTAGTAACTATAACGTTCTTATTTCCTTTAGAATCACGCTCTTTCTGCCACGCGCTCGCATTCTCTCCGTTATATATTCTTCCAGACACTCATTTCCTTTCTTTATAATTCTAATCCTTTCTCACTCGATGCGTTTGGTCACGTTAATCCAAAATTTCTCATCTTTCACCTTAGAAACATTCTAGTCCAAACATTCTACGTTTACACGGCTATCGCTCAACTCAGGCACTCTTCAGGTTTTTCTGAACTCTGATCCACTTGATAGCATTCCTACATTAATTAATATACGGGCATAGCCCTATTGATATATATAAATATTAGGTATATTTATAGATATATTTAAAGGCGTCTTTCAATTTAATTGATAAAAGATCAGCAGAAACTTTATAGGCGACCAAACGTTTCTCGAACGAACGATAACCAACCGCGGTTAACTTCATCTTTTTCCACGAAACAAATCGAATGGTACAACGGAACTGCTAGAGAAATCGCGTGCACTGGGATCGGCTGATGCATAGGAATTCGTGGAAAATAAACGGATATGGTGGCTGGTTAAAAACAAAAAGTGGGTATAAGAGATTCGAATTAAAACTTGGAAAGAAAACGTACTCGCGAAGAGCGGGTATTAACGGCAATGAATAGTGATCGAGCAAAGAGAAGAGAGAAGCGGGTGGAAAAGTATAGTTGGGGAAAAATAACTGCGGCGGGGTGAATCGAGGAAGAGCACGGACGGAGAGACTAGTTGGCCGACGGGATTGCCGGTGAGACGAGAAGGGAGCTGCAGGATCGTGAGGCATTATCATCGCTAATGAATATTCAGTTCAGCTTGGTTCGACCATTGGCGGGCTCGGCTCGGTGTCGTGACGCTGGCTGCAGGTCTCGTGACGATTATCGTGATTACTCACGGTAATCGTTCTGCTAGTTCCATCTCCAACTGCTCGAAATCTCCTCTTGGCTCCCCCGTTTCATCCACTTCCTATCTCTTGGTTTCGTTTCGTTGTGCCATCGTGTGTACACGATATTGAGGGGTTGTGTAAAAAATAAAAAAAAACTCGTGTACAAATGACTGTATAAATAATTATATATTTAGTGGAAAGGTTATAAATTAAAAAAGAAACAGAAAGAAAAGCGAATGAAGTTATAAATATTATACACTTTAGATTAAATGAAGACAAAATCAAAAGATGTAATTTACTAAAGACTACGCAATTTACATAAATTCACGCGCTGACCGCTAGGATAGGAAAGTAGAACTTCTTGCAGCACGTGAACTGCGCCAAATAATAGTTTCTTAAATATCCAGACTTTAGTTTAGTAAATTTTAGTATATCACTTAATTGAACTAAATGACGTATGATATAGGAGAATCTTAGTAAATATTTCGAATTTGAAAATTTTTGAAGTTACTATCATTAGACGACTAACAGTCATCTCTCGAGTACAAAGGGTTAAAAGTAGTCCTCAGCTTGTCACCAGAACCCCCCTCTCCCCCCGTTACTCTCGCTAGTTAAGCGAATCAAAAAACTTTTCTCCGCGTTGCAGTGTTCACATGAAAATTCCTGACTGGGGCAATTACTTTTCAGCAGGGCGGTGCTACGTGGCCGTTGAAATTGTGCCTCGTAATTAAGCGCAATTACCGACCACTGGCTCGATCAGTCGTCACCAAGCGCGAACAGTCCGCGAAAATTATCCCGAGCTCGTTTTGCATAATGTTTCTTGTTCGTTTTTTCAGCCCGCTCTTTTCAGTCGCCATAATTACGAGCGACGTCACTGTTGCACTCTGGAGGCCTCCCCGTTACGTAATCTCGATCGCGACCGTGCCGCTACCACCAGCGGGCAATTACGCCTTTACTTCCGACGTAATGGTTCCTCGAATTTTAATTAATTAATCGCCTCGTCACCACGAATTACGCGATTCTGGAGCTAGTCCCAGTTAGCTCTCTCGTTGGATTAGGTTTTCCGGTGGATTGGTGCGTTTCAGGGTTAGCAATAAAATCTGCGTGTGTACGGGCGCCTCTCGATTTTCGCACATTTTTAAAAATTCAACTTTTTAACACTAAAACGATCAGAGCGGTCAAAATGACCAATTGGTAATTATTCGTAGCAGCCTTATAACACTATTCCTACCGACGTTTCACGTATACCTATTCCTGCCGCGACATTCTCACGTAAACCAGACTACAAATTTTTCTCAGACAATAAACGATGAAAAAAGAAGTGAATATTGAAAAATGCATTATACGAATATTTGAAGAAAAGTATAAAGTTTAAAGGCGATTCAATTACGTTGTATATATGAAATTCTAATCGAAATTTTAAAAACGGTCATTTGACCGGTCATGGTAGGAATAGTGGTAAACATCCCTCTACTTTCGAACATTCAACATTCGCACACATTTTCAGGAACCAATTGTGTGCGAAAGTCGAGGGGCACCTGTACATGCAAAACCAAGCCATATTTTTGTTCAGAGTATTTCAATAAACATCATTAAAATTACTACATTTATTTTTTAACTTTGATATTGTCGGTCCCCAGGGACCGGCGCCAGGCTCAACGTGTTAATGTTTATTCGTAGTTTATCATACACACTCGCCGCACTCATCTTTCCGTACAAATATTCTTTCTCATATCTCATACTCTATGATAACCATTTCACCATACGCCGTATCTCCTGCGTCCCTTCCCTCGTTCAACGTTCCCGCGATTCTCGAGCGGCTCCATCGTTCGCGCGCAGCGTTTCGCTTCGCTATGATAAATCGAGGGGGTAATCGAGGTAATGACGGAGACGCGGCCAGGTATCGGACCGGCTCGCCAGTTATTTGTGCAACGTTGTGCAAACTGTTTGCCTTAACGTTCGCGGGGCAGATTGCTCTGTATAATTAAGTACGAGGGATCCTAGGCTTCCCGGTGTTTAATATCCAATTAAGGGGAGTGTAACAGGAACTGAGCAAAAACGGTATTAATAATATCTAGGAATGTTGCAACGAATACCGTTTGCGACGGAGTGCATAGCTTTATAGGCGCGGTTGCAAGAAGTTTGCCGACCCTAGGCACCTTATGGACCTTTACATTCAATTAACGGAAATTTATATGTATAATAATATTTATAAATCTAAATATAAGGATTTATAAATATAATCATAATTTATATAATTGGTATATTAATAAACCTATAAAAGGTTTAATATACTATAAGTTAATTATTTAATTTATAAATATTTAATTATTTATATATATATTTTTGTAATTCTTAATTGTATATGGGAAATAATAACAATGATAATAATAATAGTAACAAGGAACGTTACGAGAAATGCTATTATGACTGCGTCTTGTTCCAAGCAAATTACTTTAAAAAATTATACGAAACTCATGATTCTTTAGTAACTCTGTATTTCCATTTCAATTGAAGGAGAACGCGGTAGATACTGAATGAAACAATGGCGTAACGATTGTAATTTTTTCGCACAATTGCAAGAGATTCTGTAACTCCTTGGTATTTTCACAATTAACAAAGTTAAGGAAATTATACTAAGAATTAGCTAAAAACAACGAGAAAAGGAATGACTTCCCTAAATAATTTTTGCAAATTACGACCACTAATATTCTCTCATGCGTGACACCGTGTCCCATTCATCGCGTTCGTGCGTTGTTTCTTCATTCCCCCGCGAAAGGTCGTTTAGGCCCGCCGGGACCACGCGTTTGACAAAGTGATCGCTGAAACACGGCCATCGGTCACGTGCTCCACGGTACATTCGTCCCCGTCTCTCTCTCGTATGCGGCGTTACCCGCCGTTATTAAGGCGGCGCGGTCCATATGATCCTCTATTATCCGCGACGAGAGCGCAAGTGCTCGCTCCGTTTATATTTATAAAGCATCGCTCGCGTAACACCGTAGCCCGTTAATCCGTTCGATCGACCGCGAAATCGATGAGCCGTTCGACACGCGCCGCGGGCTGGGCACCGCGTCGACCTTTGATAAATTTCACGAACCATCTCGTCAATTCGACTCTTCGCAAGAAGACGGAAATAAGACTTAACCCTTTGCGCTCGAGAGGTGACTGTTAGTCAGCAAATGATAGTTTTGCAAATTTTCAGACTTTAGTTTGTTTATTAGTTAAACTCAGATGTTAAATAGTCATATATGTAAATTTTAGAATATCACTTAATTGAACTGAATGACGTCTAATATAGGCGAATCTCAGTAAATATTTTGAATTTGAAAATTTTTGAAGTTAATATCATTAGACGACTAATCGATGGTCAGGCCCAGACTCCGTGGTAATAAACCAGAGCCGGTTTTCATAATACATACAAATATCGATCCTTAACATCGATAGGTTACTTCAAACTCAAAAATGGTACCATTCGTATCGTTCTCTTCACCTGACACCTAGACGCAATGAAACGATCCTCGCAATGCAAATTATCTTTACCAACCGATATCGAGCACATTATCGCGGCCGAGATTGCGCCAAAAATTACAGCCAATCGTATACACCCGCATATTCCATCCGATTACCAGCTTCCCAATCCCGTTCAATAGCTACCGAGTGCAACCGACGAACCTGGTCTACGCTTGATCGGTAGTCTAATTCCACCGGTCGGAATTGATGGGGCAAGACCCCTTTAAAACAGAATTTCACCGACAGCAATAACCCGATTGCCCGCTCGTGCACGCTTTCATCTTCTTTAGGGCCGCCGATGTGGCTCGGTTAATCACCGCTCGCGCTCGATATAGACACACGCGTGCACTGCCTGTCGGGAGACAGAGGGAGGAGAGGAGGGATGGGAGGGGGAGGGGCAGGGGTACCTGGCTGTACAGGTACACGCGAGTGTTGTAGGTGTTGTTAGCGCGGCTCGATGCTGTGTGCAGATCGCGCGGAGGGGCGAGGTGCCCGGAGGGCGGCTGCTCCAGTTAACGCGGCCGAGCACTTATCGGAAATTATCAGCGAGACGTAACCTCCATTACGTAGCGCGCTACAGCTCGTTAGGGCCTATCTTCGATGCAGGTTAACCGCGCACCAAGCCGTGTCCCCGTGGTCGCGCGGGGTGCACCAGCGCAAGTTGATCCTCTTGGTCTTCTCTTGGCGATCGTGGTTTCTTCCCGACTTCCCGTTCGAGATTCCGTTTTTGAGATCGAGCGCTTCGCGACAGCGAGCTAGAGTCTAGAATGATGGGATACTTCCATGAAACTAAAGAGGCAATGAAAACGAACGATCTTGTTGTATTTCTAAGAGTTACGCGAGTTACGAGAATTTCATCTAAGTTATTAATTAGTATACGGGCACAGCTCTATTTACATACATAAGTTGTAGGTATGTTACAGTACCGTACAGGGTATTGAAAAAAGTTTGTACAGAGAAAAACGTGTAATAAACCAGAAATACAAAAAAAAGGAGAAAAAGAATAGTGATAGGGATTAGAGAATAGACTATCCTGAACAGAAGAGGAGAGTGGAAATAACGGAAAGGACTGTTGAAATTAATAGAAGATATAAGTTCAGGACAGCAAAATTTATTTTCTATGATATTTCGCTTTTTCTCGATAAAATACTTCTTAATTACCATGTGTGCTCCTCGAGATTTGTCGTTGGCTTCACCAATTCCGTGGTAGTCAGCAATGCTTGCCATTAGGCCGCGGTGAAGGTCTTCTAACGAGAAAGTAGATCCGTTTTTACCGATAGCCAAAGAGAAATCGATGCTCGCAAAAACGCTGCAGGAATTCAGAATCGTTGGATCCTGCGGTTGCAATTAGCAAGCTAGAGAACTCCTCTCTGACCGTCCCTCGATGCGATTTCGCGATGCTCGCTCTCGTCATTATCTCGGCGAAATCGCGAGGCGGCCAAAGCACCTAAGATCCCGCGTCTCGATCCCGATCTCAGACGCGATGGAAAATTTTCCGTCCGGCTCGATGGAGGTCGGCACTGTTGTCTCTTTGCCGACCGCATATCTTTAACCCTTTCGCTTCGAGCGCCGGGCATATCTAGCATCTCGTAAATATATAAATATTTAATTGGTCTAATGTTATTAGAATAACTAATATAGTTTTGTATAAGTCTTTTCGTAAGTCTTTGAGTGCGTTGAAAGGGTTAACCACCGCGCACTCGGTGGCTCGTGTTATTTTCATTATCATCGGCGTTCCTGCAGGAGAGCCTACGCCGTGGCTTTCCTCGAAGGCCTTGGGAGCCGTCGAAAAATAATTACGCCGGTCATTTCACGGACCATCGAGGACAGAACGGGGCGGTTTTCCGGACAAATTGAGCAATAAATCGCCGTGCTTGCTCTCGTTTCTCCCTGCAACAGCATCCTTACCTTCCTACACCACCTACGCTCTCTCTCTCTCTCTTTTCTCTCGCCAGTTTCCTCTCGACGCCTCGGCCAACCCTCCTCGTTTCCTCCTCGATTACGTAGCGGCGGCGTGCGCGTACGCAACGAATAGTGGAGCTCTTGTTCCAGTGATCCGAGAGCGTGGCCGACTCACAGGTGCGTTAATTGGAAAGTTAAGTATCAGGAAGCGCTCGAGTGTGGGAAAACAAGTTCGCGCGCGGTGGTAATTGATGTCAGAGAGCGGCTGTCGCGGATGGATGTGTTCTCGTTTCCCGTGACCCGTTTCTCCGCTTACTCGCGACAAGTGCACGCTCTCGCACCTATACGGTACGGTACGCGAATGCGCGCGCGCGCGAGCCTGTTGAAAGAGCAGGGGAAAAAAAATGGAAGGAAAAATGGATAACCAAGTGGGAGCGTACCGTTCGAGGGATGAATAATTTTTTCCTCTTTCATACGCGCTTTATTTTCGACTCGCTTGTCCATTCAGCGTGACTCGCCCGCTAAATATCGCGCGATTCAGCGCTTTAACCGCGTTTGCGTTTCTCTGCGGCGAATTAGAGAAAAATCAGGGCTGCTGCGGGGTTGGTGGCGGTCTGCGAGGCCGTTGGAGATTCGCTGACGGGGCGGCGGTCGAGCGCGTGGCCGATTGCGACTCATTAACGTCGTTAACCGCGACGGATAAAAGCGGCGGAAGGGGAGGATCTCTTTCTAGGATGCTTTTCGAGCTAGCGTGACGCGGGGTTTAGGAAGGCTCAAGTTCTCGGGGTCATCGGTCAGACGCTTCGACTGTAAATACTGTTGATTTTATTGTAATTTCCAGTCGGCTGGTAGGTTACTAATGAGGATGCTCTTCACTTTCTCACACAGTATTTGAAGTACGTTTTAATAAGATAGATACACGTTTCTTACTTTAGACTCCGACAATAAGTGACTTTACATGCTCGAAATTCGTTGCTACATACTCTACACTCATATATCATACAACATACCCGGGAATCCACAAAACCTTGTTGAGTTTAACGAATTATATTTATTATGTATGTGGAGGCGTGCAGAAAGTCTGCAGATATTGTTCAGGATGTTACAATAAAAAAACTTTTTGCGATACATGTAAATCAAAGCTATATTTTTGTTTAGAGTGTTTTAATAAATATCACTGAAGTTACTGCATTCATTTTTTAACTTTGATACTGTTGACCAAACCGAAAGTTCTGTGCCGCGCTCAACGTGTTAATATAGGTGAATCTTAGTAAATATTTCGAATTTGAAAACTTTTGAAGTTAATATCATTAGACGACTAACAGTCTTTTCTCGAGTGCAAAGGGTTAATTACACGTATCTCCTCCATTGCACGGTTCTACGTTTCCGCGCCCCCGTTCGAGGTTCCAGGCGTGCACCTCTGCCGCGCGAACCCGACACTCTTCGGGATCGATAAAAATAACGCGGTGACGCGTGAAAGAAAGATACCGACGAAAGTATGTCATCGTTCGAAAGCGACGAACCAGACGGCCTGGCTTGCACGCGGCGGCTGCGACGGTGGTTGGTTGGTTGGCTGGTTGCGCGAGCCGCGCCACGGATAGATATTACACCGTGTTATTCTGCAATCAACTTGTCCCGTCGGTTAACTTCGATAACTGGATTGCGTCGTAATAAACGCTCGGTTAGGACCGACCAACGGCAAGTTTCTCGCCGTTGCTCTCTCCCAGCTCATTGTTATTCCGTTGCGTGCGGGCCCCGCTCTCTCGTATTGTTCGCGAGAGTGCCTACTCGAAACTTTGCATCCACCCGGTCTGCCCGTTTCATTATTTTCCTCCTCCTCGCGCGTCGCGACGCCCCGCTGTGTTCCACGGCCTCCCCGAAATCGGTCGCTCGCTCTTCGTGGACGTTACCTGCGTCGCGAGCGACGGTCACGAGCGACCCGTGTTTCGAAAGTTCGACGAAACGGGTTTCGAGAGGGCCGTTTCACCTGGACAGAGGTCGCGCACCTGTGGATTTGTTTCTCTCTTCCTCTTTGATTTTTCGATGGGTTCACGGTGTAACGCGAGGCGGGACCCGAACAGGTCTCGTCGATTACGGCGGCGGTGGGTCCTCGTAGGTATTTTGAAACGTGTTTACGAATGATATAATTAACCCATTAACTGCCGCATTCTTTTTTCTTGAATTTTTGAAGAGATAAGTTATGTGTATGCAGAAAAAGTTGGGTAACCATATAATTATTCTAAAATGTCGATTGCGAAACACCACAATTACACCATAATCTTATAATCGCGTAAACATCTTAAAAGTTATAAAACGTTTTTTTTTTGTTTTTTGTTTTTTCTTTTTTTTCCTCTTTCTCTTTTTTTTATTGTTCGTACACACCTCTGCTTAACCTATATGTATAAAACAACATTAAACTGTCAAACGCATCTGATATATTCTTCGCGTCAAGTGATGTACGTAAAGTTCCAAAATCTCTAAATGGGGATCTTGGCAATTAAAGGGTTTTTAAACATTTTAATTATGGTTTTGTACTATTGTAAAATTATAGGGCGTACCCAGGTCAAAAAAAATTATGAATTTTTCGTTGAAGCGCTTGGGTATATATTCTCATTATAAAATGAAGAATTTAAAAAAAAATTTTAATTATGATTTTGTATTGTTGAAAAAATTATTTAATCGTAAAAGTCGGCCTGAGCGGAAAGTCTTCAAAAAACGGTTCGACACGGAACGTGTTAACAAGAGAACGAACGGAGAAGAAACGACAGAGTGATTTTCACTGAGCTTTCGCAACATCCACGTTTCCATCGTCGCACTCCGTGTTTACTCTTCGGATTCGTGGATCGTTGACCACGATCTTCGTTGTGCTGGAGAGTAACGAGCGGAAAACTATGAAGTGTGAGAGATAAAACACCCGATCCCCCCTCTCTCCTCTTCCACCCGAGTCTGCGTTCAGCGGCGTTTCCGCGTTTCCCTCTTTGTTCCTCCAAGAACACGACTTGGGGCCTCGTAAATCGACGGTGAACCAGTTATCGGCTACGGAGGAGGAAGCGAAACGTTAGTTACGCCTGCGAGGTTGGGTATAACGTTCGACAGAAGGGTGGGTTCGGGTTAGGTGGGTTGGCGGGGGAGATATTCGTTCCACTTTTAGTACATCGGCGAATTTCGACCTCTAATGTATCCGAATATTCCATCGAGCCGATGTACATACGCGTGTATGTATGTGTTTCTGCCGCGTGAATCCATTACGGCTGGGGGATGATAAAATATTTTTTAACCCTGCTCTAACTCAACTGCGTTGCGATTACCAGTCGCTTGAGTGCTAGAGGAATTAGATCGTCGTAGATCTCTGTATACGGTATTACAGATGGACGTAATCGCGAACACATGTGTCACAGTGTAACGGCTTATAAATTCCGTAATAAAATCGCATAGATCACTAAAAGAAGAAGTTAATGTGTTTGATTTCTAAATATCGGCCTGTAGAAACTCGGAGTATCATTGAAATTAATAATAATAATTTTTAAGTTAACGATCAATTTTCAAGTTTCCTGCTGCAGTCACCATTGAGAAGTAGAGCATCGGTTATTCGAATTGATTGGTAGCGTAGATGTTTTCGGATAATCCAAATGTATAATTATTGTCATTAAGGAAACGGAAACTAAAGAATTTTCAAACATAGCTGTTTTTCGCGTGCAAGAATAAACACTTAAGACGAAAAATGCGCGATGCAAAAGCAGATTAAAGATCTTGAATGCAAACACGAAGATATGGATCTATACTTGGACGATCAATCATTGGAATAATCACGATTCAAATAATCGACGTTTCACGGTATCAGCAATCGCGTCACGGAATGCACGTGAAACGTGCATTCTCAAGATCGACAAAAATTTCAGCGCGACACTAGACGCCTCTGTTCATGGGTGGTCGCAAAATCACGGTAGCTCGCTTATCCACGATAGCCGGATCTCTCTTGATCCATACGCAGTAAATAAAAAAAAAAAAACTGGCTCTTATTTTGTATTTCTTTTTATTGTTTTACTTTGTTATAATAAACGCTGGAACAAAGACAAAGTTATTTTTACCCTGAAAACAGATTTTATCCAATTCTCGCGCGGCGTGCACCCTACGAGGTGCCGTTCCAAGCTGGCAGTACTAAATAGAGGTCGTGGAATCTTGCGTGGGAGGTCGCCGGGAATCGCGTCGGTTTGATGGATGACCCGGGGTTTCGAACTATTTTGCCTCGTCGGGGGCTTCCGGCAAAAACCGTTATGGATCGGGTCTGAAGGTATCGAAGTTGGCTCGGGGATAAGTTGAGAGCCGTCGTTGGGGGTTAGCAAGGTGGGACGGTGAGCGACGACGACGACGACGGGGGTGATGGTAGTAGTAGTGGTGGTGGTGGTGGTAGTGGTTGGAGGTGAGAGTTCGACGAGCGATCGCAAGAAACTCTCAAAGAGAGGCTGAGGCGGGGACTATCGATTTTCTTCGGCGTAGTCGTTGTCGTTGTCGTCTACGCCGTCTACATCGCCGTTGTACCTCCGAGGAAGAAGGTGCACTCGTCGTGCTTCGATTCGTGAAATTCTCTTTGCCTTCCCTCTGCCGGCTTCGAGCGACGAGCGGCGGCGGGGGAGAAGGGAGTAGTAGAAAAGCGGTCCCGAGAAAAGAGGAGGAAACAGAAGTGAATTTACGGTGCCACGCGTTTTGCAAGGCCTGTCCGTTCTCCCGTTTCTGACAGGGTGACTCTTTTTCTCCCCCCTTCTCTGCTTTTTCCTGCTCTTCCTTCCTTTCCATCTCCCTCCTCACACACACACTCTCCCTCTCTCTTTCTCTCTCTGTTTCACCTTTTATATCAACTGATGACTAGAGAGAAATTAGAAGAATATCGAGCCCGTCGAGCTTTGATCGTGCTCCCCGACGCAAATCGAGTTTAAGCGTGAATATCGACCGTCAACTTCAAAAAACGATCTAATGTCCGTTTAATAAATAATAATCATAATAATAATAAAAGGCGATATGCGCTGTCAATAAAACACCGAGCCGTTTCCGGCGAGATATCGCGAGCCCGCATCAGTAAACGTTATCGACAATCGTTCTTGGGTATTTATCGACGCCACGATAAGTGCGTCTTACCGACGATTACAACTGCTCTGAGTAGGAGAGATATCGCGGTTCCTCCGTCGATGCGCTTTAAATGGATATTCGTCGCGGCGAAACATATTCCTGAACGAGTTTCTGTCGCGAGCTTGGTCTTTGAGAGGAACGATAGCGAGGAGAATTATGCTTTCTAGGATGATTCTTTAATTAGAAACACGTATTGAAACATAGAGGAGAACTCCGTATATAAACTTTTGTAAACAGTCATCTCATCAATTACTGTCTTTTCGTGCGACATATATTTCTGTATATCCTATAATGTATTTCGATCTTCTCTTGTATACTAATTGGGATTTAACCCGTTTAATGATTTAAATAAATTAATAAATTATTGTCGATTATGGTTACTGTTATTCCAGAGCAGAGCATCAGTCTTCCATCGACAATGATACTAAGAATAATAATAATAATAATAATAAAACATGACTTTCTGGTGGAACAATATGCAGCGTATCCGTTCATAGTTAAATGCCCGTGAACCGCGCTGGAATTGACCAGAAAATTATTATATGTAAAATATTAATATACGAGTGGAAGATTAGTGGTCCCAAATTTTTGACCACCAGCCTACGTCCCCGTTTTCATTACCCGTTTTTCCCCCTTTTTTACGTTCCCGCTCTCGCATCTTTTTCGTCTCGAATCGCCGCACAGGCTCGCCCGGCGCGCTTCTTTCCTTCCCTGAACCCTCCGGTGTCATAATACGATATTCCCTGCTAGTTCAGGGGTCTCCTAATGGAGTTTGCGTGTAAGAATGAGACAAGCTCGAACCCGGCTCGAGACGGCACCGAGGGAACCGGGCATGGCGTAGTGGAGCACCAGACGACGCTACTGAGCGGAAGCGGGAGGCTCGAGGTGCCGGGAACAGAGATAAAGAGAGAGGGAGAGAGAGAGAGGGAATAAGAGAGAGGGGAAGGAGACTCCCTCCGTGTCTTCCTGCTGCTGCCGCCTCTCGTCTTTTCGCGAGAGGGTGAGCTATATAAAACGCGGCGCAGGTTAATTTTATTTTGCCTCTGCGGGGCGAGTTTGTAGCAGAAAGCTGTTCCATCTTTTTTCATCCTCTTTGCCTGCTTTCTTTCCCCCTCCTGCGCTGTCTGCCTCGCTGTTCCCTTTCTCTATGGTCTTGTCAGAAGGTCTCTGTAATCCATTTTGGGTCTAGAAAGGCCCGAGGAAGAAGCTTTAGATAGAGTAAAACTCCGGAGGATTAGAAGGGTTGAACTGCTCGGTATTTTTGCGCTGAAAGACGCATGGAAGTTGGCGGAGATTGCGCTAATTGGGCTGACTCGTAAAATCGATTAAACGATCGAATCTGTTCTTTTTTTTATCAACTTCAAGACAATATATTACGAATTACAATGTTTCTGTAATGTTTGATAATGAAAAATTCAATCGTTGGTTAAGTAACAAATGTAAGGAAGGAGAACGTTTGATCAGTCTCACGAGTTTCTGCGCTCTTCATCCATCCCCTATGTAGTTAAAGAAAGAGGGTGAACGGACACGCACATCTCTCTCTTTCTCTCTCTCTCTCTCACACTCTTCCATATATTAAGACCCATTCTCAATACAAATACCCCTCGACTTTTGCACATTCTACTTTTGCACATTTTTAAAAATTCAACTTCTTAAGCCGTTGCGGTTTGAATGTCCCCCCTAAGGGGAGATTGTGAGTTGAGCAGGCTATTGGGCTGCACTCTCTCTCAGAAGATATCAGATTTTAGCCATCAGATTACAATATTGTTCCAATCCATACTTTAAAACACAGTTTTTTGTACATATTTTTGTACATCCCTCTACTTTCGAACATTCAATATTCTCACACACTTTCAGAAACTGATTGTGTGCGAAAGTCAAGGAACGCCTGCAATAACAATCGCTCTCACACAAACAACCCCCTGTTCCGACCCCTTTACCACCCTTGTTCCGACTGTAGGCCTTCCTCACAGTGGGTCGCGAACGTAAAGGGGGTTCGAAGAAAGCCGATGTCGACGAAGTGCTGATATTAACACCTCGTAGCGAACAAAACAAATTATTCAGTCGCGAGTCCCGCGTACGTCGTCGTGCAAGAGTAAAAGAGCACCCTACGTGGAACGAGAGGGAGGTTCTTTCTGGATCGAGGGAAGAGCATCGCACATTCGCCATCTTAACCTGTCCCCTCTCTTCCCCTCGGCACCTTCTTTCTCCTCCTTGATCCGATGCTGAGAAGCACGTCTGAGTAATCGTGCCGACCGTCCCTATTGCGAATATCCAATTCCTTTCTTCTCGTCTGCCGCACGTGACGCCGCTTTTCGCGACTATTGACTTGCTGGCGGGGCGCGACACGCTCGCTTTGACGTTGTCCTCCGCTCTCTGCGCCGTTTTCGGAGCCGTGTGCAGAGACTCGACGAAGCATCCAAACCCTGTTTCGCGTATTTCACGACGGATACTGGTGGCTCAGACGGTGTACGGGAACGTGAAAGCAAATAATAATGATAATAATATTTTGACAAGTCAGTAGCCCATTTTATACAAAAGTATACACAAAATGACATTCATACTTTCAGGAACTAATTGTGTGCGAAAGTGGAGGGGCACCTGTACTTTTGACCGTTGTAGATATTGTCCCGAGGTCAGCGCGCTCAACTTTACCAATGCATGTCAATCGCATTTTTACATTTATTTCGTCACATAAACCATACGAGTGATACACTTTGTATCGAACATTGCAATCGTTATCATGAAATTTGATCGACGGTGTTTCGACGTCAAAGGGTTGAACGCCGGGGAAACTCGAGTCGTACAGCACGCGCGTCGCGCTCGCTCGATGCGCATTTTGCGACCACGAAATTACCCGAGTCGAATTAATTCGACATTCGATGCCTGGTTCGAGCAACACCTTACCTCTGGCAAACGCCGCTAGAAATTTGCTCGATAACGGGGCTCCGTTTGCTGTTCGTCTGCCACTTATCACGAGCTTGTATCGGCGAGGTATCGGCGGCGGATCTTCGATAAACCGTCTTACTATTGCCTCCGACACTTATCGTGCGCACGTACACTCTCGAGCTTTGAACATCGTAGTCGCATTATCGTTCGAGGATTACCGATAAACCACCACTCGGAACGTTTCTCGCTACGTTCTCTCTCTCTCGTCCGTCGCGATTCTTTTTTAGCGAGCCATTTTTCCTTACCTCTTATTTACCAGGCGCGCTTCACGATGAATTCGTGGAAAGTGAAAAACAGATGCCGATTCTTCTTCGACGCAGTCGCCCTGTCGCTATTAACGCTTTGACTGTCACGTTGGTCATATATGACTGGCCATGGTTTCTCCAGTGACCCCACGGTGGTCATCGGTTCGGTGACCATATTTTTTTGGGAAAATAAAGGACATATCGAAGAAAAGAAAAAAAATACCTTATAAAATTCATAAGTTTATAACATAATAGGAACATAACATAACGAAAATAGTAGGATACAACAATGCATACATTAAAATTTTAAACAACATTAATTATTATACATACACAAAACATTGTAAAAATTTAAATAATTTTAATTTTGATACTTTTCAGTAGAATTAATTTTTGGACAAAGCAGATAAATAAAGGACTGTCCTCTTAAATAAAGGACGCATGGTCACCGTATTTATTGGTGATCGGAGCTTCAACTGCTTACAGTTGCAAAAGTTAAATAAAACTTGACAGTAAGCGCATTTTGATCATTACCTCTAATTAGAGGATATTTTGAAATAAAAGGTGCCCCATTAAACGATTAAAAATTTTTATTCGAACATCGAAAATAAAAGATTCATTTCTATGAAATATTGCATCTAGCGATGTACTCTCATGATGTCCTGAGCGAAACATGTGATTTCGGCGTGGCAGTCAAAGGGCTAAAGGGTAGAAGGAAAGAGAGCCAGCACGATCCACGATGGAGATCGTACGTCAAGCCGCGTACACCGACAGCCAACCGGAAGTTCATTCGGTCGCTAGCTGCTCGACGTTCTGTCGTGCCAAAATGTTCTTTCCTCGCGTCGTTCTGCCACTTTAACGTGCTGGACGGGCATTTACGAGAAATTTATGTGTAATTCGGCGGAGAATCGCGAGGCAGGCCCGAATTTTTTACTGCCAGCCAAATGGACCGCGACAATGGCCACAGCTAGGTGGCCGTTATGAGCAACGGTGAATTGCAGCTGGTCACTCGAACGAAACACAATGGACACTTCGACGAACGGATGAGTTTATGTTTCCCCTGGCAGCGACCGCAGAGTGATCTTGGGGATTCGGTTAAACGAACTTGCAAGTTTCCAAAGATCGCGTTTGTTAGCGGATGATCGTTCGAGGCATCTGCGAGGCCAACCGACTCATAGAATGCTATTCATTAAGCCTTTTATAGACTGTTGTTAACGAAGGGAAATTTAAATAAAGCGGCAGAGTTTGCTCAGGGGTGGTAAGCCGGTGGTAAGATGGTTTAGGGGTTGCAAGGGATTTTTAGCAGGGACAATCGATTATTTTAAGGATTATTTTAAGCTGCTTGAAGACTAGTCGGTTTGTTTGGAAATTAGAAGAAAGGATTTTTAGAATTGAATTTGAGATTTTTGAGATTTAGAGTCTTTTCTCAGAAGAATAAATTCTACGGCTCAGAAAATCTGTAATTTAAAACAATGCGCTGGAAATCAGCTAATATGAAAACGTCGGTATTTAGGATGCTACACGAATATTGTCATACACTGGTGGGGGAACACAGGTATAACAATTTGACCTACAATATTTCGAGTATTAAGAATAGCAGAGTTAGGCAGTCAGTATGAAACATTGTAATACGGATACGTAAAATATACTTATATCTTTAAACGATAAAGTTAATTTGTTCCACCACACATATTCTTTCGTTTTCCACTAATTTCTCAACACAATGATATATACAATCCAGTGTTATCGATTATCGAAGCTATCATATCGTTTCAATTTTTTCCAAAATCTCCCTGCAATTCGTGAATCCATTTTCTTCAAACCCCCTTCACCAAGTTTCCTATTTACCGTAGCCGTAACAATGAACGATAAAATCCGCCGAAATTCTTGTCCCTCAAATGGAGTCCACGCGTTTCCAGCCTTCATCGCCAGAAATGCTCCGGTTGCTTCGTATGAATTTCTCATTTCTCTTTCACGAGGTGGAGTCCCTCCTCCCCCAGCCTCCGTGTACACGCTTCGCGTCAGGGTGAATGCATGCATGCTCGCTTTAACGTCAGCTCCCTTTCTGTCGCACAGGGGCCGCCGTGTCCCTTCTCCTTTTTCTTCGTCACTTCGTTCGCTCGAAATCTCCCTCCCGGCCGCTTGGCCCGTAAGTAAGTCCTCTTCAAGTGTTATTTTCACCAGCCACGGTTGGTCTCTTTGCCGGTTGCACGGTATTTTTACGAACAACGCGGCTGCCTTACTACTCCCGAAACTGTGTCCCCATGTCGCGCCTACGACGGTCACAATCTTGGTGAATGTGAGCGCGTGCAGACTTTCGTTGGTTGTCGTTCTGAATTATGGCGAACTCGTAAGGATCGCCGCGTTTGTGTACGCTAGCATTTGAAACTTTCAGTGTGTAACTGTAGATGGTAAAAAAGAAAGTTTTTCGTAATTCAGCATCTTACTCTTTTCAGCTTTAGAATTCACGTTCTACCGTTGGAATTGGACGAGTCGATGTGTAAAGATATAAATTGTTCATTTATTTCATTGAACGAGGTAAATCCATATTAGTGTACATAAGAAATTTATAAATGTAGTATAAGATACACAGAAACATAAGTAATAGAATTTATAAACCTAAATTATCAATAATGGCCGAGGAAAATGGAAAATTACGCTTAAAACAGCAGTTGGTGACATGCATATTTACAAAAGTTTATACGTAGAATTTGTATGTGAAATAGTTGCTGTTTGCGAGTAAATTATGATTAGAGATAGTGGATACTGCGTAATTTCAGTACTGCTTGTTCAAATCACTTATACGTGATAATAAAAAAAAGAAGTATTTTATATTGTTTGCTTGCTAAAGAACATTTTATGTAATTCATACTTTATGTTCGAACAGTCTCACACGGAAACATTTTGGCTCCCAAGTCGTCCCGCCGAGTTCTCGAACTTTCACGTAAACACGCGGCATAAAAAACAATTAAGTAACCCGACCTGAATTTAATCCAAAGTTTCGCGCAGAGGTGCCTCACACGTATGAACTTTTGCAAGGTTTTCGCGAGAAAGCGACCGAGAGAAACGGTTACTCCACTGCTCCACGTCCACGGGCGAGGAAATTTAACACGTTCCGTGCCGGACCGTTTTTTGAAGACTTTCCTTTCAGGCCGCGTGGGGCGTATACGACACACACTTTTACGATTAAATAATGTTAGAGTGTATCGATGATGTTAGACGAGCACAGCATCAAGGGCCGTTGTTTCTTAGCTCGATGTCTCTTTGAAGGGGACGGCCGTGGTGCCATTGACCTTTTTTCCTTTTGCTTTTTTCAGTCTTCGTTGCATCGTTATCGTAGGTGGAGTCGCAGAGAGTGTTTTTGACATTATCGTTACATTTATTCTTTTCTTACCCCTTAATGTATTCTGTTTTCTATTATTCACGAGTTTCCTGTGTTTTACACTTTGTAATAAAGTTTATAAAATAAAACAGATAATGTATTTGACCCACGTACGCCTTACAATTTTTCAACAGTATAAAACCATAATTAGAATCTTTTTTAAAATTCTTCACTTTACAATGAGAATACCCACCCCATGGCTTGAACTGAAAGTTCAGCGTGTACGCCCCACGCGGGTACGGAACGTGTTAAGGCCGTCGTTCAAGAAAATTGAATTCGTACCGCTAGCCCCTGGCCATCTTCGATTCTCCACTGTTGCAGGCCACGGATCCTCTGTATCTGCTTCCCTCTCTCTCTTTTTCTCCCTCTTCTTCTCTTTCTCTTTCTTCAACTGTCTCTCTTTTTCTTTCTCTCTTTCTTCAACTGTCTCTCTTTTTCTTTCTTTCTTCAACTGTCTCTCTCTTTCTTTCTTTCTTCAACTGTCTCTCTTTTTCTTTCTCTCTTTCTTCAACTGTCTCTCTCTTTCTTCCTCTTTCTTCGACTGTCTTTCTCTCTCACTCACTCTCTCTTTCCCTCTCTTCCTCTTTTTCCTTCTCTTGGAAATTCTCGGATTCGTGGACGTCGGTCCGTAAAATTTGATTTCGATCTCGTTCTCGACGGTGATCTTGTTTCGTTCACGGTTCTCGGAATACTCGGGTACAGGAGGGGGGGAGGGGCAGGGAATCGCAATTGATGGCTAGATTTGAAAGTTTCGGACGCGGTCAGTGTGAAACTGGTTTCCTCCTCGCGACTCCGAGGAGCGAACAGCCACGCGTCCACGAGCCGCGTAGAAATCCGCGGCGATCGAAGAGAAAAAAGAAGAAAGATACGCGGAGCCACTTTCTCGCGTATTAGCAGCCGCTATGAAAATGGTATTCAAAGCAGCGTGCGCGACTTTTACCGTTGGAAAGCGAGCAAGAGCAAAAACGTTAGACGGAGAACTTGGTTGGTTTCAAAGCAACCTGAAGATTTTTACAGACCACGCTGTTAAATTGTTTGTGAAGCCTGTTTTGCGTATCGCGGAAGCTGAACGTTTCAAGATGTTAGGATTCGAAAACGTATGGTTACGGTTACGATGACAAAATTGTGGGTAGAATAGGATGAATAACGTCTTTTGTTGATTTTGTAGTTTAACACAGAACGAGATTAAGATTAAAGAGTCAACGAATGTAAATTAATTTGTTCATAAGAGATAGTACGATAAATAAAATTCGTATTTTATGCTAATCAATAAATAGTGTTCTAATGAATATATAGAGGATATTTGCAAACCAGAAAACGTATAAAATGTTTTACATTGTCCTCTCGTCTTAAACTTTTGTCCGCTACTGTATTTAATCTGAAGATATATTTGAGGGGTTAAAAGATGACTGTTACTCACCAAATGCTAGTTTCGTAATTTTTCAGTTAGTTTGTTTAAGAGTTAGATTTAGAGGCTAAATAGTCATACATGTATGTAAATTTTAGTATATCACTTAACTAAACTAACTGATGTTTAATATAGGCGAATCGAAATATTTCGAATTTGAAAATTTTTGAACTTACCATCATTAGACGACTAACAGTCACCTCTCGAGTGCAGAGGGTTAATACGTGCGTGCGTGGCACCCTCTTAGAATGCACGCGCAACCAAAGAGTCGGGTCGAAGCAGGCCGTATCGCCGATGCAACGCTGCACGCGCGCTGAAATTCAATGCCGAAGTATGCATGCCCACGTGTGGCAGCGCGATAATGATATTCCGCGGGTTTATTCGCCGCTGAGAACGTAATTCCCGTCCCAACTCCCCCCTCTCCCTCATCCACCACCTTTTTTGTTCTCTGTCTCACCCTTTCTCTCCTTCTCCATCCACTTCCGATTCTTCTTTCAATAACGTTCCCGTCGCGACGCGGCTCGGAAAGTTACGCTAAAATCGACACCACGATTGGCTTCAGCGAGAACAAATATTCGTTCGAATGCTCTTATACTTAGCTGGGTACAGCTTGGTTCAAAAGTTAAACGCAACGTACGAAAACAGCGTAGTAGTAACGATTTATTAATTTCAGCTGTCAGGCCAAGAAATGGACTTGGCTCACATTTATTGTTGGAAATAAAATACATCTTAACGAATAAAAAAAAATCAATCTCCTCGAAGAAATATTTATGCGAGATGGAGCTATGTTGTCGAGGATTTTGCCCTTACTACGCTGTGTGTAAGAATTAGAAGACCCTAACGAACTGTGTCGTTTAGCCTCTTCTATTCATTCGATTCTTTCCACTCGCTGCATAGAGATTGGGTTCAAAAAGGATATAGCTTCCTTTAGAAATAAAGTTTAGTCATTTCTTAAAAAGAAAAGTTATCTTTATTTCTTCCTTTTTAACTCATAATCTCCAACATTTATAATCCGCGTTCACTCGCTTTTCATCCATGCCGCTTGTCACTGTTGTATTGATTAATCGTTGGTACATTCTCTACACGTTTTAAAGAAATCAAGATTTTCCACGTAGGATTGCCGATACAGTAGATTCTACTTAGGGGATCACTGTTTATAAATCTTAAATCAGAAAATTTCTATCTAAAGATTAGTGGGACCATGAAATGCGGAGCAGGTGCCGATAACGATAACGGCAGTTCAATGATAACAGTAATAACAAGAGAAAGAGATACAGAAAAAGAATTCAGCTGTTATACTAATAACACTTGACGTTTACTAAACGTTCGATAGATTCGTGCAAACTTTTAAAGAGTACTATACGTATACGTAGCGATTGGTCTTGCTGGCGAAGCAGCAACGCTACGATTCGATGTTTTGTAACTCGAACGAGTCGATGTCGCGCTCTCAGCCATTCTTTTCTCTCGTGTCCAATAAAGTATGCCGGCTGGAACTGCATTCAACGATTTTCCAGCCCTAAAAATTCGTTTCGATCGCTCGAAGCGGACACTCGCCACTTTAACCCTTTGACTGCCTTCCCGAAATTACATGTTTCGCTCAGGATGCCAGAGGAGTACATCCCTAGATGCAATATTTCATAGAAATGAATCTTTTATTTTTGATGTTCTAAAGGAAGGCGAATGTCTACCGTGTTTCAGGGTATAACCCTTTCGCGATAGTGCACCACCATTTTCTGCGTTGCCTAATGTCTGTACTAGCTTTATTTTGACTTTGCTATTGAAATAAAACAATTATATAATTATGATTTTAATAGTATTTATTACATATTATTTTTGAATAATCTTTTTCAGTATGAAAAGTTTTAAAAGAGGGATAATGCCTTTATTTCTCTAACAATAAAATCTGTACCATATATGGTTAGCATCAACCTTTGCGAATCAATAAATGACTGCCGTACATAGATGGCGTCAATCGCTGTGGTGCACCTACTGACTGCCGTATATATACGGTAGCTGTCGCGAAAAGGATAAAGTATTCTCGGAACAATGTCCGCGGCGAGGAAGCGGCGGTTTTAACAGCGAGTCCGTATAAACGCGCGCAATAATCGAGCTTCTCGCCGTAGTCGGAGTCAATTAAAAATATTCCATTATTGCTACCGGCCGTCGCTCCGCTGAAATACGATATCCCTCGATTTTTCCACCAGCTCTGAAAATTGCCCCGCGTGTAATCGTTCCCCGACACCGTATCGCGCGAATATCTATGCCCATCGATTCTCTGTCGCAGGACAGGCTCGAAAGTTTTACGAATTTTTTTACTCCTCCCTTTTTTTTCACCTCCCCGTTTACACGGAGCGTTAAAAAAATTGATTTCCAAAGCTTAGGCAACGATACAAATTTTTATACACATAGAGTAACTGATGGGATTTATCCGTGGACTCTTAATCATGTACAGATTATCGGGAGGATACAAAAGGAAAATTATAACACGTGTGTAACTCGCTGAATGTGAGACAAAACAGTAATGATTTTTGTTCTTAAAGTATCCGTACAAGTATCGTGTTTACGGCAAATGCTTCAGTAACAAAAAAATGTCTGTATTCTTTGTACATCTATTGATATCCAGAATTTCTGATTCAACGTAAAAAATTTTCATTCTTTTCCATATGCAAATACGTTCGTAACTGACGAAACAAACGAACAAACCAAAGAATAGAGAATTAAAGACAGACCAGCGGGAAAAGAATCCAACCGAAGCTCTTCGTCGTCCATCATAACCAATACTTACCAATACACCATCAACTTAATTAAATTTCCCGTGGCGTTGAACCGTTCGGTAAAGCGACCCCTATCTGCCGACAATGCAACGAAAGCCAGCTAAATCACAGGCAACGACAACGTTGACTCCATTTTCCTGCTTCGTTCACGCTTTACGTCCCCCATTGTACCCCCAGGGGGTTGCGTTCGCGGGGGCTGCCGATCATTATGCATTCATAAGCCAGGATTTAAGGTTAGGTCGCGCCCCCTCCCCCATGCTAAGTGCATTAATATCCATTTCAAGCAGGGCGAATGCGGCAGAGGGGGGTGGTCTGTCAGAGCCACCACCCTCAACCCTTTCGCGTACCCTGATTCGAGGGAAGGCCGATGAACGACAGCGGCGGAAGAACGATGCGTCGTTTTTAGAGCGGAATCGACATTCCAGACGTTTCACGTTCGCCGTGCTGTCGATGAAACCTTTATATTACAGCGAAGTCGTAGCGACCGGCTCTTTCGCTATCGAAAGACGATAAACCAACGACGTTCGATCCATTCGATGCTCTGTACAAAAGCGTGCCAGTTTCGATTTTAACCGCGGTATCGGTCCGTTTCCCGTGACTCACGCGTGAATTCAATTATTTGAGCTTCGAGCAGTGTTACCGATCGCAACAACGTTTCCTAATTTCTAAGGGGACGTATTGTCCCAGCTCTTGCGATGGTGTCCTTTCCTTGACTAACACTTTCACTCTTGACATTAGAACTACCAGAGTAGTCGAAATGACCAATTGGTGATTATTCATAGCAACCTTATAAATTCACTATGGTAAAGCTTCCAAAATTTACTATGATTTTCTGCAGAAGGTATACATAAAGATTTGCTTCCTATGTGTTCGGTATATTTTCCATGTAATTTTCAATTTGATTTCTTCCATGCAAATAAGTATACCTTAATTGTCGGTAATTCTAGTGTTAAAGGTGCATTAACACTAGGCGTGTAAGGATTTCACGATTAAATGCAACATACAGTGTAAGTTTTCCATAACACGGTGATACTCGACGAAACGAAAGCGGCCATCTCTCCACGGAGAAACAACGGAATCTTCGTGCGAGGCACTCGATAAACGTAACAGTTGTCGAATGCCTGGGAGGCGCTTCAAATTTACACAAATTCTTCCGTAAGTCGAGAATCTTAATCCCGGCTCCGTGTAATCCCCAGCGACACAATGGCCGCTTCGTTACCGATCGCGCGAATGGATCAGGGATCGAAGGGAAATCGGGGGGAGGCGGGAGGATACAATCGGAGGCGGGGAAACGTAAGAAGATTCCAGTGTCGAAAGAGCAGACTCTTGTAGCCGGCGCGAAAGGTGAGGCTACGATGGTCCCCATCCCAAGCCGGCCATCCCTCCCCCCCATACCCTTCGTCTTCCTATCCTCTCGCACTCTTTCGCTCTCCGCTTTCCACGATCTATGGCCGGCTTAACTCCGGCACGCTCGTATTTTACAGAACGCTCACGAGGACACCTACAAACGGCAGAGGTACACCAACGCGAGGACAAGGAGAAAGGGGCGAGGGGGGGGAGTGGCGAAGAGGGACAGAAGGGGTGAGGGGGGAACCACCCTCCACTGGAAGTGTCTCAGCGAACGCTTCAGGCCCTCCCCCCCCGCGCTGTCGCTCGAACGCGTCCCGCAGTTCCCTCCCCCGAAAACCTTGGCACCCCGTATAAGCCAAAAACGACCTGGTCGCTTAAGGTTTCGTTTAATCTTCCCTTATCCCACGCCCCGTGGCAGGTACCCGTACGATCGCACGAGATCTAGCCCCGATCCTTTCTTTCCTCTCGTTTTTCCTCTCGGTCCTTCCATCGTCGATGGGACCCAGGGGGTGGGGCCTCGCTCCCCGGTGGTTCCGGTGTCCGTGCGACGTTTAGGGCGATCCCTCTTACTCGCCCCGGTCCCCTCGCGTGCTCGTGGATTTAATATTGATGAAGGGTCTCGGTTCGAGGAACGTGCACGTGAGTCGTGTTCCTAAAGTGACGGAGTTGGTGTTTTCGTGGATCACTGTGCTGAGCGATTAGAGGGATGCACCCTGTGCGGGGGGTGAAGGTGACATTTTTTGCGGGATATTTTCGAAGACGAACCGAGGTATTCTTCGTGAATATGGGAAACGTATGCGAGGGTGAATAAAAGAGTGGGGGCAGGGTGGTGTATAACAAAGGTGTACACGCTTTGATAAATTGTGAGACGAACGAAAATGAAGATGACCCCGCGCGAGAAAAGAATCTGTACATGCTTTTTTAACAAAGGTGTGCTTGATCTAGTTCATCCTGGCGGAAGGGTAGCAACCGGGTTAAATTGAATTTCAACTGGGAACCGAACGTTTTTCCGTGAAAGACGCAATAGGATGGAAATTAAGGGCCGGAGAGATCGTAATTCGATTTCCACGATTCCCACTGCGACACCGGTGCGTATTGAATTATAAGCTGTCACAGGCGGAAGTGCACTCGTGCCAGTGGCGCTGGCTACCGGCGCGGCGTCTTGCTCGTTTTTCACGGCAATTTCATTATCACCGCTCTCGGATCCGGAGTCATTCGATCAACCGTGCAGCAGCAGCCTACCTACCAGCCAGCTCCTACGGCCCCCGTGCAAATAAATCTAACGCCCGGCGAGGGTGACAAGACACACCGTCGTGTTCCGCTCGTCTGTTCCCGGCGAGATAGAAGTCGGTCGATCAGTCATTGCGACAGCCCTCCTGCAACGACTCCAGACAAATCGGGAGAGAGAGAGGGAGGATTGGAGAAACAGAAAAAGAGAGAGAGAGAGAGAAACAATTTTGAAGAAAGAGAAGCAGAAAAAGAGAAACAGAGAGCGGGAGAGAGAGAGAGAAAGAGAGAGACAGTTGGAGAAAGTCACGGTCGTTTCCTTTTCTTCGTGGAGCGTTTCGTTTCGTAAAGAGCTAAGCAACTTTGCAGGCGGTCTTTAATTTATTCAGCATGAAGTGAACACAAGGTGGAAAAACTGTAGAACCTTAATTAAAAGCAATCTCTATTGCCTCTGTTTAAAGAGTTAAGTGGTTAACAGGTTTTGCTTTAATTCAGACGTTTGTCTCATTAATTAGGAGAACCATGTGAAAAGGAATGCAATCAATTAAACGATCGATCAAGGTAAACGGTTGAAAAACATGACGAATGCGTTCAAATTATGTTATCCTTGGGTATACGAACACTAAGCGTGAAAAAAATTGAACTTCAGCGTCTTCCATGAAATTGACTGAATTCTGGAAAATTTCCTCCCACTGTTTCATTTCTACTGTAATTTTTTAACCCTTATGACTCTAAATGTGCCTCTTAAGCACTACCAATATAATTAATGATATGAATATTGTAATCATAATTATATTACTTCTGAAATGAATAAAGCTTGTTTTGAATGACTTCAACATTATTATTTACACGTCATTGTGACAATTTAAAGTGTGACGCTTAAAAGTAGGAGTGTTAAGAGTTAATTCCTGAACAAATAAACCTACAGTAACGATCACCCTACCCGAACTTAACGTCTCACTCTATCTGTGTATCAATCTCTCTTGTTTAAATTCGTTTCCCGTGACCAAAACAGGCTACTCCTTCCCCTTGGCCAAACCCCCTTTTCGCCTCCCGTCCCATTCGTTTCCCGAGGAGTCGGTTATAAACGTTCACGTGGAACCAGTAGCCGATATCCTCGACCCGGAGCGCTTTTGGTCGCTTCAGAGAACAGTTTCAGAGGGGGAAAGGGGGGAAACCCGGTAAAAGGGGTTGGGGAGGGAAGCGTGGACACGGCGGTGCAGTCGTTTGGCCGACGAGCAACCTTTGTATCGAGGGCAGTGACTGTGAATCCGGTAGCAGTCGGTGTACACACAGCTCTTCCTGCTCGTAACGCGAAAACAGGGTACGCGACTTCGTCCCGTGGACGCTTCCCCGACGATTCGAGGGACACCAGAGATTTAAATATCCGCGCGGCGAAGCGACGAAGGGTTCGTCGACCTTTTCTAGAAATATTTGGACAGAGTAATTTATCTACTACAATCGTTCTGTTGCGATCTCGCATATTTTATAATTATATTGATGCTTTGTACTTTGTAGTATAATGCCATAGTTATGTATTCGAAAGCTGAATTGGAGTTTTACAAGTTATACTGCAGCTGTTTTCCTATTGTAGAACAACTGTTTGTACATATCTGTAATATAGCGATTTTATAGTCATCTTAAGATTACCTTATAGCTAAACCCATGTTACGGTCGTGTTATAGTCATCTGATAGTCACGTTATAGTTAAATTGTGAATATGGTTACAGTGTCATTGTAGTCGCGTTATAGTCACATTATACTTGTAATTTAGCCGTATTACAGTCATCTTCTAGTTGTGTTTTAATTATCTTGCAATCATCTCACATCGCTGTTATAGTCATTGCAATCATAGTAAATTTTGGAAGCTTTACCACAGTGAATTTACAAGGCTGTTATGATTAATCATCAATTGGTCATTTTAACTGATCTGGTAGTTCTAGTATTGAAAAGTTGAATTCTTAAAAATGTGCGAAATAGCGAATTGTGCGAAAGTAGAATGTGCAAAAGTTGAGGGGCGCCTGTACTTATTTTATTCCTGACCTACCACTAACACTACAATATGTATACACGAGAGAAAAGGCCAGGCAGTATCGCACCACCGACGCGATACACCCGGGAAGGTTGGCGAGGAGGTTCGCGGAGAAAGGAAGAAGGAAATCGGACGGGATGAGAAAAACGGGCCGAGGCAGTTGCGCGAAGCGCAAGAACGGAACCGCGCTGGCGTGGTCAGAGCCGTGGGCAAAACAACGGCCACGAGCTTTATTGACTGGAACCGATGAAAAACGAGGAGAGATCGGCCACCAGCCTCGATCTCGCCGCCGTTCGCCAAATCACCCGGCGTCCTCCGCCTCGCTCGAACTTCTGCCGCGTCTGCTATCGATGCGATAGGTAAACACCGACGATAGATACGCGACGTTACCCCCCCTCCTGTCCCTTCTTCTCTTGGAAAGCACATAAAGTGGGTAGTATTGCGAGCCGTAGAGATGTCCCCTGGGATTCCACAGAGGTGAAGGGGGTTATTCGCTCGCTCTGCCAGTCTCCCATTACTGACGTTCACGCTTACGTCACAGAATCACATGTTGACTTAGTAGTAGTACCACCTCGACCAATACGATTTAAAATACGTGCAGGATGAGGCGAACTCCCGTGACTCTAACCAATCATACCCGAATTCCTTCCAAGGGATATTTCACCAGCTCCTTACAGTACGTATGTATAACTTGCTATAGGGAGCTGGTGAAATGTCCCTTGGAAGGAATTCGGGTATTATTATTATTGAAAAATACAATTAAACGAGCAATGCCTTGTTTTACAAAGTAAAACAGCTAGACGCAAGGAGAATTGGTTGCCCTCTCCATCTAATCTCTTCCACTTTCCAGATTCTTGCTTGTTATTGGCGAAGTCTAGCGAAACGAACGAAACAAACCGCGACAGAGTGAGATACGGTACTGGCGTAGACATAAACTTAGAATATTAACATCACAGCTATTCTAAACTGTATCGGTACCTAAAGCAAATCCCACTCCTATGCAGTTCACCCGGCACCTAAAAAGTGGGGAGAATGGGTGGATCTAGCGACTGATTCCCCTTTCGTTTCGTGTTTTTTTAGTTTGTTTGGTAGTCCCTCATCTTTTGGTTTCCAAATAGTACGTGTACGACGCGGGGTCGCCGCGATTTTTCGACGTTTCCCGCAGGAAAACGCCGGAAATGTCGCCGGTCGTCTATCCGCAGACTGCACCGGCCGTTTCTTCTCCCGATCGATTAACCCCGTTGCGATTCGCCGTTCGAGCTGACTCGACGTCTGATTCGAGCGTGCCTAATGATACTTTAATCCGGATCGATTATGGCCGCCGAAACTAACGGGTATCTGCACGTACCTACTGTTATACCATGCATCTCTATTACTCTTTTTCTTTCTTTAAATTAATCATCGTCTGCCGCTGCAGACAAATCGCAGAATAGATAACGTAAGACGTTCAAAACAGTCCTTGGCCCAGCCTAAGTGACTTTTCTCATGCGAACCCCCGCCAGACTCTTCTTTGTCATCGGAAGATATAAAAGACCCATCGAAAACCCCTAGACTCGATTCAATAATGGGTGTCTAAGAATTACCTTGTCTCTAACTTCGATCTATACAATAAAAACCTCAGTAAAGTCTCAAGGGAGTGTTAAATTTATTTAAGTGTTGTTTCCAACGTTCCCTCCATATCAAGTTTAATCGACTTCTTTATTGTACTTAATCTTATCGTTTCAGTTAAACTATTATAATTACTTTTTATTATATCATATACACACTAGTGAGTTTATACTCGTAAAATTAATTAATTAATTAATGATAATAATAATGATTCATTTAGAAATTCTATATATAAACTTTTGTAAACAGGCGTCTCACCAATTACTGTCGTTTTATGCGACATTTATTTCTGTACACCCTATAAATGTACTTCGATCTTCTGTTGTACACTAATGGAGATCTACCCCGTTTAATGATTTAAATAAATAAATATTTAGTCTGTAATTCGTTTCATCGGTATAACTAGTTATTATAAAGCGAGGGACTGAAGAAAATAAAAATATCGGTACGCTGCAAGTTTTGAATAAAACTCGCAAATAAACACAACGGCGGGTGGAAACTTTCTGCAGCCACTGTACTCGATCGAAGAGGAGGCGTTTGAAAGGGTTCAAAGCCCATGCATCGAAGATAAACAATACAGATCGGAGAGGCAACGGCCAGGTTCTCTCTCTCCCCTTTCTTTCGCAATCGATACCGTTTCCTCCCTCCTCCCCGCACCCTCGACAGGCGCCGTTCTTGCACAATCGTACCTGGCGTATCGCGCGACTTATCTCTCGCGACACGTTTCCCCGGTCCGGTTGCATAACAGCCCGGTTTACACGCTGCGATTTAAATATTCCCCCTCGTTGCCTGCATTTTCCGCGAAACGTTAAACCTGCCTCCGTCGAGAAAATAGCGCAGAAAAACAGTCAACCAACGATAACGGTTCCCCGCCCGTGTGTACTTTCGTTATTAACCCTTTTGCTATCTTAGAAAAGTAATTTTATGATCTTCCTGTCCTCGCCAGTAGGATCGATCAATCGACGACCTTTCTCGCAACTGTTCGAGTCCGTCACGGTTTCTCTATGTACGAGTTCCGATGTACTTTCAGGAATCAATTGTGTGCGAAAGTCGAGGGGCACCTGTATTCTTATCTCTTTATTTCTTAACACATTGTATGCCGGTGGCATCTGAGGCATTTAAAACTGTAGGTGAAGAAAATATTTAAAATTTTATACATTATTGTAAAACACTAAAATTGGTTTGCATATTCATTATATGCAATTTAACGATAACGAAAAATAGAAACAAACAAATCGCCAAACAAAAGAATGTTGTATTATCGCAAACCCGGCGCTAAAGCAACAGACTTCCAAACCCGCGTTTTCGCGGGGCCGGCATACAATTTGTTAACGAGAAAAATTCATTTGACGTAGAAATGAGTTTTAACGTGTATCCAAAAACAGCACACGTGGCAGGGAACGTGTTAAAAATTATAAAGCACTCAGACTACGTCTTTCGTAGCGTAGGGTCATTTTGATGTCACCGTCACTCAGTTGAAGGGTTAACTCGCGTCGCCAACGACGTAGCACGCGAGCGTGTGATCCCATCGGACAGGGATCGAGTCGATCTCGATGCCGAGAGGAAGCAAGGCAGGTCCCAGCTGCAATTTCAAAGATGACGACTGGCATCGAGACGTCGACCCCTGGATCGACTTCCGGTTTCGCTGGAGACCGCAGCGCGAAAGATTAACGACGTATCGTGTCCAGCGTCATGCTCGGCGAGCATCGAACGACCGACAGCCCTGTCGATTCCTGTGGGAGTTTCACGACGAAACAGGAAGAAGGGAGGGCGATCGATCACGTCGTTTCGTCGCGAGCCGGATCGTTTACTCGGCCACCGACGAATAATCGTTACGACCAACGGAAGTTTACCGATGAGACAACCCCTTTTTCGTTCGCTCGTTTAGGAGAGATGTTTTTTAATCCTTTGCACCGAATCGATGACTGTTAGTCGTCTAATGATCCTAACTTTAAAAATTCTGAAATTCAAAATATTTTCTAAAATTTGCATATATGACCTTTGAGTTTAACTAACAAATAAACTAAATAAAGTCTGAAAATTTGCAAAACTATGGTTTGGTAACTAGTAGTCATCTCTCGAGCGCAAAGAGTTAAAATTTCGAAAGGTATCTCGTCTTCGTTTATCGGAACACTTTGATTACTTCAACAACGATTTATCGCGGAAGCTGAGATAGCTTCCTGCAGCCCTTTGATCTCGCGCAACTCGTTACGTTTACTTTAAAATTTACCAACAATAAGTTCAACTTTGAAGCGGCTCCCGCGCTCGCCTTCTTCCCTCGGGCACCTCCTCCTGGTTGAACGCTTGAAACTTGAATTTAGATTCGAAATTTCAGTTACATTTTTAAATTCAAATTTGAAACCTCCGTTGGATTTTAAATTTAGCTTTGAAATTTCCGTTACGTATCATCGACGAAGATCGATAAACGCTTCTAGCACCACTCCCTCGTCTCGAGAACTTTAAACGATCAGACGATCCCGAGGATCGGTTCGAGTCAGCGATAGAGACCTATGGGGGAGAAGCGTCTTCAACCGCCAACAGTCTTCCTAAGCGGCGTTCCCCGCTCGTTCAAAAGAGCCGCGCGTCATCGAGTCCTCGCGCGGGAAAGCCGCAAAGGAAGTGGAGCAATTTTTTCGACGCGTACGCGTACACCTCGCGTGGCGCACACGCACAAACGAAACGAGCTTACGCGACGAATCAGTGCTCGTCAAGCCCGTCGGTGGTCCCGCGGCCTCTTCCGCCGCCAATGGAGCCGCAAGCCGTTCAAAAGGAACGACACGACGGCACGGGGACAGCGAAGGGTGTCGTAATCGAGAGAGACAAGCAACAGAAAAGGGGGAGGGAAAAAGGAGAAAGAGAGAAAGGGATGGAGGGAAGGAGTTCGCGTGTCGGAGAAGGGACGCTCTTTGAGGGCGGAATGTTTTCATTTTAAGGTCCTCCAGCGTCCTTCAGAGCCTTTCCACTGGAAACCCCTTCTCCCGTTTCTTTTCTCTGCCTGTGTTCTCTCTCCCTCCCTCCATCTTTCTCCTTCTCTCTCTTTCTCTCTTGTTCTTTCTCGCCCCCTCGAGAGTCCCCAGCACGCCCACAACCACCTATCCACGACGCCCGCTACCGCCTCGGGTTTTTAACCCATTCTTTCGCGCATTTGCAGCTTTCCCAGCACGCCTTTGATGTTGCGACTGACTTGGGGTTGCCCGCTAGTTTCTTTGTACGTGTCTCCGGCACAGAGAGACCGGCGAAGCCCGACCTCGACTTCCTCCGGCGAGGCCCTCTTCCGGTCTGCCTTCCTCGCTCTTTGTTTACACAGTACCTCCTCTGGATGCTTGGATAACGTTTAGGAACTGCCAACCCCTCGGACCACGGTTCGCCTACCCTTCTCACTTTTTTCCCTCTCTTCCTCCATCCCCCCCTCTCCGTCGCACGTACCCTTCGCGCCATTGTTAATCACTGTGTCGGGAACGCGGTTGTCGATTGCGACTTCTGGTTGAACGAAACCGGAGGAGGATCGACGAGAGGCGGCGAGACTTGCTGATCGAGCCGGAGGGTGTGGCTCAGTCGAGGGTGCAACGCTTGAAAGCGGTCAGAAATCGCGTACCCTTGTTGCGTCGCTTGTGATTCAGCGCGTAAGGAACACCGGAGGAGAGACGGCGCGTGTACTTACGTTTTCAACGAATGCTTACAGCGTGACTGATTGAGAGCCTAGTTTGAACGGGAGCGAATTCCGGAAGGAAATACACACGCGGGACAGAAGATCGGTTAAGCTCGCGGATAAGCTTAACCTTTTGAACAGTAATCGACGAAATAGTCACGTTATTGTTGCGTTTTTTATTTATCTTACAGCAGTGTGAATGTATATGTTGTGATCTACTTATTTTTAATAGCGAACTACTAAACTAGTGAACTAATAATCTTTGTATAGACAGCTTTCCTTTGTTTTATCTATTGGTTACTTCCAAAATTGGGGTTTTTATAATAAAAATTTATGGAACACGTAAGATTATATCGT
This sequence comes from Tetrapedia diversipes, assembly GCA_033822845.1. Classification (NCBI taxonomy): domain Eukaryota; kingdom Metazoa; phylum Arthropoda; class Insecta; order Hymenoptera; family Apidae; genus Tetrapedia; species Tetrapedia diversipes. The sequence continues at coordinate 665,412 of JAOPTO010002222.1, read as the reverse complement.
AACGTAACCTAACTATAGTATTAAATTCAAATGAACCTACGTCGTAATTATAGAACTGAGAAATGCAATTTTAACGGGCAAGTGCGCCGTCCTTTGTGAATAGGTTAAACGGGAGAAACAGCTACCAAAGGTAGATAGATGGGGAAAAGAAAATAATACGCACCAGAGAGGCAATTCCACCTCTCTGTTTCCTTTTTCCAACCATCCCCCCGTCGTTTGCCCCGTTTTCTTTCCGCCATTTTACAGCTAACACTCGCAGAAACTCGAACGGTTCGGCTGGAGGACAAGAACGAGCGCCGCGTGTTTTCATCGCGACGCGTCTCGCGACGCTTGTAATTTACATAAGCTTTCTTTTCATCCTGATGACGTCTCCACGGGGCTAGAGAACGCAAAAAGGCCGGCAAAACGCGTTAGGATCGAAATCCTTGCTCGTTCTTCCATCACAATGACGTTTTTCCACGATCGGGCAAACGTCACCCTTTTCTCTCAGCCGTCGGTGGAGCCGCGACTGTAAAACGATTTGTTGAAGTTCGTCACTGCAAATGGCTGATATTTTAAATACAGAAGATTTGTTTGCTGGCTTGGACCTTAATTCTGCAATCCTGCTAGCGGATCCTTGCGCTATGTTTTCCCTGAAATTAAGGGTCTGGGCCTGCGTTGCCCCCATCCACTGTCAAACCGGTCAACCGATTTGGGGCTCTTTGTCTAAAGTGCTGTAGCTGGAAAGCGTTGCCTTTTTCGACCATCGAAGTCAGTAACCTGCGGCCAACTGGAGCGATCAGTTGCGTCCACTTCCCGAATCATCATTTAACTTCGTGTATTACAATAAATTGTAAGAGATGCGACATTGTCTGCGGAGAGGAACGATGGCTTGTTGAATTGTATGTCGAGCAATCGGCAACAGGGCAACCGCTCATTTGTTTTAGATTTTTGGGGAGAAGTGAGCCCGAACGTCGCTCTCTGCGGACAGTTCGTGACGATCCTCACAAAATAGGATTTATTTTCATAGCGTGCAATTATTTAACACGATTTCAGCACAGTGAAAAGTCCTCGTCGTTGTTGCACCCTCCCTCTTCGACTCTCCCCGATTTTTTTCTTCTTTTTCACGGTTACGCGTCACTGACGGATGACTGGCGCGGTTTCCGGACAATCGGAACGCTCGTTCGGTCGCGATTAATGCCACGGCGATATCTGTGTTTGCCGTGGCGTGCTACACGTGAAACGATCTTATCTTTACGACCGGTTCGATAATACGTGTGTAATTAAAGCGGCGTCGTCGTAAGAAATTCGATGAGTCATATAGACGAACGGGGAGCGGAGTATACAGGTTCGATCTTGGAAAAATCTGCCGTGCAGCCGTTCAATTACGATTTAAGAGTGAAGAAGTTATTCTCTAACTTGACTTCTAGTTCAATTTAATCTAACCTAGTGTAATCGTGGTGAAATCATTAGAAAGTTGCGTTCAAACAATGTCTGTATCGTAACGTACCTTAGCTTTAAGAAATTATATAGATACTGTTTTCGTCTTTTCTCGTTAATATTGTATTTAAAGAGCTTGCCCCGTTAAAATAAGTGAATATAAAAAATAAATAATAAAAATATAAGTTACGATAGAGCAGGGGAGGAAGGAAAATGGAGGACGAAAATTCTCATTCAAAACAGCATAACTCCAATTAAAGTGATTTCATCGTCCAACACGAAAATTCGATGTCTGTAAAAACAGTGAATCCATTAAAAAGCGGCCTATCCGGTGCACGAGCAATAACCGGAAGTCTCATTGGATTCTCCAAACTCGTTGCCCCAGAAAATCAAACCGAACTCGAGAAACGATCTGCTCGTAGGAAGCAGCACGCTGTTCGAGGGGGAGGGGGTGAGTTTTTCGCAGCACCGGAAAACTCTTTGCCCCCATCCCCGCCATCCCCTCTTCCTTTTTTAGAGCTTTCTTTAAACAGCAAACGGGAACGGTGAAATTTCGCAGCGCGAACCGTTGCAAGTTTCGCGAAAGCCGGCCGGGGCAGCCGGGCTTCCGTTTGGAAGGAATCCATAAAACCGACGCAGGATGTCGGTTTATGGAACCGGGACTCGACCACCCTTCCGAAAAGATTCAGCGAGCACGCTCGCGGCTCCAGCGAGACACGGGGCATGATTTTTGTATGCAAAGCGGGACGACACGTAAAACCGTCGCGGTGAAGCTGACTCGTAAAAAAAAAGAAGAGAACACAGACAAAGAGAAACAGAGGGAGAGAAAGAGAGACAGGGTGATAAAGAGAAAGGGAGAGAAAGAGGGAGAGATGGCAGAGAACATAGATAAAGAGAAACAGAGAGAGACAGAGTGATAAAGAAAGGGCGCAGAAAAAGAGAGAGAGAAGACAGAGGAGAAGAGTGGAAAACAAATCGTGGCCCGACTACGCTCGACTTTTGGTTATTAGTCTATCCGCGCGACCGGAAGAGATAATTGAAAAATCAACCGTAAAGTTATCGATTTCCTGTCAGGGGCGTATAACACCCGATATAGGAGCGGGACAGAGAGACGCTCGGTCGTTCCAATAAGCGTCCCCTGCTAGATGCTGACGTGCATTCAACAACAGTTTTACGAGCTGTGTCCTACTCTTTTATCAGAAATAAACATTTGACTACCGCCGCGGCGTAACGCAATCAAAAAGCTCGCCGATCTTTACGGCCTCGTAAATAAAATTGCGCGAAAAGATGGCCGCGCGTCACTCTGCCTCCTCTTTTTCTAGGTCCTGTTGTCATCCGTGTCCCTGAGTCGATGGTACACGGAGCCGCGGTGCTGTTTCCATAGGCTCAAACAATTCTGACATATCAGACCGTCGTCACGAGCGTAAATCTTCGCGATAATGGAGCTCGCTAGCGTTTTCAACTAGTATTTCGTCGCCTCAGCTTTTCGCTTCTCATTGTTAAACAATCGTTGTCGTATGGTGTTGTTACCAGGCCCTGACACTTTACCGTCAATCTTTTAAAAGAAACTGCAGTTTCCCAATCGTAGACAAAATTGAAAAGGGGAGAGATAATCGGTTCGTCCTCGTAAGGTTCCCTTTCTGTCACAAGGAAATTCATTCTCGTGCCTTATTCCTATCGATATGGATCACAGAACTTATCCAACGGTACACGCGCGAGGTTTTCGCCTCCGATAACAAACGCTTTCCAAGAAACCTAGAGCTCGTCGCTCGAGTCTCTTCCATTTCCTCTGGAAAATCACGAAGCTTCGAGAGAGCCGCGGCTCTTCCATTCGAACCAACCTGTATCTCCTTACGCAAACAGCCGTTGCGTCACGCTCTCCGTCCCTTCTATCGGTGTCTAGTGTATACACCTCGCTCGTATTTGCTGGCGATGCGACGCAGAGGCACGGACAACATAGGGACCAGGTACGCGTCTTTGCTATACGATTCACGAGCATCTTTCCGCGTTTTATCGAAAAATGTGAAAAATTAGATAGACACAATATAATATATAAATAGATTTACAACACGTTTAACCCAGCTGCAAGCGTTAGGTCACTTTCGACCCGATTGCTTCCTTGGAAACTTGTTTCCTTGTCTATCCTTGCTATAGGGTTCTTTTAACAAATTTAGAGAATTATTGAATCAGAAAAGATTCACAGACCCCAGCACAGTCAGTAAAACACTAACTTTACGATGTCATCCCACATATAACTTCCGCAAATTTAATTCAATTCACTGTTATAAACGGGATCAAGTCCCATTGGTGTACATGAGGTATATCGATATAATACTTTTAGTATAGTATAACGCCTTACGTAAATGTTATTTATAATAATTCGTGCAGTTTATCGTAGTTTGTTTACAGTATAGCAGTATAGTAAGTTTATAATAATTTGTATTGCTTATTTTTGAAGATGAAAGCACCTGTTGTGAAAAAATTTAGATCAACATCATAGTTTATTAGGAAATTGTCGCGGTCATGGATTTTGAGAACCTAAAAGAACCGCATCGTTCGCTTTGCGAAAGCGACCCGTTATACATACGGGAGTCGCCTATATTAGCGTCACGCGTCTCCAATGGACGAGTAAACACTTTTGACCGGTATTGTGTGTACACAGACCGAAGAAAGGAGGACGAGCTTAGCTCTCGTGGCTCTCGCGCAACGACCCACGATGACCGATAAGTAGCGCTCGACCGGGGCCCGGTCACCAGGGCCCAATCGCCCTTCCAACGGGCCCAAAACATCGGTCACTTCCCCCTGCCCCCCCCCTGATTTACCTACCTGGCACGAATAACGCGTCGTGCACGTGTATCGAATGCCCGATTTCGGGCACGATCCCTACGAAACGTGGACGGCGTTGATTTTACCGTATGCCCGTGACAGGACACGAATATTTTATTTATCTATCGCCTATTGAATGAACGTGCGCTGTCAAAAAGGCAGCAACGGGTGTTAGAGCGGATTATACGATGGATTATGCATAGCGAGTTCGGGGTGCAGCAGCTAGTATAAGTTTGAAAAACGAAGACACCATGAAATATGGTTTCCTTCCTTATAAACACTGTAGACTATGCGATAACTGTTACTATTATTAATCTATTCACTTAAGAAGCTGAGCTCGTCATGCCAGAAAATGTGACGTTGCCCCGCGTTTAACCCTCCGAGTACTAGATTAGATTAGATTTATTAATTTCAGCGCTTAGGTAAAGAAATGGACTTGGATTGAACGTGTTAAAGTGTAGTATGTAGATTTAGTTAGTTAGACAATAAATTAGTTTAAATGAACTCCGGCATTAATCATTTGCCAAGCCAATCCAGCAGAGTTAATCCTGTGTAAATAGATAAATAAATAAATAAATGAATGAATAAAAAGAACGAAGGCAGACGTACAATCGCGCGGTGAAAAATGTCGTCACTCGTCTTATCATCGGGTCTTACAGAACAGATTCGTCGTTTCCAAATCGTTCCCGCGATCGTTCCGCAATTTCGCCCTCGCGCGAGATCGTGAACGTCCACGGAAATGTCGAGTTATTGTTCTTATCGGCCGGCGCGGCCCGCCATTAGGCAAGATTTATCGGCCAGATTCGCGGGATGTGTAATGGGTTCTGACGCGCAGGAAAATCGGTCCCGGGGCCATTGCGCGAAGCGTTAACACGGCCATGAATCGGCGAACGCGCGACCACCATGGCGTATCCCCGATCGGAACACGGGGTGGAAACTTTTCTGCTGAACTTGCCCCCGTAACTGGTCGCTTCTTCGATCGGAGCGGGTCGTTTTCCCCGCTCGACGAACTCCACCGAAATAACCGACAGAGGCCTTATCGATCGACCGTGAAGAGGCAGCTTTCGAGGAAAATTTTCCGTCGAGGTCGAGGCGACTTCTTTATAGGGTTAACTCTTTGGGGTTAGGTGGGTTTGTTGGATTACATAAAAATAGCGCGTGGAATAATGATGCAAATAACGAAAAGACAAATATATTTAAATATGGTGAAATACATGTATATCTTATACTTTATGTTCCTCACTATGGGCAATTCGTGACTGTCTCTAGAAGTGTGTAACGCTTTTCGCCGCGGCATGTTATACCTCTCACTCTAACACCGTTATTACCGGGAATTTTGAATTCCATGGCCCACAGGGTTAAAACTGGTCCCACCTTTTGCTTAACTCTTGATGCATGGTGGGATATATTTTAAGTCGCTTCGAAAAGTTGAAATTACTCATAGTCGAACAGTTTAATATCTTATTTAAAGGTTTTCGTTCAGTTGGCAATACTATGAATCAACTATAGAAATATTACACGGATTTCATTTTTCTAACGTATACTCATTTTTCACTCCCGCTGTATTGTGCACTGTATAAGAGGCTAATTTAACAAGATTCGCTTCGAGAAATTTGAAAGTCCATCAATTATTCTTAGTTGTTGTCGTTCATTACGAACAGCTAACCACCAGCAGCGTAAACCGCCCTTGAGTTTCCGCTGGAAAAGAAGGAAACAGGGGGAAACGACGTTCGATTCTCGATTAAACGGAGATACACAATTAATTACGACCGGGGTAAACTTTGGATAGCGTTCGTCTGGAAGGTTCCTTGTTTCCTCCCTCTCGAGCTCGTTCCCTTCTTTCTACTCTCCTTTCTCTTTTTTCCTCCGTTTCTCCCTCTCGCGGTTATGTGTCTTTAACGGAGCTGAAAGCGGGGGAGTAACTGCATCAAACGGATAACAGGAGTGGAGTAACCAGATCCAGCGTCCGTCCCCTCGCGTGGCAATTCACTCGCTCGCTAGCTCGCTCATCCGACCATCCGCGCCCGTCCATCTTTTCGGTCTTATCGACCGCAGCCTCCTATTACGCCGTCGCTCGCGCGAAGTCGCGCTCTAGGCGATTCCCGCCGCGTATCCACGTTTCTCGTTGTTGAAAATCAATAAAAAACTGTATATAGTCATATTATCATACTAAATGGTTAAACTTTTGGGAATTGAAATTAAACTCTGGGCAAGTAAATTTTAACTTAGGACAGATAAAGTTACTCTTTAGTCAAACGGAATTAAACTCTCAGGTAGCACTAAATTTTATTCACATAATTATGAAATATTTATGTAATTTTAGAAAAGGTTTTCTTCATCGGATTCAGCATTGGTTGTAAAAATTGTATCCTCATTTTATAAAATTAAGAACATAGCCAGAGGAATTATAGGTGGTCCTGGAGATCATCAAGTTGTGGAAGTTTTTTAAGAATTAATAACACAATATATCTTTTACTTTCGCTTCTTACTCACTCGGCCACGCTTTCCACACACACACACACACACACACTTTCCTAACATCGATCCTGTCTCCTAGATCTGCGTGCTCTCTTTAAAGCAAATAAATGGCAGCACCACAAATGGAAATACAGGGTGTATCTTCCAGCAATTCAGGAACACCACCCAACAATCAGGCTTACCTTGCTCTACGAACAAAAATATAATTCAGGTTTTCTCGGTTTAGATAAAATTCCCGGAATCTAACCGCGAGTAACTTACTTGGGTTCCACGGAACTCGCTGGTAATCGGCTTCGCTTTAATCGATAACACGGTTCACGCTGTCGAGGGTTTCCAGAACTTCCTACAGGCGACGAAGAGTCACGACACGGTGTTCGATAAAGAACGCCTCGATATCTTTTCACTCGTCGGTTTTTACGAGACGCTACGCTCGCGTTTCGAGGTATCCACGGGTTTCCGCGGAAGAAATATCGTCGGGTTCCTCGGGAAACTCGCCAGCCGGTCGATAATCGTCGAACGAGCCCGCCGATTGCCTGTCGATTACAGCGCTGACGAACGGGGAAATATCTCGCGAGCGAGAATCGTGAGTCGACGATAACGAAACCGTTGATCATTGCCAGCCACGTTCACGTGGATCGATAAACCATAATCGAGGCTTTTGCTCTTATTTACCGATTTCATAGGGACCCAGGTTCATTCGCGTGTACGAAATTTCGCGAGCAAAGTCTGAGCAGAAGCTCTCTAATACCGTTGAAAGTGAAGATTAAGTAATTAGCACCAGTATTTGTTATAATTTCAGAACTTTACGCATCGCTGCACTCGATGCTCATCGATCAAATGAATTTTTAGTCTCTCGAACTTTATCACGTTACACCTGGGTTATAAAAATTCTAATAAAGCTAATTAAAAAAGAATAATAATAATATTGATTTACTCAGCTGAGATACTCTGAAAGCTAAACTTCAAAAAATACCTTTCCACGTCAGCGATAAATTTTACTTTCACCTCTTACCTATGCCAACAAAATTATAGAGTTAATTCATTGTAAGAGTTAGGAGTAAAATAATAATAATAATAATAATAATAACAACAACAACAACAACAACAAAAATAACAATAATAATAATAATAATCTTTATTTGACGGGTCAGTAGCCCATTATATACAAAAGTATACATAAAATGAATTTATCGGACGTTAAATACAATTAAATGTGTAAGTTTACTTCTTGGGTGAATTTTCAACTGGTGCCTCGAAAAAAGAAAAAAATAAACTCGATCGCCTGAGCGAAAATTAACGTCTCCGACGAGAAAAGGAAGGGCGATCGTATGGAAGTCCAACGAGAACACCCGGCAAAGTATGTTGCATCGACGAGCGAAAGGGGTGGTTTTCGTTTCACCGACACACCTTCCTTTCAGTCCGCCGGGCGACGAAAATAATATTACCCCGGTCGAGCGGACAGAAGATTTCGAGGGTCGAAGAAGGCGGTCTCGCAAGCCAATCTATTTAGCCCGGAGGATCGAGTATCGAAGGATCAGCCAGAGCGAGGACACGCCGCCGGGTACACTGGCTCGGTCCCGTGGCGCTGGCCGCCTCCTGGAAATCCCTTTTACGGCGTGTCCTTCGACCCCCGGCCGCCTGTAAACCTCACAAATTACGTCCCAGAGGGCGAGGCCCGGAAGAGCCCGGCGGAGGGAGCAGGTGCGCGAATCCCGTCGTTCCGTGTGCCGCACACGTTGCACAGGATGTCGGGGAACCGGTAGTGTACACCCTGAACACAGGGGTGAAGTCGACTTGGTGCGAGAGAATAAACTGGGAGGATAGAGCGACGTTTTCGTTGGTGTGAATTAGTTAACGTGATGTTTTTGTTGGAGAGTAATTGAATTCTTGCTGGGAGTTTTTTGAGAAGAAAATTTTTCCTCCCCCTTCTCGTGTAATGAAGGTTTGTTATTATTGCGAGAAGGAACTGCATGATAGAGACTGAAAAAGAAAGAAGTGTTTCGAAAGCGTACGAAAACGTATCTTCGATAATTCGATCTTGAACAGTGATTCGCTGAATCTACATCTTTTTGTGTGCGTGTAGATTCACTCCTCTTCCGTGTTATCCATTCACTGACACACAACGCGTGTGTTATTATTTCAGTCGGTGCTGTTTCATTCTTCTCTTCGTTTCCCCTTCGAGAAAACAGGTTATTCAATTCCTTTCTAAAGTAACGTTAAACATATAGACAGCGTTTGCAATTCGAAGAATTCAAAGAATGCTTTACGTGGCTTCCTCGTCCCATAACAAGCGTCTGTTACGCCAATCGTGCCCTTTCGTTTCCGGTTGCTTGTATCTCTCGCCGCGGTGAGCCAACGTGTTCGAGCCGAGAAAAGACTTATCGTATTCTCATAATATCGACGCTTTTGAATACATCGGCGAATTTTACGCGAGATCGTTATTTACGATAGCCGAGGGAGCCAAGTTTTCACCGTGCCGCGTCGTGGACGCACCCTCGTTACCGTGCACAACCGGAAGTACCGTTCGTGCGCGTGTGTGCGCAAGTAGAAGCGACAGAAGGGTAGACCGTTGCGTGTCGAACGGCGATTCGTCTGGATTCCCGTTGAAACGAGATTCTACCGTCTGCGCTCTCGCTGTACGAATTTCGTAGCGCGAGTAGATCTGAAATATCGCCCCCTTCGAACGGTGAACCCAACTCGGTTCAAGTAGCCGTCGGTTCTGCGGCTGATTTATTTAACACGTTGAATGCCACGCCAGTTTCACAGGGTTCGCCTATGGCGCCACGATGAATTTTCTATTATATGAAACATACTTTTGAAGTATTACCTACAACAAATAAGTTACAGTGTGTAATTATTTTTAGATGTTTTATATTGCATTAATTTTTTCACATCCTTGCATTAACGATGGTAATAACGAAAAAATGATAAAAAAATGATAAGTATTGGCATTTTTCCAAATTATGTATTACTGCCAATTTGAGCGCCCCGGTCACCAGTGACCCCTACGATGCTACCGTCAAATTGAGTGCCGGTCACTGGTGACCCTCCGTAGCATTGATCGTGTTTACGATGTTAATAATGAAAAATTGATAAATATTCACATTTTTGCAAATTATGTATTTCTACCAATTTGACCCTTACCAGTCACCGGTGACCCCCACGGTACCACAGCCAAGTTGAGTGTCGGTCACTGGTGACCCCCGTGGCATTCAACGCGTTAACGATGGTAATAATGAAAAATTGATAAATATTCACATTTTTGCAAATTATGTATTTCTACCAATTTGACCCTTACCAGTCACCGGTGACCCCCACGGTACCACAGCCAAGTTGAGTGTCGGTCACTGGTGACCCCCGTGGCATTCAACGCGTTAACGATGGTAATAATGAAAAATTGATAAATATTCACATTTTTGCAAATTATGTATTTCTACCAATTTGACCCTTGCCAGTCACAGGTGACCCTCACGGTACCACAGCCAAGTTGAGTGTCGGTCACTGATGACCCCCGTGGCATTCAACGTGTTAACGATGGTAATAATGAAAAATTGATAAGTATTGGCATTTTTCCAAATTATATATTTCTACCAATCTGAGCGACACGGTCACCGGTGACCCCTATGGCATTCAACGTGTTAATTGGCTGTGCACGTTTCTACGCGGTCCTCGAAACGCATTCGCGGCGGCTTTTAGAGTTGGCTGAAAAGACGAAGTGCCCCGTGGGGTTCGACGCTCGATAATTTAATGATAATTTAACGAGAACGTTTCCGGTTGCCAGGTTACCCTCCCCTCAACCCCTTGCCCCTGTAATTTCGCGTAAGGCGATTACTCAACGGCTGCGGTTCTATCTTGAACGTATTATATGTATACATAGCTGTAATTCTGCTGCGTTTCTTCTCTTTCTATGTGTCGGCAAGCAATTTTCCTTTTCTGCAGTTTTCCCGGAGCCAGGCCGCTCGTAAACCGCCGGCTCGCGCTTTTTGCGACCGCGAAGAGGTATGATCACCGGGCATCCCGTGTCTTTTGCGGTGCACCGCACGGAATCGACGATATTTCCCGCGTACCAACCCGGACGCTAATTCGCCGGCTCATAAATTCGCAGCTGGTTATTTCCTGGTCTTCGCTAAACGAAGTATCGTCTCGCTGCTTGGCCAATAATATTCTTCTGATAAATACGAGGTTTCGAGAATCGAACCCTTTACGGCCGCGAATCGAAATTAGATGGGTACGCTGGGATTAAAAAGAAAGACGATCGTGTTAATTAATAAGTATTCCTCTGATCATCCTCTGAGAATCTTGAAACTGAGAGAGATATTTAAAAATCTACATTTGCTTTAACACTTATCAAACCGAACGAAGAGATCTCCCATTTTCTCCTTAACAAAGCACTGCCATTGATTCTCGTATAACTACACTCAAAATAGGAACTGAATGTTACCGCAAGAGTAGCGTATCATTAACGTATTTAAACTCCTCTCAATGGCTCGTGATTACAAAACAAGCCTTGCTCACTATTAGCCTATCATCTCGAAGCTCATAGAAGAACAATCAAGATCAGAACTCTATGTCTTACGCATTAACGAACGAACTATAGTAATCTGAAGACACCGCGAAACTGCGTTGTGCTCGCGTACAGATCAACGCCATCCGATCGATCTCTCCGATCGATCTCTCCAAGTGATCGTGCAATACTTTCGAAGGACAACCGTTTCGCGGGACAGGAAGTCGGTCGTTCGGCTCTGAATCGTTAGATTGCGGCACGGATCCGGCACAGTTGTATTTATACATTTATTATTCAGCGCGTCGAACAGTACGCGGCGCGGTCGCGGAACGCTCGGAATGTTGCAAGATTACCGGGGAACGCGGAGGTTTTGCTGATCGGACCGTTATTGTAGCTGCTGCTGCAGCGATTGTCGGCGTGTCGTTCACCTCGAGCCGGCTGTTTTCTGCGCCGAGCGACGTATCGACATTTCCCTCGGAAATTCCTTGGTTCCGTGCGCCGCGCGCCATTTTCGACGCGTTTCACCGACGGGTACACAGAGTGACACCTATACCGAAGGCTAAACCCGTTGGTCATACAACACCACCGTTTCTCTACCGTCATCGATCACTGATACATCTGCGAAATTTAATTGCAAGCGCGAATCAATCCTGTTTATCTCGCATTAATTGTGCTTGGTTGGGTTGTACTGTCTGTGAATATACGGTAGAGAATCGTTGAAGGTTGTTAATGAAAAGGATTTTAATCCTTATGGTTCCAAGTCTACCTTTCGAGCACCACCGATGTAGTAAATAATATAAATATTGTAATCAAAATTATATTACTTCTGAAATGAATAAAGATTGTTTCGAGTGACTTTAATATTATTATTCACACGTCATTGTAGCATTTAAAGTCTGAAAACTTGCGAGTCGATCACATTTAAAAGTAGGAGTGTTAAGGGTTAATGCCCAGTGTATTTTAACTATACAAATAGTATTTATTTATAGTAATACGTAATACAATTAACCGGAGTAGCAGAGCGTGGTTACGATACATGGACAGCACATGATTAGACCGATAGAACTGATAACGAAGACAAGATCGATAGATCGATCGCGGTCCTACATATGGCAATCGCCAGGCATCATCGATAACGAAGATTTACAGTTACACCTGATAGTTGAAAACTTTGGTATCGCAGTTAAGTAGTACTGTGTTTCGTTGAAAAATTTACAACGCGTGCTCGATATCGCGCTTCGAAAAATTTTGTTACGCATTCCCGTTGCATTGTTCGATCCGTGTATTAGCAAGAGAATGCCTCGCGCGTTTTCACGCGTGTTCGACGCCTGTTTCATTTTAAAAACGCGGATCGACGCAACGTAACGTAACGTTGGACGGTGTACAGGCAACAGTGATTAAGGAGCACGAGTAATTGTTATAGGGAACGTATGATAGAAACGGATTACATAGATGCTCGGTTGTCGATACGAGGATTAACCGTTCGACGATCACGTCTAAGCTCTATAACCTGACCCAATTACTAAAATCGCCCCCGTATACGTTTCGCTCGGCGATTAATTTCGATACTGCCTCATAGCTGCTGGCTGTGGTGTCCAGGATCGATATAAATCCACGTTCGATTCTCGTGGAAACGAGCCTGGCCCAGTGCGCGCGTTTCTGTTCCCGTCGCCAATAAACGCGTCTATTAACTGTCCGCGCGGACGGGAAAAAAAAAGGAAGACCGAAAAAAAACGAATGATCCGCGACCCGGCCGTGAATTTTAACGTTCTCCAACGCGGCAGTCGCTTTCTACAAGCCACCACCACCACCACCGCGGCCCTCCGCGTCCGCTTTTACGACTGCGCTTCCGTTGCGACCCATATCCGGTACTCTCGAGTATTCGTTCACCACGGCTGCGTGCACAGCACCGTTGGTTCGCGGTATTTTTGCACTATTTATAATCACGTCGACAGCACCGTTACCGGGCCACTCCGCATAGCTATGCACCCTTTTTTATTTCGAGTTCGCTGCAGGACGCCGTAAGCGGACCGTTTTTTACGGTTGCAAAAAAAAAATTGTTTGTTTTTTCACGAGCTTTTCGTTTAAGTATTTTATAACCCACAAGAGAGAAACAGAGGAAATCAGTGGAATAAATTCTTCCGCGAGTAAGGGAATACTGTTTCTTTCGATTTTCAAGCTGATACGTTGTTGACGCTATTCCTACCGACGCTTCACGTATGCTTATTCCTACGTAAGACAGGCTACACATTTTTCTTAGAAAATAAACAATGAAAAAAGAAGTGAATATTGAAATATGTATTATGCGCATATTTGAGGAAAAGTCGTGAAGTTTAAAAGTGATTCGATTACGTCGTATATAGAAAATTCTGATCGAAATTTTAAGAACGGTCATTTGACCGGTTGTGGTAGGAATAGTGTTAATTATTTCGAAGGCGCCGAGTTTTTTGGTCACAAATGTACGTATACTGCGTACAGTATTTTTTTATCCCATTTTGTCCGAAAGATCTTCGACTTCGACCGAAACCGGTTAAACAAGTAAAAATATCTCCGTTGGAGTGCAAAATTTACATGCACCTGTACCACCACCGCGGCCCATTATGTCCGTTCATTATTCCCCGAAAAAATGGCACAGCCGACGGAAATAAATTACCGAACGCAACGCAACGCAACGCACGCGTTGAAACCAGCTTTGACGATTGCGCTCGTTCTCTCCGATTAATCACCGAGCAAATTTGACAGCGCTGTGAAATGCACGCGGCGGGTCTGCGCCCAACAATGCAAATTCCAACGAGCGGAGCGCGCGGGACGATGGCCATTTTGGCGCACGACCCGGATCGGCGTAATTTTCCTTTTCCGCGGGAGGCCCATATCGACGAAATAACACGCTTATCAATTACAACTTAATTACCCGGCCGTTTCGGTCTGCGCATTACCAAGCAACGAGCTGCGGTGCACTAGAGCGAGGGATGTGGAGGAGGAGGAGGAGGAGGAGGAGGAGGAGGAGGACGCGCAGTCTCGACGCGCGCGTGTGCTTCGCGCAGCGACAAACAGCGTCGCTTGGGCCGTTTCATTAGCCAAATTGGATTGGCTGAAATCGAGTAAATTTAAATCCAGCGCCGCGATCGCGCGATAAAACGTTTGCGATCCCACTATTCGAACCGACGTTTTTTTTTCTCCATCCCTCCCCCCGGCCACCCTTCGCCGGGAGTGCGCCGTTCAATCGCTTTAAATGGATTTCCACGTGAAATTACAGCGCGACTCTCTCGCGTGCCTGCCTCCGCGCCCCGTGTTTGCTCGTGGACCATCACCGTTCTCGTTCGTGGCGGGCTCCATAAAGAGGAGGGCCGCCATTGTTATCGCTGGTAAGCCGTTCCAGCGAGCTCTCGTGTGCACGCGACACAGCGATTCTCCGCAGATCCAACGTTATCCGCTCGAAAAAAAGGGACGAATGCGTTGGCGTTACAGTTCGCTTATGAGCAGACAGTATCGAGATCACGTCGAGCACAGTGCCGGAAATCGCGATGGTACAAGGGACGAGCAGAGGCTCTCTTCGACGCGTGGCGGGGGCAGATTCGATCGAGGGCGCGCGGAGATACATCGGTGCAGTCGCGAGGAAAGTTTCCTAGCGAGTGGAACCGAAACGGAAACTCTTTGTGGGAAAGCGAGAGTTAATGGTAGACGTAACGGTAGCAGAGGATAATTTGTAAACGATAATTTGGTAGAGTTGTGATGTAGATAGATGTAGGATTTGTAATCACAAATAGTAGAAATAATGATAGCAAAGGGTAATTTATAAACGATAATTTAATACAGATAAGAATTTCTTTAACCGCAAGAGATCGCCCGAGATTCGCGGAGGGGAGAACGATGAAGAAGGAAGGGAAAAGAGACGAAACACGATATGCACACGCGAGCGGGCAGCAGCGGACGATAAAATTCGGGCGTTAATCAGAATCTTGTTTCCGCGGCGCGGACGATCTCTCTAACGAGGGACCGTCGGCCATTGTACCATTTACACAATTACACGTTTCCATTCCCCCCGGACGTTTCCGCGTTTATATATATCAGCCTCGACGGCCAGGTGGGCGGCGGGCACTCTCCCTTGGTGCGATTTCCCCGCGTACGTGTATGTGTGTGTGCGCGCGCGCGCCCGTGTACCTGCACAGTCACCGTAAGAGAGTGGACGGAAGAGGGCGCGCGACGCGAGCGGAATTTCTTCGTGTCTGACGGTGAAAGAGGAAGCGGAGGAGGAAGAGGCGGAGGAGGATGAGGCGGAGGAGGAAGAGGCGGAGGAACACGGGACAGGAATCGCGAGAGTGCAGAATGATAGAGGGAGCTAGTCTGACGAGGCTGGAAGATACCTCTACCCTCCTGGTGCGGTGGAGGAGGAAGAGGTAGAGGAGGAAGAGGCGAAGGAGGATGAGGCGGAGGAGGAAGAGGCGAAGGAGGAAGAGGCGGAGGAGAAAGAGGCGGAGGAACACGGGACAGGAATCGCGAGAGTGCAGAATGATAGAGGGAGCTAGTCTGACGAGGCTGGAAGATACCTCTACCCTCCTGGTGCGGTGGAGGAGGAAGAGGTAGAGGAGGAAGAGGCGAAGGAGGTCGTGGTTGTGGATCGGTCGGGGGTGGATGTAAAAGTGCGTGCGGCGGTGTGTGTCGGTGCGTACACACGTGTTATTGATCGCGTCGAGCGCTCGCACGCTCGCAGGGCTGCCTACAACCCCGGCAGCGGCGTAGCTGAAACAGCAACCGCATTTTCCCGCTAACTCTATTCTCTTAGAAACCACTTTGCGCGCGGACCCAGCGCGCGGATGAGCGGAGCGGTCGCCGCCACCACCGTTGCGTCTTCTTTGTCTGCTTGGAGGCGCCGTGCGTTTGCTTCCGCGCGGAAGTTTCTCGTCGATTCGCGGCGCACCGCGATTGTTTCGCGGATAATTCCTGTCGTATAGCTGGCGGAGGATTTGTTAAACGCGGTCGATGAAAAGAAGTGAAAGGATAATTGATGGTGGAAAAAAGTAGAGGGAGATGGTAGGTAGGACGTCGAAGTAGTAATATCGAGGATCGATAGTGCTAGAAATTCTACTATATAGGAAAAGATTGCAGTAGATTCTTACCTTGGATTGTGGAAATAAAAAAACACGTGGTATCGTCAAGGCGACAAATTGAACGACAAAAGACAAAAGAGTTTTTATTTTTGACTAGAATTTGAGGTGAACGTAGCCCTCTGGTGGTATTCTCATACATGTTGGTTATAGCGGGAGATTATATACAGCTTGTGTACTTTAACAAATAGGGTCGATGGAAATTCAGCTTGCGATAGAGTTATCGTGTTTCAGCTTCGAAGATACGGTTGCCGCGATGTTTCGCGCGCGGCACTTCAAGTTTGTTGCAGACGAGTCTTCAGTTTTTGTAGCGCGCAGACGTGCAAACGGGGGAAATGTAAACGGTGGCATGTAAATGGAGTTTCGTTAAAACGCATGAACGAATTTTGTTAAATAAAACCGCCATCCAACGGATGGTAATCTACGTTTTTGTCGGCTGCACGCCGCTTTTGACTTCTCTTGATTTGTATTTATGGTCGGTTGGACGCCAAAAAATTAATATTGACGTTAATAAGAATTGAAGTCGTGGATGGTTTGCGCGGGGGCGGGGGAGGGTGGGAGGGTTCGGGTGGATTATGTTTGCGCTTGAAGGGGAACGCAATTAGGTGGCTCGCGGGGAGCACGGTTAAACATCATTGAACACAGGTTACACACGTTACACAGACGTCATCGTGCACACATTACGGGGGATGTTAAATATCAACGGACGCACGTCATACACAGAACGCGGTCTACGTCGAAAGGGAGAACGAGGGCGGGAGGGAGGGCGAAAGGGAGAAAAAGAGGACGGGGCTAAATATAACAGGAAGTTTACACTCTGAAAAATTGTAGCAATTTGTCTGGAAACGTAACCTCTTACCGGGACAAATTTATGTCAGGCTTTTGCTAATTAGAATTAATGCATTTCGCAACGTTCCAGTTTTTTTTAAACTGGCTTTATTTCGCACGGTTATGCACGATACCCTGGATTATTTATCGCGTTTATCTCCTGATTTGCCGATTTCAAATTACTCAGAATTTTACATACACACACATTTTCATTTATATTAATTTTCAACCGATGACAGCAGTTTATTTCGTTTCCGATATTATTTCAGCGTCACTTTGTACAATTTCGTCGTATTTCAATATTTTCCCAACCCTAATGTTGTTCCTTTATTAGTCGTTCGTGGTTATTATTCCGTCTCTATCGATATGTGACCGGAAACGTATGAAAAGCCGACATTCTATAGGATGCCTAGGCATTGTATTATTACGTACTTTCCTTAGGCAAGTAAATGCTATTTATGCAAAGTATGAAAAAAGGTCCTGATAAGTCTACTATATAAATAACGTGCGTTCCTCAAAAATACAAATGTTATTCTGAAAAAATAATGAGAGTGCTATTAAAAAAAATTTATTTAAAACACGTAAAGAAAAATGAATGTTGTGTAAAATAAAATTTATGCCTTGTCACATGATATTCGAAACAGATCGGAAATGTATTTTATACATTGCCGACTAGTTTTAGTCATTGTTATATACGATACCCAGGCATTCTGTAGAATGCTGGATTTCAAACTTTGCCTGGTAACAGATACAACAGTAAAATCGTTAACACGAAATTTAGCTCAGCTCTGTAAGATTACCATCCAGCAGCACGTCGAGAAGTTAAAAACCGTGCGTCGAATCGAACGGGGTGGAAACACGGTTAGAGATTCGAGCGCCACGGCGAAAGGGAGGCGCGGATTTGGCCGCGAATCGGCCGGATATCGAGGAATTAATACGGAATAGCCGGATTTAACGCGAGCACACTCTGTAACCGGCCCAATTATTCGTATTAACGTTCGATTCAGCGAGTTTTCACGACGCCCCAGCACCACCGCGTCGCCGTCCCGTCTCTGTTTGTAATATTTCCATATTTGTAATGCTCGCGGCCCGCGGGCAAATCCGCGGAATCCGAATAATACGAGTATCCGCAACCAGTGTCGGCAATATCCGTGTTAGCCGAATAATGCGAATATTCGTATAAGCCGGATCATACGGATGTCCGCCGATTTATAAATTCGCATTGTCGCGCGGCCGTATGCAAATGCCTGCTCGACCGGCGAGCAAGCGATCGGCTGTCCAACGGTTTCCGGTTAACGTCCCCGCCTTTTTATCAATTCGCGCTCGTTTGATCGTCCCTGCGTTTAATTTTGCCCCACCCCTTCTCTTGATCGCGTTCAAGGTGACGGGACGGGAAGGGGAAGGGGTTGTAAATTGGTTGTAAACAGGGATGAACATTCGTCATTTGCGGAAGAATGTAGACGATGGATAATTTAACGCTAGCACACGGATACGTTCAACTTTAACTCTTTAAACTCGAGAGGTGACTGTTAGTCATCTAATGATATTAACTCCAAAAGTTTTCAAATTCGAAACATTTACTACGTTTCCCTTATATTAAACTTCAGTTAGTTTAGTTAAGACATATACTAAAATTTACATATATGACTATTTAACTTCCGGATCTGACTAATAAACAAATTAAGTCGCGAAGCTATCATTAGACGACTAACAGTCACCTCTCGAGTGCAAAGACTTCCACGTACTTACCGTTTTCTACTAAAAGTAACTCAGTGCACGAACGAACAAATAAATAAATAAATAAATAATTTATTCAGCGTTATCAAGCATCGCCCGATTCGTAATACGATTTCACGATTTCCACAAAGTTTCCCCCGCTTTTTTTATCATCGTCGCTGCGTACGAACAAAAACGAAGAAACAAAACGACCGCCTTATCGAGGACTCCATCCGTCTGCAGTTAATCCGGCTTTAACTTGCATGGAATTCGACGGGAACCGTGCGTCAGGATTTCCCGCCGCCACGCATCCGTCTTCCCCGCAATCGCGTTTTCGTTTCTGTCGATAAAGGGTGCGTCCGCGTCGCGTCTCAACTACGCTATTACTATTACGCCATAAAAGAATATTCCAAAGGCAATTGTATGCCATCAAGAGATAAGCTTGCCCTTGGTCACACGATTCCCGATCATATGGAAAGCTCTCAGAAAAAGTCAACAGAGTCACTGCACCATCAGGAGATAAGCCCCACTCCTGATCACACCTCTGATATAAAAGGAGGCCAGATCAACGGACGAGGATGCAACAATCCAATTATAGAAGAGCCAACGATCCAAGAACAATTCAAGAACGATTCAAAGATGCAAGAATAATTCAAGAATCAAAGTCTGTATTACTGTGAAATAATTATTTTTCAAAAACTCCTCGAAGACTTCTTGGTCGTAACAAATTAATAAAGTGTTATCTCTAACTATCGTTGATAGCAGTGGTGGTCTAATAATCATTTGATTAACTTTGCGAGTGATAGTACGTTCCTATGTAGTCATTTTCGACACGTTTTGTTGGAATCGCGTTGATACCCATACCAAAGTCCATGCGTGGCAGTTGGATGACGCTGATGGAATAAAAGGACAGAGATAGGGGCAGAGGAGAGGGAGAGTAAGAAAGAAAGAGAGAAACTGTTGCAGTTGAACGCTCCATATCGCGATACCAAGCTGATACGTGGCTGCTATAGGAGGACAAGGGCCTTTGACCCTCCGCAGCCGACCTTACCTACGTACCTTATCGCCCTTTGGGGGATGTAGCGGCGGTATCCGATCGGAAGGAAATGGAGCCTTTTGCGTGATTCATGGGTTCGAGTGCAGCACGCGATATATAACCTGGAAGCCAGGGGAAAAGTTTCAAAGCGATTCGCTATGACCGCTCGAGAAGCAGCCTGAATCCCGTGTCTTAAATTTTGCCGGCGTTCGAACCTAGAAGGATCGAAGTGGGCCAAGAAATTCCTCGATATTGTCTCGCTGAATTCTTTTGCTGAATCTCACTTCCGTCCACTATTATCAACATGCGACTGGAATCTCGATTTCCTTTACTTACTTTCGTTCGTGTAAATATAGGGGTCATTGAACCTTTAGCTAATGGATATCCTGGTTTTGTTGTGTTTTCTTGAACACTTTGAAGCTCATTTAATTGGTGATATCTTGGAAATCGAAAATTAACTTCTTAGCGCTCCGTAAAAGGTTCATAAAATAGATAAAACATCTTCGATTGATTTTGAAACTTGTAGAAAAAAACTTCATGCAGCTCTATCTTTGACCAGCACGTTTGCTTTTCATTACCATACCTTGACGAAAAATTCTATGATTACAGTTTCGTGAGTCAAGCACTGTTAACAAAAAAAGAGTACAATATTTATTTATTTATTCAAGGTTCTCGGAGGTGTATAGAAATTTAGTAAATTAACGAAAGCCGAGCGTTTAATGTCCCCCCTCATAAAATTAGATAGAAAAATCATATTACCTCGTTGATCAAAACAGAGTATCGAAGTATTGTACTATTTTCGAGTTCTACTAGACCGTAGAGTTGCCTCCAATCTTAATCACGTTTTCCTACACGACTCAATTGAAACCCGCTAAAGTAACCTTAATTAAAGACAAGCTCGTTACCTCGATCGAAGATCGCGCGTATCCACGCGGGGGGGGGGGGGGGGGCGGTGCCATCGAACGCGATCGTGGAACTGTTTTATGGCAAAAGTTGCGGAGGATCCGCGTGTCCGCCTCCAGCGGAGGGTAACTCGTTTCCGTGGAAGTCGCGTGATCCGTTCCCGAGTGTCCGTGTCCCGGTGTGCACGCACAAAACGTGGCGTTCATTAAGGGCAGCTCTGCCCTCTCCCCGTTGGCCGGCCCGTCCGTTTCCCTCGCGCTCGCGTCCGCCAGGAAGTCGGACGGCGGTAATTACAGGGGCTTCAAAGGGTCTGCTTTCGGCTTCGTCGGACAGCTTCGTGGGAATTCAAAGCGAATCGGGCCACTCGGGGCGAGGGATTCGCCCCTTCTGCTCGGAACTGGCAAGAAACGAGATTTAAAAGCGGTGGCTCCGAGGTCCGGGCTCTAACGATTGCGCGCCGAAAACGCGCGTGTTAGCGGAGAATCGGTGGTGGCATCTGCGAGGCGAGTCGACTCATAGAATGCCTATGCGTTAAGCATTTCCTAGACTGCTGTCAACGAAGGAAAATTTGAATAAAGGGGGCAAAGTTCAGCCAAAGTTCTTCTATATTATCTTTAACTTTAATACGCGCGTTTACCGTACCCAGTGCGCGTGGACCTCGATTCGGATTCGTCGAGTACACCTGTGCTTTGTTATTGTCATTAATTATCTGGCTCTGATAATAGGCAACAACGGAATACCAAGATTATTAGATTGACAAAAGTAAGTTTGTTGAACAAAACTAAACACAAAAACTAAACGTATATGTGTAGCAAGGCGATTGTCATTTTGCGATTAACACAAACAAGGTTGTCATTGTATGCGTTACCACTTGTAAAACAGAGAAATATTAGTGACTCCGGCACAGTATACGGAGGGTTAAACGCAGCCGGAGGTTACCTCATTGACCTCGCGCAACGCTGAAATTAATTGCGTTCTGTTTGAAGCGCATGCAGTTTTGAATAGCGTCGAGGTTGCTGGAACGACCCGAAATACCAAATACTCCTCGGATTATTTAAACGATCGTATTATTTATAGTACGTTTGCTGTGTATCGGTACGGTGGGTTCGGAATAGGTTTCAATTGGTAGATTTTGGTTAGGTTCAGGTTTATTGTAGGCGTTTTAGATTCTGATTAGGTGGAAGCGCGAATGTGTTACACTGATCGCGGAGGTAATAGTAAAGTGCATTGTACTAAAGAGAGTGGTGTCATTCCGGTACTCTGAGTAACGTGTACAAAATTAGCCCGACATTGAACTTGTTCGTAGCCTGACTATCTCTTTTACTTAGGTTGCATTTTTGGTCGCATTTTCCGCGCAAGCTGAAAGGATTCTTGGTTTGCTTCCGGTGGAACACGATCATCGAATTGCCCCATCCCGTGGAAATTTGTTCCGCAGAAATCGGTTGATAACCGCGGTAATTTTCCAAGGAATTCTCTCCCTCTCTTTCTCCCCTCTTCCTCTCTTTCTCTTTCTTTCTCTTCCTCTCTCTTCCCTCCTCTCTCATTCTCTCTTTCTCTCGGCATAATCCGATCGAAAATCCCGGGAACAACGGTCGTCGTCGCGGTTGGAAGCAAAGAAGGAACGTGAATATCGATTCAGATGGAGGGCTCGTTCGACCGGGCCACCGCTTTCTTCCACTTTCCTGCCTTTTCTCGCTGGGTTTTCACGTCCCAGAAACCAGTCGCCGGAATAAAAGGGCCTCCTCCATCGTTTCGACTATACAAATACACATATAGCGCTCGCGTGCCGCGTTACATTCGCGATTTCGCCTTTCAACGCTTTGTTCCACGCAAACGAGCAGAGGAGTTCGAGCTATGCGTATATAACACCGCGACGGTATTCTCTTCTTGACGTCTTTAAATCACTTCGAAGAGGAATCGCGTTTTCTTTTCCTCCCGTTTCGCTCGAGCGTATTGCAGTTCTTTTCGCGTGACACGGAATTATTCCTCCTGGTGAGCTTTTCCTCCTCCTCTTCTTCTTCTTCTTCTTAATACGATTTTAAAGCGGTACCTTCTAGAGTTAGAATTTCAGTTTCCTGTTATTATCTTTATAGGTAGAAAGTTATGAACTATTGCTGCTGCAATACTTATAGGTACAGCACTAGGAATTTATGTTCAATCATTATGATCTTGACGGTTTTCAAGAATTCGTTCGTTTTCTGACCTTCGTCAGGTCATTTAGCAAGCGTGTTTCGTGTTAGTATCGAAATGGCAATTTTTGCATCTGGTAACAGCTGGTAAAGCAGTGAAACGGTTAATCAAATATTTTGGTAATATTTGTTTACTTCAAGCAAGATTCCAGCAGAATGTAAATATCTTGGGTCTTAAAGGTTATCACCTTGTCAAATATCTAGCGATGGATATATGTATGTATTAACTGCAATTAAAATTTCGGAGCTACTAATGCAGTAATTTAATGTTTTGCGAAGTAACAGCAAATCAATAATGATCCATCTACATTTTAGAATCCCTTGACCTAATCGTTTCCATATTGATTCCATTCGTTCCATTATTCCATATATATTCCATTATTGTTACCATTGTAATCCCTCCAACATTAATGCACCATAAATATGTAACACGCTATGCAGTCAGAATCCTGAGGATTCTGAGGCATCACGACGCTATCGTTAACCCCTTCATCGACACGATTCGAAACCCTAGCCCCATTTCTCCGTATTAAAAGGAAACGGCTACGAAGCAGCTATTTTACCCTCTGCTAATTAGCAGACGAAAATTTTTTGCCCCGTCCTCCATATAAGCTTGCGCTGTATAAAATTTCGAGGAAGCGTAACCCCGTAACGAAATCAAGAAAAAAATGTCTCAGGGCTTCATTCAATTAGGCTTCCCTGCCAGCCCTTCCCCTTCGTGACGTTTACGCGTTTTACGGAGCAACCAACGGCGCGAGGCACTACCACTCGTTCCCATGCAAATACGCGTGCCATTTCGCGTCTCGTTCAGAGCTTGTTTTCCGACGAAACACACAGAACGTCGTTACAGACACCAATAACGTAGCGCGACGACGAACGTACACGGCGTTGTTAACACCTATCGTCGACACGCGAGCGTGCACAAACGTGTGCCCGCGGCTCAGCTCAGGGTCCACGCACATTCCTTGGATACCTGTCTTTTATCGCGAGTGGAATTACCGTTTGACGCACGGACGTTGTTGCGAGTTGTGTAAATTGACACGGTACGAGTCGACGAAGGCGAAGAGGAGAAGGAGGAAATTGTGAAATTGTGCTCGCGCGTCGGCGACTTCGGCGGTTGGAATTTTTGTTGCCTCTGTAAATTCTATGCGACCTTTGTTCCAACCGAGCTCCAACGTTGTAACGACTTTTGTTGCCTTTGCAAATTCTCTGCGACCTTTGCTTCAACCAAGTCCCAACTTTGTAACGACTTTTGTTGCTTCTGTAAATTCTCCGCGACCTTTGTTCCGATCAAGTTCCAACTTTATAACGACCTTTGTTGCCTTTGTAAATTCTCTGCGACGTTTGTTCCAACCAAGTCCCAACTTTGTAACGACTTTTGTTGCTTCTGTAAATTATCTGCGACCTTTGTTCCAATCAAGTCCCAACCTTGTAACGACTTTTGTTGCTTCTGTAAATTCTCCGCGACCTTTGTTCCGATCAAGTTCCAACTTTATAACGACTTTTGTTGCCTCTGTAAGTTTTTTGCGACCTTTGTTCCGATCAAGTTCCAACTTTGTAACGACCTTTGTTGCTTTTGTAAATTCTCTGCGACCTTTGTTCCAATCAAGTCCCAACTTTGTAACGACTTTTGTTGCCTCTGTAAGTTTTTTGCGACCTTTGTTCCGATCAAGTTCCAACTTTGTAACGAGTTTTGTTTCTTCTGTAAATTCTCTGCGACCTTTGTTCCAACCAAGTTCCAACCTTGTAACGACTTTTGTTGCCTTTGTAAATTCTCCGCGACTTTTGTTCCAATCAAATTCCAGCCTTGCAGCGACCTATGTGTCTGTATATAGGGTTTTCGCAGCAGCAACAACGATGCATTGTGTTTTCAACAGAAATCCAACGATGCGTTGAAACGCGAAGCGTGGAGAAAGCAAGTTACCGAAGTAACGTTAAACAGGTCAACTCGACTTGTTTGGTCAACTCGATCGAGAGAATTCTAAAGTTCCTTTACTTGGAAAAATCAGTTTCCAGCTGGACACTATTCGTGGCAACGTGAAACTGGCGGAAACACGTGCAGGCAATAACATCGCAATGAGATTGCAGTGGTTTACCGAGTACGAATCCTGCATTCGATAAACGGCCTGCCGCTTCGACATACACGCGAACGATTTATTAATGAGATTCCGGGATACTTGTTGTTCAGCTGTCACTAATCGCTTTGCATTCGCTCGTACACGATATTCATGAAATTATAACGGCGATTCTCCCAACACGATCGAGCCTCGAGTGCTCCGCCGTAAAAATGGCTTCGAAACGGTACCATCCATCCCGCCGATCCCCTATTTGTTAGGCTACGGTTACAGTGGATGCGTGTTCGTACGAACCAGATTTAAGACGAAGTCAATTCATAGAAACAATTAAATATGTGCATAGATCCTTATCGTTGTGTGTGTGCTAGTTTTCAGACTGTAACCATATCCATGAGAGTGCACGGTGAGAGATTTTTAAGCCCATCTCTAAATATATTGCAATAGCTACATGCGCATAGGTTTATATTTAGTCTCATTTATGTTAAACAGTTATTAGTAAAACCATAACAAAAATGTTATAAATATGTTCGCTTGTGTTGGCAAGTTTCAATACTAATTAGTACAGGTTCGTTTAACACATTGAATACCACAGAGGTCACCGGTGACCGGCGCGCTCAAATTGATAAAAATCCATAATTTGGGCAAATATCAATACTTATAAATTTTTCATTATTACCATCTTAATACAATGGTGTGAAGAAATTAATGCAGTATAAAAATAGTTATACAGTGTAACTTATTTATTGTGTAGGTAATATTTCAACATTACTTGTATCGTATAATAGAAAATTCATCGTGGTGCCATGGGCAAACCCAGTAAAACTGGAGTGGCATTTAACGTGTTAATTTAAAATGCAACAAAATTCCTGCGCAACATGGGTCTATTTATTCTGTGAAATCCTATGCCTCGAAGAGTTAAGCTGATATTGATACGCACGACACTGTACGACGGTTCGCGACCGCCAACCATAACTTTGACCGAGCGCGTTCGCCTAAAGCCGCGTCCACATAGAAGAGAACAGTTCGCGAGGAGCTCGCGAGCAGCACACGAATTGCTCGCGTGCGGTTCGCGAGCTGTTCGCCAACGGAAAACGCAGCATATCCAGACTGGAGCTCGCGAACAGTTACAAGCTTGTTCGCTCTGAATTCATGGGCAGTTCGCTATTAGCTTTTGCCACATACTGTGTTACAAACGCGTCCAGATACGCTTCGAGCTCGCGAACAGTTTCTTTGATGTACCGCTTCCCGAGCGAACACTGTTCGCTGTTCGCTGAGGAGTTCGCTGCTCGCTGCTCGCTGCTCGCTGTTCGCGAAAGTGTCCACACTGCTGGCGAGCACAGCTCGTGAACTGTTCGCGAGCTGTTCGCGAACAGCAGTGTGGACGCGGCATAAGCGAGCGTGTATGCGCGTTGACCGAGTTCGGGGTCGATCCCACGGAGGATACCAGAACGGAGACGAAGTTGCTCGGAAGTTTCGCTCCTAATTGTAATAACGCGAAACAGAGCCGGCGAAGTGGGTTGAACAATAAACGTGTTGCCAGCGCGGAGAAAACAAACCCGTAACTCTTCCGTCGAAGACGCCATCGATTGTCCGCGTCAAGGTTATGCCGCAACCAACCTACATCTCTTGAAAAACATCCAGAAACCTTCCGTTTCGCGTATACATAAAAGAGAACGCAAAGCTTCGAGCTTCTGGTTTTGGCTAAAGCAGTTTAGCCTCCAACATCGTGGAACTCAGGAAGGGAGATGGATACAGTAGCGGACAAAAGTTCAAGACGACAGGACAATGTAAAACATAATTTTATGGTTCGTAAATATTGTTTGTCTATTCATTTTTATTATTATTATGGTAGAACACTATTTATTGATTAATATAGAATACAAAGTTTATTTATATTCTTATTAATTTATTTATTTGTTTTCTTTGATCCTTTGGTCTTAAACTTTTATTCGCCACTGTAGATAGTCGAAGGTTAGGTTCAAAGCTTCTGCTGTAAAATTGCGAAAAGGACATGAGAAACTTGAACCTGGCTTAAATTATAATATACTGTACAAGCATTGTTATTTGTCGAAGCGACACGAAAGAGAAGTTTCTTCTGTATTCTTCGTCTGTTTGCGAAACGCAGGCAAACTTACCCTTAAGCAATATTTGTATCGTGTCAACATCTGGATTATGTCTAGAAGTGATATAATGCAATATTTATCAGTAGAATACAAAAAGGGAAAGAAACAGGCTTAGAAAATGAGATGGTATACATAACAAGTTAATAAGTAACGTAAAAGCTCTGCAGAGTGTATTGCCAAAACAAGGTCAGTTACAGTAGTTCACTTCCATAATACACTGCGCCTAATGTAACTCGATTTGCTTCACGGCGATGACTTAATTAGGGGTCAGAGATACGAGAAACCTGTTTACGAATTAGTAGTTCTTCGTAGAGATCGGCTAATTGGTTTTTACATCGTGGACGATTGTCCTTCTTCGTTTTTTCAAATCGAAATCTCGTCCCCTGCGAAAGGCAGCATTTATCAAGAATATTCTCCGTCACAGGGTAGTCGCAGAGGTTCGTTCTCTCACGCATACGCTCGGACATGTTTATACCTGCGTCGCGTACAAAGCAGCCCGCTCGAGTCGCCTCGCAGTACGTTCTCGCGCGTTAAATTAATTACGGGCCTGGCTATCATTTATTTTCATTTCCCCCGCGGCGGATCGTCCCCCGCCCCTCCACCCGCCCTCGACCACGACCACCGCCGCCGGCAGTCCTCTGCATCCCCTGTGCGCCTACCCTGCTTTCCACCCTGAGCACCGCCATAGTCAGCCTGTTAGCCGAGCGCGGCAGGCTGCAGACTGCTTATACGAGCCGCGACTATTACCGACCGAATTATCGCCATCTGACCCCTGGCCCCGGCCTTAAATGAAAATAGACACCTCGCTAATGCCCCCGGATGCGTTCTCGCTTTTAGCCGCAATTCGAGTCCCGGCCGCGTCCTACCCCCTCGCCGCAGCCACTCGGCCTCTGTGATTTCGACGGACCCTTCGCCGTGAAATTTCCACAGGAATCGAGGCTTTATGCGCGCGCCATGTAACTACACCCGGGATACCCGTGGGCGTTGAACGGACGGAACAGCCATATACGTGTGAAATATAGGGGTGGTTCTTGGAATTTTTGGTAGATTTTTGCGCGCAGAGCTTGGGTGTAACAAAAATAAACCTGTTTAACGCTGAAGGAAGTGGACGATGTAACTACACCCGAGATACTCGTGGGCGTTGAACAGAGGGAACAGCCATATACGTGTGAAATATAGGGGTGGTTCTTGGAATTTTCGGTAGATTTTTGCGCGCAGAGCTTGGGTGTAACAAAAATAAACCTGTTTAACGCTGAAGGAAGTGGACGATGTAACTACACCTGAGATACCCGTGGACGCTGAACCGACGGAACAGCCATATACGTGTGAAATATAGGGGTGGTTCTTGGAATTTTTGGTAGATTTTTGCACGCAGAGCTTGGGTGTAACAAAAATAGACCTGTTTAACGCTGAAGGAAGTGAACGATGTAACTACACCTGAGATACCCGTGGGCGTTGAATCGACGGAACAGCCATATACGTGTGAAATATAGGGGTGGTTCTTGGAATTTTTGGTAGATTTTTTTCGCGCAGAAGGAGGCAAGCGCAAGAACCAGGTTTTGAGAGTACAACGTTTAAAGAACTAAGAGATTAGTGTAATATTTAAACCCTTTAATAATAACCCGCGCTGTTTATTATTGCTGTTAATTGGAGAATATAGATGTTAATTTTTAGTTTCAATTGCAAAAGAGATATAACAACTTGAAGTGACCTCGCGCCCTTATTCCATCTATGCCCTCAATTGTGTTAGGTATCGGTTTATGGATGGAATATGAGCAAGCATTGTACTGCATGCAACGTTAATTTATTCTACGTTGCTGGGATTGATCGATTTCACATCTTACGTTAAACTAAGGTACATTGGCTTCTTTCCCATAATTGAAAGGGAGTTTGATTGCGTATACGGTTGATCCAGGATCACCGTGATATTGGAACGTGTCATGCCAGCTGACTTTGGATGTCAGATATAGAGGTAATTGATTTGAACTGACCGTGTTCGAGCTAAGCTCCTGGCTTACGAGGCTTCTCCCTCTTTGTCGCTGTGTTGCTATAACAGGGCTGGCCGACCGGTGTCTCGTTTCCCGCGAGAAATACGTGAAACATGAATCACAGAGCTTTTCACGCCCTTCTCCCTCCCTCAAGGTAACAGGCCGATAGAAACAAGCTACTACGACCCAAGGTTACATTATCCATGTCCAGTTTCCGCAGATGCGTCGAATTCGCGTTTCCACGCAGATGCGTGTCGGGGGATCCACTTAACTCGATACAGGAGGGCTGTTAGAAGGTTTCTTTCTTCTCCGGCGAACGGTGCAACCGATGTAGCGAGCTAATTGCTCGGGATTAGCTACGATCAAATTTCCACCATCTGATCCCGACCGGTAATTCCGGCCGTATATATCAAAGCACGCGCGAGCTCTGTAATGGCGTTCAATTTTCGTCCGGATTCGCCATGCGCTTGTTAGATTTTCGACTAGGATGAGCATCGATTCGAGGATTCGAGCGTGTTGAGATTATCGATGGCTTTGATGAATTCGTAAACAGTCGAAACCGGTTCCGCGTTGGTTAACGAGCCTTCAATGGATCGATTGTGTAAAACAAGCTTTCCTAAATCTTATGCGAAATCTTTTTTGCAAGCGGCACAGTTTAACCCTTAGACTATCGTGGACGCTTATAAATTTTATGTAAATTTTGCTTATCTCATTGAGGTCGCCTGACACTAACGTTTCTATTCAAAAATTGTTAACGTACAGCGTGGAACCTTTGCATTTAAAAAAAAAAATGGATATCTACCGTGAAATACACGTATAATTGATAATTTCAAGAGGACTTTGTTTAATTTTACCGTTTCATAAATTCGTATACAAACTTTCCTGGATTACTTCTCAACGCGTACAAAGTGATGAATAATTATTCACGAACGTGTAGTTTAGTAGCTGTTCCCTCTAAATTTCCTGAATTTCACAGAACTGCGCGCGGCTCGTCCATCGTCGAATTCTTTTTCATACCCACGGTAAAACACGATTTCTCCCGGCTTCTTTCCTGCACGTTTCGAGATACGGCACACAGCGTCGAACGCGTTAGAGCGCGCGTGCGAGGCTCGTAACGCGACGCGTTTTACTTCTGCCTCGACGAAGAGGCTCGAACGAGGCTCTGGGAATCGTAACGCTCTCTTCCACTGAACTCTCGACTGCCGGCTGACAATGGCCGTTACATAAAAGTTGACATTACTTCCAGGAGCTACTTTTCCACGCTGCACTGTCCGTCCGTGCACACGGTACTACGACAGAGCGTCCTTTTGTAGCTTCGACCTCGACGACGCCTCGGTTGTGTCGCGCCCCTTCAATTTCTGCCCTGAATACTACGTTCGACTATCGAATCTCAATTCTCTCTCGATGGCGACGTTCGTTTAAACTCTATCGCCATGGATGACTCGGTCCTTGGTATACCGTTACTGTAAAGTTGCGAATTGACATTTATATTTTGGAAGCAAATTGTCTCGAGGAGTTACCCAATTAGATAGTTAAGATTGGAATAATTGGTAATTAATTCGGAATCTCGAGGAGCGATTATATTACCTATAAGTATGGTAACAATACATTCTTTATTTAAGAGGACATTATCCCTTATTTCAGTGCTGTGTCCTCTAACTTTATTTATTTTCGAAAATAGGCCTTTTGTCTTTTATCTTGTGAAGTCGATGCAAAGTTAAAAAAAATTTTTTTATTAGTATATTAAATAAGTTAGTTTCAAAAATATTTGTAAAATAGCAGAATTTTCTTTATGTCTCCTACTAAAAAGTATCAAAATTAATGTTATTTAAATTTTTACAATATGCGTGAATGCATAAGATTGTTTAAAATTTTAATAGGTGCATTGCTGTATTCTATTATTTTCGTAACAAATGATACAAACTTATAAATTTTATAAAGTATTCTTTTATTTTCTTCGAAAAGCCCTTTATTTTTCCCCCAAAATATGTTCACCGTATTTATAAGTCATCTGAACGATATAAAAATTGCTTCGTATCGATCGACTACAGTTTCCTTTGACACGTAGCGAGTACTTAACGCTGTACAACCTCTGTGTCTTTAACAAACGAAAGGGTTAAGGAATTAGAATAAACGCGAGGACGATGCAGGAGAAAGCTCTCGTGCATTGTAACGCAGCGAAGGGTTCTTCAGCGGGTGAAGCATGACTGTTTGTGAAGTTAAAGTTCTAGGACGAGTGGAGACGTCGAGCGTGCACGCGTGGATGTACGCGCGCGTCTGCACGGACAGAGGGTGAGTGTCCTTAAGGGTGGTCAGCAGTGCGCTGCTAGAGCGAAGCGAAGTTTAGAGAGCACGTTGAGCGAAACAACTGTCCGGCGAGTTTAGAGTGGGCCTGGCTTTAGGATTACAACCGTGCTGGCGTACTCTGATGCGCGTTTGTATTTATTTTGCTGTCGGCGTTTCGCCGTGGACACACGAGCGATCGAAACACGCGTGCACGGTTCGTAGAGGTCTGCTGCAAGTCACCGTAATTATTACCCTTTAACCTTTTGCACTCGAGAGGTGACCGTTAGTCGATTAATAATATTAAATTCAAAGGTTTTCAAGTACAACATGTTTATTAAGATTCGCTTATGTTAAACTTCATTTAGCTTAGTTAAGTTGTACACTAACATTTACATACACGACTGTTTAACCCCCGGGTCTGACTAATAAACAAACTAATTGAAGTTTGAAAATTTACAGAGCTAACATTTGGCGACTAACAGTCGCCTCTCGAACGCAAAGGGTTAACACTAGGTTTACGGAACCCGTCAATTTGAGTAAAATTTTAAACTTCATGAGTAAAATTTGCAAAAACGACTACTATTGTTCCTAGCAATTTTTGAGCAATCAAAATACACCCAAATCTACTTCCATCTCAGTTCTGCAATTTCAAATTCTGTTTGATGTACACTTTATTCTTTAATATATGTGTATTGAAAATAGATATACAAGAAATGTCCGTAAATCTAGTGTTAAACTCACCTCTCGTCTCCTCGTCGTTGTTATTATTATTAGCCGAGCGGGTATTTTTAGAGATTTTAATATAGAGCAACTAATTAAAGCAGGTAGCTGTAGCGTGGCTTGCTAAGTTTAACGCTGTCGCAAGTTTGAACTTTTCTCTCGATAATCGTTCAATCGAACGTTGCTTGCTGTGCTCATAAAAGTCTATAATTACAGTTTTGTGCCAAAAATTCACATGTAGATTTAAAACGTTTACAGCATTAATAAACGGGAAGTATTTATGCAAGCGCATTATTTAACGCAGTATTAAACAATTAATCATTTAATCGAACATTTGCGGAAGCTTTGTATTCCTATATGGAAATCAAATAAAGAAATACAATACAATACAATATAATAATTGAATATTTGATCGAATCAACACTCGAAACAAACCACCCCCACTTGTTTCTCTCATTTTCTGTCGAACATTTACAAGATTATTAATAATTATCACTGAAGTATCTGCCCCATCAACAAACGCGTAAGGTAATATAGGAAAGGTTATAAATTAAAAGAAAAAGAAAAGAAAGAGGAGTGAATAATTTAATAAATATACGTGTATTTAATAGACTAAAACGACACAAACAAACACGATATAACAAACTACACTGATACTACGCAAACCACGCTGATACTTCGCTAACTACGCCTATGCTTCGTAAACTACACAGTCCTTCGCTCTACGCTGGCTACTTCGTCGTCTAATACTTCCTATCTTCACCGTCTGATACTTTCTGCCTGCGCTCGCATTTTCCCCGTCATATATTCTTCCAAACACTCGTTTCCTTTCATTCTAATTGTCAACCTTTCTCACTCTACGCATTCGGTCACGACCACCCAGAATTTCTCAGTCGCACTATTTTCTCAAGTTCTCATCTTTCACGCCTTAGAAACATTCGAGCCCAAGCATTCTGCGTTCACGCGACAATCGCCCAACTCAAGTACTCTGACCTTTCCAGCCTTGCATCCGCTCATTCACATTACTACAATAATAATCCAAACTCTAAAGGGGTTGAAACCACCCTGCTCCACCGCAAACATCACACACTCGATGGACACGGATCTCTGAAAAACCTGTTCCTCCCGCGAATATTAATCACGTTTCAGCGAGGAACATCTCAAATTCTCCTTCGTGGCGATTATTTCTAGAGCAACGGTCCAGGACACGGCTCGGAGAAGATGAAGCCGTCGCGTAATTACGGGCCTCGTTAGGCGGACGCGGTGTCAGTGCGACTCGTATTTAATTAGCGTTATCGTTCCGCCGTGGCAGGCGGCGTCGGCGGGTGCACGCGTCGCGACGCAGCGCGAGAAAAGTCGACGCTGCCGGGCGAAAACTTTCGCCGTTCTCGCGACGGAAAGTTGAGCGACGGCGGCGGCCTGACGCGCGCTCTCCTGAATGCATATTTTATCGCGCGACCAGCCCTGCCGCGAGTTTCGCCGACTCGGCCAAGATGCTCGGTCAATTACCGGGCCGGTTATGATTTTCGTTGATAACGTTTCCCTGTTCGTGGAGAAACTAGGCGCGATAGTTTAGAGAAGTATCTCTATCTTGATCGAACGCTATTAACACTAGAACCACCGACGATTAAAGTGTACTTATTTGCATGGAAGAAATCAAATTGAAAATTACATGGAAAATATACCGAACACATAGAAAACGAATTTTTATTTATACCTTCTGCAGAATAATCATAGTAAATTTTGGAAGCTTCACCACAGTGAATTTATAAGGTTGCTATAAGTAATCATCAGTTGGTCATTTTGACTGGTATGGTAGTTCTAGTGTTAATTATGCGTATAATGGAGCGAGTGGTATATTGTAATTTATATTAATATTAAAATTATATTATTGTATATTGAATATTAACCCGTTGCAGTCGAAAAGACGGCACCTGGTAGTTAAGCTGTGCTGACTTTTATTTATTTATTTCGTAAATGGACCAGATAACCCTTTTCTACATTAATTTGAAATATCACATAATTATACATTCGTTTAGGATCGCTCATGTATATTTCTTGTTTAAATTTTTCTGGATGAAGTAATAGGCGTGTCTTGGGTAACTATAATCGATATTACAACTGAAGATTCATGATAGATCTTTATCTGGCATAATGACAGTTAGCTGGTAAACAGACGATGAAAACTTTTACGTAGCAAAAGTATTGTTTGCATAGCTGTAAAACTAATTCCTATCTACGTTCATCGTTATCACGTGCTTCAAATGAAAAGAAAATTTTCTAGTCTCCAGCTTTCCAAGATACGGAAGCCACGTTTCTACGTGGCAGTCGTGGAATCCGAAGTTTTCCTAAAAGAAACGTTACTGTGCGTTGCTTTTCCTCGATAAGATATCCAAGATCGCCAGGCTCTAGCAATCAGGCGATGGTTTATCTCTGGTTGTGCACTTGGTTTCAATAAACGAACTCGGTTTTTATAATTTCCACGATCCTGACGATTCTTGACGTCCATGCACTTGCGAGGTGCATTCACGATAAATTGGAATGCGAAGAATTATGAGAGCTTGTCACGGTGCGATTAACACTATTCCTACCGACACTTCACGTGTACCTATTTCTACTGCGACATCCCCACGTAAGACAGACTACAAATTTTTCTCAGAAAATAAACAATGGAAAAAGAAGTGAATATTGAATAATGTATTATACGTATGTTTGAGGAAAAGTCTAAAGTTTAAAGGCGATTCAATTATGTTGTATATCTGAAATTTTTATCAAAATTTTAAAAACGGTCATTTGACCGGTCGTGGTAGGAATAGTGTTAACAGCGAAAGGAGCACCGTGACGTTGAGATCGTGTCGGCAAACGTGACTCGATGTTGACCATCGCGAGTCTTCTCGATTCAGCGAGCAATCGCGTCGCGCTAGGAACAATTTAATCCTCGATTAGAGAAACTAATTCTTAACTTATCTGAACCTTGAGGATCAATATGACGCATATGGATGGGAATGTCTGCACTATTGATCAGAACTTTAGAACCACCCTGATATCAATGAAAAAAAAGGAATGTTTGGCTGTAGCGAAGGGAAAAGGAAAGAGAAGGGATGTTTCATTTAAGGCCTGCTAGTAGACTCATCAGTAGGTCTTAGCTAGCAAGCCCGTACCTTAGACTCTGGTATAGGAAGGAATATTTAAAATTTAAAGGGAACCGTGTCGGAGTCGTTCCTTAACCTCTTAAGTGGTTCATTTCATTCAACAGAATGCATGCCTAAACGGCTAATTTTTTATCCGCATCTAATAATAAGCGGAAATCAAATAAGAACATCTCTGTACATATATATTATACTCAAGCGAATATAGTCGAATTATACATGGTGTTATACACTATTTATCTTTATGCAAATATATTCGTTTTAGGTACTTTGTAATACATATGTTGATGACGAATATATCCGTCATAGCCGCTTAAGCTTTAATCTGCGGTGTTAATTTTGAACTTCCATGAAATCAGTGAGACGTTTGGTGCAGCTATGTTGCAGCTTTAACAGTGATTTGAAGTTAACGGATGGTAGCGCACGTTTTCTCGTCAACGTTTCACGCTCCATCCTCACTCTTGATCTTGCCGGAGCGCAATTATTCCGTTCACGCGATCGCGTTGCGCAACGTTCGATCCGAAACGATTCCAGAGGCGGACGCGTAATTAATCGCGCGGCCGTGTCGCAATATCGCGGGAGAGCCGTGCGGTTACATGCCACCACTTCGCAGCCATATGCAGCGCTCGAAAGAGCTGGTCCTTTTGATGTCGACCCTCTGATGTCATTAACATTGCTCCCTGCCCCTGTTCCCGCCCTTCGATCCCCCTGTACCGCTTTCACTTGCCTCTCTATCCCTTCCTCGTTCATGTATTCATACATCTATCCTTCCGTTGATTCATTTGACACCGGAACTACGGACATTATGTAGGAATACGATCGAGTGAATACTATCGAGTGGATGCGAGTTTAGGAAAATGTGAAAAGTGGTTGAGTTGAATAATCGCCGTGTGAACGTAGAATGTTTGGACGAAAGCGTTTCTAAGGCGCGAAAAATGTGCACTTGAGAAAATGTCGCGTACCCCGCATGGGGTTTAGTCTATCAAAGATATCTAAGTCTGTGACTAGATTCTTTGCTTCTTTTGTTTTTTAAGATTATTCTAATTGGAGAAAAATACGTAGTGTTTTCCAACATAAAAGAGCTACACATCTTTTGAACCAGAATTCGTAATTTTACCACATTGTGAAAGGGTTAAATGACGCTGTGAGACTGCTGAAATTGTTTTACTTGCCCGCCACTCTTTATGGTTGAGTTATTCGTACCCAACATCATCAATGTAATGGGTACAAATCTGGATACGACAGAGCTAGCCTTCGCGGCATAGTAAGCTCAAATCAAACAATAGATTTGCCACGAGACAATTATACGTATAATTTGCCGTGTATTCAAGACAGCTCGGTTAAAACGAGCGACACGTCCAAAAGCTACTTCCGCTTTTATCACTGAAGGCAACAAACGCGTCTATCTCTATTTCCCTTCGACGCACCGAGAAATAGGAATCTTGTTTCTCGCTGGTACAATTAAATTTCTCTCCTACGGTGATTCCGGTCAAGTTAAATGTACCCAGTCGAGCATGTCAACAATCTCAACGCGTCGACGTAACTTTCAAAGTGCACGTACAACACAGTAGTAACTCTATCGATGAGTCCCGTTGACGATACGATCTCAGGACAAAAACACGTCTACGTCTCCTCACCTTTCAACGCTGCCGTAACCGGTAAACTCGAGACGCGACGAGACCCCTTTAAGCGCGACGCGTTCACCTTGGCAGCGAGTTTCCAACAAAATATCGGGCACGATCCGTGAAACACGGTGGAACAGGGCGCGTTAGGAAGTGTCGAGTCTCCTTTTTCCCGCTGCGGTCTCTTCCCCGAGGAGGGAAAGTTACGTTTCCTGGTCGTCGCATTGCGGCGAAAAGTTCGCCGGCTTCGAGGGCCTTTCCTCGACTAGCACTCGTGCACCCTCGCTCGAGTGCATCCAAGTCCTCCGGCCACCGGTGCATCGATCTTGGTGAAGGACACCGATATACCTTGTCGTGTTACGTCTCTAACATTGGGAACCATTGATGATAGTGAGGTCAATATAAACAGTTTGAAAGCTGTAACGAGTTAACTCTTTTGATTCTCGAGTTTTCAATCTCATTTCAGACATCGGGCAGAATGCATCTGCTTTATAATTGTATCACCTTTTCTTATCTTCTATCCTGAATTAAATTATTATTTCACTAAATACGTGAAAATTGTGTGTTTTTTAACCTTAAGTCTACAACAGATCTCCTTCCTGCTTCTATTGCACGCGTTCTCCTTGTAGCGATCGGTTGGTAATAAGAGCTGTGATGCCAGACTAAGGACAGGAGTACTCGAGAACATCTCCTTTCAATTAAATGAAAGACTTTCGTTTGTATTTTATCTCGATTTCCCGAAGTCGTCCGAAACGCTGAGCTCACGTACACGCGTTCACTGCGGTAGTGTGCGTAGTGGAAGGGGGTGTTCTCGAGAACTCCCGTCCTCAGTCTGGCATCACAGAATCGGAGACGTTTGCTCGGCCGCGACCTGTACGAGACCCTTTCGTCGTGAACAATGCCGCGGCTGAGGTGCAAAGGTGATGCAGTTTATAGGTCAAGCATTAGGCTGAGGCTCGAGTGCAATCAAGCAGTTAGCCGGTTAGCTAATAGGCCGCTCAATCCGAGAAGAATAGCCCGTCATAGCGGATGGCTGGTCTGATGTACTCGGCCATCTTTTCTTAGGGGTTAACTGTTTGACTGCCACGTTGGTCATATATAACCGGTCATAGTTTCTCCTGTAACGCCATGGTAGCCATTAGATGACCAGAGCTTACAATTGTAAGAGTTGAATAAAAATTGACAGTTAATGCATTTTGAATATTACCGCTAATTAAAGATATTACTATACTTTGAATTAATTAGTGCCCTATTGAACAGTTAAAAATTTGTATAAGAACATCGAAAATAAAAGATCAATTTCTATGGTCATTGGTGATCGTAGTGCTTCAACTACTTACAATTGTAAGAATTGAATAAAAATTGACAGTTAATGCAATATTATCTTTAATTAGAGAATACTTTGAAATACTCACTTGAACTTATTGTTATAAGAAAAAGGGGTGGATAATTGAATTTCGCGCGACAAATTTTAAAACGCGCGTCGCTTACGAATCGATCCGGGCAGTGACTTCTCGTACGCAGAGAACGTCAT
The DNA here is from genome assembly GCA_033822845.1 of Tetrapedia diversipes. Lineage (NCBI taxonomy): Eukaryota > Metazoa > Arthropoda > Insecta > Hymenoptera > Apidae > Tetrapedia > Tetrapedia diversipes. The sequence goes on along the minus strand of JAOPTO010002222.1, from coordinate 626,911 downwards.
CGCGGTCCGTCCTTGATGGGTTAAATAATCGTATCGGTGTATCGTATATCGATCCCCTGGCTCGATGGCAAGGCGATAGACGCGTCGCGTGGACCCGATACGTCCGTTGCGAAACACTATGAACGCATCGATCATCTGACGGCAGTCGAGGCGACCCATCGCGAACGCGTCATTTCCCTAGGAACGTTAACCCCTTGCCGTATTATTTAGATCGGCAAAATCTCGGTCCAATCGGTAGAAAATTTTGTTAGAAATTGAATATAGAAATACTGCGAAGCAAAAATTAATCATAAACCAGCTTTCTCTTAACGTACTTTCTCAAGGGATTCTTCTAAGAACTCAAGCCACGTCTGGTATTTTAGAAACTTCAAAAACGTTAAGAAACAGAACAAAGGGGATGAAGGATCCGAATGGGGTTGTGGGAGTTTCGACCACTGCGTTTTGCTAGTCTTATGACAAAGTTCGCAAGGTTCAGATGAAGAGTTGCACCTTCCTCGTGTTATATAATAAAGTATTATTATGTCTCAAATAAGAGTGTATTTAAGCAATATATAACCTCATTTCCAATATGTTTCAATCGTTACCTCCCCCATCAAACTATTTTTAGTATATATAAACCCATCCTCATTTTACGAGTCAAACTCGTGATTTTCACCTATGGCCCTCATTTGATTCTACAAGTCTGACTCGTGATATTCACGTTTGATACAATATCGTTAACACGAGTCAGACTCGTCAAAATACGTCAAGGGATTAATCGTGTCCCCTGCTTCGGCGGAGAGGAGGCTGCACGAATTCCTGGAGATAATTCCAGGCTTGTCCCGCGATTCGATTCGACTCGGGTTTCCTTCGACGTTCGCTGCATACACCGATACACGAAACCAAGGGGGGGGGGGGGGGGGGATTAAATAATTATCCGAACGACTGTTCGTTGCCAGGGCCTGTTGAGGTTGCCGGCTAAACGAACACCCGGAATCCGAGTTCATCGCGAAACTTTGATGAGATCAGGCAAGAACGAGGGACCATTCCCGGGGATTCTCCTTGGCGTGCCCAGAAACGTCTTCCTTCTCACGATGCACGGATCTTTGGACGCTGGGGACTCGAAAAGCGGCGGTCGCGATTACCGATTCTAATACAATAACCCGTAAATTGGTTAGGGAATTTTCCATTAGCTTTTCTGTTTTCGTAGGTTTGCTTCTTTCTGGTATTGTAATTGCCAGGGAACTTCTAAAATTCTATCTCCTAAGCGTTAATTAAGTATTATTAATTACCACCTCCCTAGGTAACACCAGCTATCTCTCTTCGCCGATAAGTTTGGCCCACAAACAGGAGCGGCGTTTAAATCACCTGATTAGAGGGGAAAAGAATCCCTTCCTATCCCTGGGTCTGCTAACTAAGCCTTACCGATGAGTCCACCAGCAGGCTTTGGATGAAACACACCACCAACCCATCCCTTTTCCTTCACCACTCCTTCCTTTCGCAACAGCCCACAATTTCGATCGAGTTTACATCTCTAATTATCGCTGCAGCGATCACTTTGCTCCTCAGATCTAACAAATTCACCTTGTTCGCCGCTATGAAAAGAATGGCAACAACATCTTACACAAATAGCTAAAAAACATAGACTCAGACACATACATACACACACGTTATGTAATATTGTATAAGCAAAGCAAAACAAAATAAAAGTACACTGTATAAAAGTTCAAGATACACCGTTACAATCTTTAGCCTTGCGTTTCCCGAAAACCGAACCTCCCAACAGTCGCAAACGCTCGCTCGATCTCTCTGCGCGTACATCGTGTCACGGATACGCTCCACTCTTAGCAGGCTTAGATAACGTCTGATATGCGTGTGAGCGTGTGTGCGTGTGCGTATACGTGTGTGTACGCCTCGAGGAAACTTTTCCCGCTTTGTATCTCCCGGAGATAAGAGCGTGGAACACACGACCTGCCGTACGCGCCCGACCGGACACGTACGCGCGCGTGAACAATCGCGTTTTTCCACGTCCGACGCTGGACGGCCACGTAACGACGTTTCGCGATCGTATCGCGGCCGACCACTTATCTGCGGGCACCTCGTCGCGTAACGGTACACCCTGCTATCGGTCCGCCCGGACATATCGATTAAATTAGCGAGACGCGCGGTCGCGCGGCGCGGATAAGAAGAGGGACGGCCGCAGTTACGGGCTATTTACGACGGCTCGTAACGGGGGCACGGAAAAAATCTCGAAATTCACGTGGACGTCGTTTTGTCGCAGCGTTAACGAGAAGGACGCTCTGGCACGGGAGTAATCCGAGAGCGATCCTCCAAGCCAGCAGGAATTCTACCCCGTCTGCAGTTACAACCGCCATTTTTCACGTCCCCTGATTTTGGACAGTGACACATGCGTTCTACATAGGTTTCTGTAATAATGATTGTTCGTCCGTGTTTAGCGAAGCACGGTAGAACCTTTCTCTTGTTCGAGCATCCATTTAAAGAGAAATTCTGTTATCCGAATGCTGGCCGTTTCATTTGTTTTTCGGTGGTTAATATTCCTTTCCGATTCTACGTTTAGATTTGATTTTGTTAGAATTTTGTCCTCTACTCTCTAATGACCACATCATTACTATTATTATTCTATTATGGTCGCTGCTCAACTATTGAACAATTGTAACTTTGAAAGTGAAAGAAATAGAAAGATGAATTTCGATTTGTCGGAATAAATGTTGTGTTCATTTTCATTTCGGAAAATTAATGATTAATAAACAACTTTTCAGATTTAAAGTGTGTTTTATTGCTCCTTGTATTCTATGAAACAAAAATCTTGAGAGACGAATATTTATGAACAGTGTATCGCTCATGCATGTCTATGGATCTAGGGTTAATAGGAAAATAAGAAAAGAATTCTGGAGAACAGTATTTTGTTACAACGTATCTGAAGTTCACTTAGGTCTGGTTGCCACATGTCAACGGACATTATCCAGGCCTGGGTAAAACTTTCGCGAAATAGAAAATACACTGCGGCTGATTTATAGTGGCAAACCAAGTACCACATGATGTTATTCTCGTTTTATCGTACGCTCGTCGCTTCTGTGAATGAAAACCGATTAATTTACGTTTTTCTTTTTTGCTCCTCTGTTGCAGGTAAGGAGGCTGATCGAGATAAACAGAGATAAACCGAACGCTGTTTTCTGTACGCGACCAGTTTGGTGGGAAAAAGCGGTAATGCGCGAGCAAACGGGAACCTGTGAGTAATTGAAGAGTTTAAACGGCAACTAACGCTCGTGCACCGGAGAAAAATCGGTATCTATTTTTTACGGAAACGCATGTATGCTAATTGTAGATACGCTGGATGCAATAGTAAATTACTGTAATTACGGGAGAGTTTATTTTGCTCTTCTAAAGTAACGGGTATAAGAGATTAAAACTGGGAGTCTGTGTTTGATTTATGCTCGACATTTCTACTCCTAATGCTAAAGCATATCGTTCGCCATTCATTCGGGATCCTTAATTATTGAGTACATGCTACGAAACGCTATAATCGTGAAGGAATCGAAGTAATGCTTCCTATATATATATATAACTATTATATATGGAAGTAGATTCTACTTTCAGTGTAAATAATTCCGATATTTTCGGACAATCGATCATATTACTGAAGATCTTATGAATAAACAATAGGTCTACGAATGGTTTCTCTCCGTGCAAGGGTACACTTCTTTAATTATGTGAAAAAGAAGGTTTGGGCTCATTAACACTAAAATTACCGACAATTAAACGATACTTATTTGCACGGAAGAGATCAAATTGAAAGTTACGTGAAAAAATACCGAATACGACGAACTCACGGCACGTTTCCAACATTACTCTCGACCCGGCATGCAAATCGCGCGACGCGGAGGTTAATACTGGGGGCACAGGAAGGAGCCACAGGGTCGGGTGACTTAAATTCTTCTCGAGACTCGTACATCTCGCGAAGGTTCGTCGAAACGCTCGGCAAGCGAGATTAGCGTGGCTGGAGACGAAAGGGGTGGAGATAATTAATCACCGTTCCTCAATAAAACTGCGCGTTCTCGCGAAAAATTAATAGCACCCGACAAAGGGTTGAACGTTACTTTGTTGGAGCGTCTCCTTAATGCCTTCCGCTTCTCTTTTTAATACCCTCTGGCTGGAACGCATAATAATAAATTACCGTCGACCGGTCGTAAGGAAAGGTATTTATTTTACGAGATTCCTCGCTTCCAAAGCGGCCAACTGCTTTCGTCCGGCTACTTTATTCCGTTACGATATTCCTGGTCACGCTGAATTTGCCAACAAACTTGTAATGCACACGTTTTCTGTCTCCCTTGTTTGTCGTTTCCCCTGCAGTCGCGTGTTTCGAGGGAAAATGTTATAACTGCTAACTATTACTGTTAGTAAAATAAGCAACAGCAGAGTAACACGGTTGTTGGATAAACAAACGTAAGTTTATTGAAAAAAATGCACAAAATTTCAGGTAATGTCATGAACAATATTTATTTGCAAAACGATGAACTAGCAATGAAAAATTGCGATTGAAGCGCGACAAAGAAGTAAAATTTTGATTGACATAAACTACGAAAGTATTTGCACAATCAGAATATCGTCGACCGTTGAAGGTTCCGAGGGGTATATAACAGGGAGGCTGCGGCCAGAAATTCTCAGTCGGCTTCTGTGCACGAACCAAGACACTTCGGATCTTTTGAGAATCCTGATGCCTTGTATACTCAAGTTTGACAGAATAGATATCCTTCAGACTTTAGAGTTCCAAATTCTTTTTGGTTACTCTTCAACCCTTAGGTAGTTCTTGTGCCCTTGGAATAATAAGAGCCTCTGGGATACTTGAGATCTGTTCTTGTGATTTTTAGGACATTACGGTTGTCCTTGAATTCACGAGTTTTCAAGGTCATTGCACTTGGCCGTGGGTTAAGTTATGAGATGCCAAGATCATTGAATTCAAAACGATTTATCGATGGATTATAACGCGGCGTATTGTATTACGAACGCAGTGGTACTCTTACCCAACCATAGGTGCTCGGATCGAGTGCCTCCATGGCCAAGTAAATGTACCGATAAATTCCACGTGAAAAATGGACGTTTAGAGTCTTACGTGGCAGCGGTGCCTTATGAAAAATGGCCCTGTAGCCGGTGTTCCGTTAGAGCGCTTCAGTTCCTCGATCTCTATCGAAACGTGCACGTTCGTTGTCGCACGATTGCCTCGCGGATTCACAGGTTCGATCAGCGTGTGAGACTGCACTTTCTTCGACGGTAATTGGCTTACCTGTTCAGTCGCGTGACACGTGATACCGATAAGATAATCGTGCTTCCGTCGGAGTTTCAATGACGATTGTACGAACGCAACGGTTGGAAGAAAAACAGGGCAAAGCCATTTATCTGTTCCATCCTGTTCACTGTTAAATTAATCCGTTCCCATTCATATTCACGGTATTCGAAATTTCGGTGCTCCCTACACCTCTTCAAGCAGGAACACCGAACGTTAGAGTTAGGGATCCTGAGGATGGAAGCGGTAGTTGAACGTAGAAGTTGCCATGAATAGAAATCCATGGAAAGCTCGCGTTTACGTCGAGCGCGAGAGATGGCGCCGTATAGATCGCTCAACCTGAACCCTCGATCACAGAAGTCGAACAGACGTTCATTTGGTTCTCTGATATGGTTCCCCAAATCGTGGACGTAATTTGTCTGTAATGTTTCACTGTATTTTTCCAACTCTTCAGCATCTTAACGCTTAGCCAACCAAATTGGGAGATCTCTCACTTTTTTCCTTAACAAAGTGCTGTCATTGATTCTATTTACTTTTATTATTAGTTATTCTTGAACTGGTATTGTTTACAGTTTATGAAATGCATTTTCTGCTTTACCAAAGTACAATTTTTAATAAATTCAACACTAGTTTAAGTCTAACTAATAACAAAGGTAAACAGAATCAATGGCAGCGCCTGGTGATTCATCAGATGAAATCTGATCTCAAAAATTTAGGAGATAAATGGATAAAAACTTCGGATTTTTCCTACATTTACATTCATATCCATTATCTTTGTAAATAGAACCATACAGTACTAATCTTCCCCTGTAAAGTTAAATTTGACTTTTAATTATACGATGTTCTTTTGTCGAAATATACCGCTTTGAAGTTACTCGAGAAACACTATAAATTATAGGCTGTGCTATCATTTTGTCGTGCACTGTATCCAACCAACTGGAACTCGACACTTTTTCGCGACGAAATCGGTGACCTTGATACATGTAATTGTCCCAGGAAAGTCATTTCGACGACATCGAGGCTGATTAACACTGCGATTATCGGGCTCTCCTTCGTTCGCCAGCGGAATCGATTTAGATGCGAATCTCCCGCTGGACACGGGCGTCGTTTCGGGTCCTCGACCTGATATCGGGGATGAACGAGTTCCACGGCCTCGTTAATTACCCGGGTTACCGCGAAACTTTTCTACGATTCCGATGGAAAGAGCTTCGGGGCTCTCTAATGGGTCCGGTAATGGTTTCACAGCGGCTCGGTCGAAATAAGGGGTCGAGGGGGGATGGTTGGGGGGCAGAGGGGTGAGGGAGTCGCGAGAAGGGCCGGGACAGCTTCGATTTTTGCACCTCGATAAATAGCCCGCGATCCTGCACGCGCTGCACACGGATCGTCTGGAGACGTTAATCGAAAACTTCCGACCGATACGACATTCCGATTCCCTTGCGCCGTTATTTGTAATTAACTGCTAGGAAAATTACTTGCAGTTTGGAAACTAAATAGCGGCCTGTAAAAGTTTATAACGTGGGAGTGGATCGTTGCGTTTTTATTCGTTCTTGCTATTCGTTTTCTTTCCTTCCTTTTCTGTCTGTGATCCACTCGATCTTGCTGCGATGGGTTCGAGAGCTTTTAGCTCTTTCGGTACTTGTTTTATTCGTCTAGGGAATATTCTTTCAGGTGTCCTACCTTTTTTGATGACGTTTCATGTTAAAAGATGTTCCATAATATCGCACATTACCTAGTTGTTTAACGTACTTTAAATAATGTTTCTGTTCTTTACTGTTACAATGGCATTGTTATTAAAACAGGGCAAGATCATAATTACTAATAATGTTTGACAGCATCATTAACCCTTCGACTGTTAAATACTTCCGATCGAAGTGCTCCGCGTGAACGACGTTCTAGTAGCAATTGTATTGCTTCAAATGGGAGCGAGGAAAAATTAACAAACGCATATATACGCGTTCATAGTTCACACAAAAACCTTTCGTCAGACGCATATACGCGCTCATAGCAGTTAAAGGGTTAAATAGCTTTCTAGTGGACGTGTTTCAATAAAACTATTTTATATTTTTTAAAAAGTATTTTTTATCTTACCCTCACCGGTGATTCTATAGTATCGACTCTTCTCCTATGACAGACAACTGTGCAACAGGGAGAACGCAAGGGAAACCTCTTCAGAAAATTCTGCACACGACGATTATTCATGCGCGACGCGCAATATGGCGGTCGCGGCCGGTCGAACACGAGTAATGCCGTGGAGAAGCTGCCACCGTGGAAAAGCGAGCGGAATATCAGATGGTTCACGGTCGAAACACGCACGCGTTTCCGCTCGTAAAGGTGGCCGTAAAGTTCTCGCGCGCAACACTGTTAACCCCACCCCCTCAGCCCCATAAAGCGGGGTAATCGAATAAGTCGGAATAAATTGAATCCTGTCGCCGCTGGAATTTTACGTCGTCCCTCCTCCTCTGTTGTCGAGGAGCCACAATATTTCCGGTACGGTTCAAGGTGAACTCGCTGGCGACGCTGCTCCTCCCGTTCAAGGTCACGGTCGGGTTGTGACCCATTTGCAACGTCAACCGATCGTAATTCCGCTCGACCGCGCGTTTCAGTCAGATTTACGGCGAAGGGGCGGCTGCCACCCCTGCCGAGGGAAGCTTCCGGTTCCGCGGAAACCGAGCTACCCTGTCCGTCTTCCTCTTAAGATACCACCAGGGATCGTAAAGTCGCTTAATCGGATGAGGCTCCCCGCGAGAGGGAGGAAGAAGGGTGGAGGAACGTAAGCCGAGAAATTGAAACGCCGGCGAAGTCGTAATTCCTAGGACGAGTTCGCGGAAGGCAACCCCTTGTGTTTGCACGCCTTCTGCTCTCTTCTGGAGGCGCACCACGTTCGTTATTCGCGAGGCTACTTCGAAGGCGTTCTTCGAAGTCTTCGTTGAGTTTCATAAGCGACGAGAAAGGATTGTTCGATCGGTGACGGGACGCTGATTCGCCGTGTCTTTTTTGTTGTAAGAACGGTGCACGATAATGGGGCTGTTCTCAGTTTGTTTCAAAATGGATTACACCAGGTCGGAAAAAAGTTTGTTAGGGTAGCGTAAGTCGAAATATGGGTTAGGTGCGGGTTATAATAAGAATAGCGCGAATAAAAGAATAGGTTAGGTTGTATTAATCCTCGCATGCCGGACGGATTTTGAGGCAGTCTTGATGATCGAATTGTATTTAAATTTTTCGCGGTTTCATTTGCAATATATGAAATTTATGTACAATCAACTGTATGCATGTCAACGTAAACGAATGAAAGTTAAATCCATTGTGCGATAAATGATACAAATGAAAGGACGGTTTCGTTCTTCGAGGGTTAAGAGTAGCGTAAATAGAAAAATGGGTTAGGTTCTGATTAGATTTGAGTTATAGAAAATGTAACGAATCGCGAATCGTGCAGTAACACTCGTTGCGTCGCGTGCAGTTGAACCACTGCTGGGAAGAATCAAGCAAACTAGCGTTGTTCTCAAAGAGTTAAGAAAAGGGGCTGCGAAAGTATATGCATATATGTATAAACTGGTTCGTATGAAAGTTTAATGAAGTTTAAAGAACACGTCGCATGCACACCGTGCACAGAGAGCATCGTTACCGCGAAAGAAGGCGCGTAATCGATCGGTCGCTACTCCATGGAAGAGGCTCGCCCCTCTAAAGTGTCTACACGGGAACGCTATGGACTCGCTATCCCCTGATAAACAATGTCAAGCATCCTATTCCACGTCGAGACGCCGCTTTTACATCGCACTCGTTAAGAGGGACTTTTTAACAAGGTAGCTTGCTCGCCGTGGCTCGTTGCCTTTTTTTCTTCTGCCCGTCGTTGTAACTTCCTCCATCCCCGACCCACCCCCTCTCGCCTTTCCTCTATCTCTCACTCTCGACGTCGCGCGCTATCCCAGGGCTCCGCTTTGATAACCTTACCCCCTCGACGGATACCCTTTGTAACGCGCCGATTAAGAAGTCCGCGAGCGTGGTGCAACAGGGCGACACCGTAGAAGGAATCAGGGGGTGGGTTCGTACCGTCCTCCAAGACGGTGGTTCGTTACGGAGTTCGAGTTTTATGGAAGAAGTTTTGCGTCCACCTCGGTCAACGCGTCTTCGATCTTATTTGTTAAGTTTAAATAGAAAATTGTGGATATGCAATAATGTTCTCATACAACATATATATATATATATATACAGGGTGTTCGGACAGCCCTGGGCTTAAATTGAAAGAGTAACTCCCTAAGACATTCTAAGACGAAAATCAAGAGTAACGATTTTGCGTTTGAGGTTTTGTTTACGAGTTATAACTAGTTAAAGATATCGTTTAATCCGGACCGTTCGACGCTTGAGAGCGGGTAACCGAGGCAACTCGGTCGGTAACGTCGCTGAGTCCACAGTGATGCTCAGCGTCGAACGGTCCGGATTAAACGATATCTTTAACTAGTTATAACTCGTAAACAAAGCCTCAAACGCAAAATCGTTACTCTTGATTTTCGTCTTAGAATGTCTCAGGGAGTTACTCTTTCAATTTAAGCCCAGGGCTGTCCGAACACCCTGTATATGTTTAATCGAAGAATTAGGTAATTCAGAGGAGCCTAAGCATACGCCGTTGCTCATTCAACAAAGGCTGTATTGCAACTAACTAATCGCCGAAACGAAATAAAACACTCGGACGACCGTTACTGCTCTGCACCCAGACAGTACGGAAAGAATCAGCAAAGCACACACCTGCATACAGGACCGTTCAAAATAAAACAAACGCAAAAATGATCTTTATCTTACAAAATCCAACGCTATTCGAAGCTCGATTCTTGCCGGGCAGAAGGCAGTGAGCCGCCGACGCGTTTATCTCGCAATTAGTTCGTAAGTATTGCACGCGTTATCGCTTACAGCAGTGTAATTACGCGCTTCCGCCTCAGCGGCGCGGCGGCTCCTAATTATGACGAACGACGCAATAAACAATATCAGATTGCTGTCGACGCGTGACGTTTTATTGCAGCCCGCCCCGTGTTACGATGCAATTAATGGCCCGTCCTTGTCCCGATGTAAACCGGCCGAATCGACGCCCCTCGCGCGGGATTAAATAGCGTCAGCGATGACGACGACGGTGTCGAGGTGTACCACGGGTATTATACTTTGTTTGGACCAGGTGCGGTTCGACAGGTGCGTCGCGAACTTAATGGCGGACTGGAAATCGGCAGAGGTCATTTCCGGTTGGGGGGTGGATAGAAAGTGGCACCGGTTCTGATGGGGGTAGAGAGTAAAAACGAGTTGCGTAAGGTGTTGAAACGTAACATTTTCAACGATTAAAGATATCGATTACAAATATCAAAGGGTCAAACACGAGCGCCATAAAGACACGTGTACGAATGATAAAGGGGAAACATCAAACAAATCTTTTCCTATAGTAAAGTCATCCCGTTATACAAAATTAATTATGTATTTGTGTTAGACAAACTGTACTGATCGCGACATCTTTATTTGTAACTAATTACTTCGACGACATGACGTCACTCGATAGTCGTCTTTTATTTTACATCTCTTCCCGGTTCTCTCGCACACTCTCCCTTTGTGTATCGAACAATATTCATCATACATGTATATATTTTGCATATTAAACTCAGTTTGAGCAACACAACTGCGAGTATTTTATCTACCGTCCAACAATTCGATTTTCATGCGTTCTCTGGTTTCAAACTTTCCTCCAACCATCGTGAAAGCATATCATTTGCTAATCGCGCAGTCTCGGTGTCCAGAGATCCATGTTGTATCCGATAGCAATTCGACGCGGTGACGCATTTAATTTACCCCCGCAGCAGAGGATACCATTCATCCGACGAGCAGCCTTTAATGTCCGACACAGGACGAAAATGTATATCCATCGTCGCTGGTGCGCTGCAGCCGCACAGATACGCCAATGGCCTGGCTAGAGAGAGAGAGAGAGCAAGAGAATGAGAGTGAGTTAGTGCGAGAGAGTGAGAGAGAAAAGAGTTGGGGGAGAGAGAGAGGTGGCCAGGGGGTTTAGAGAATACGAAGCGAGAAAAGCGTAGAGAAAGGTGGAGAGAGGAAGAGAGAGCAGCAGGGGAATGGTCCAGTCAGTCACTCGGACATTCACAATATGGATCTCCCTTTGGTGTAATCGCAACGTGGAAGCCCCTTGTTTCTGTGCCCCCAGCGAGGCCCTTCCCCGCGCCCCTCCTGTCCCTGTGACAGCCGCCCCCGCGCGCTCCGACAGACTCTCGCCCCATATTCTCTGTCTAATTTGCCAACCTAAACCGTCGGGAACGGCTGGAGGGAGTAAGAGGGAAAAAGCGAGAGGCAGAGAAAGAGAGAGAGGCAGCGACGGTGGCTCAACTTCATTATTCTCCCATTGTATCAGCACCCCCGCGGACATAAATCATGGAGGGTCCGGTGGAGGTCCCTAGACCCGTCGCTAGCCAGGGATTTAGTTTGATTTTCGTCGCCGAAATTCCGCTGTAACCGTCTCCTCCGTGGCGACACCGTTGCCCGACGTCCAACGATTTCTGCTCCAATTTTCGCTTTTTCGACTACCCGCGTGTAGATTCTGACGGATAACGCACCCTCTAGAGTTTGAGCCTAGGGTCAACCTTTATTAGATAAAACTTTCGTGCGAGCGTTATTAGCATGGCAAATGTAAGTACGGTCTGTTATCATTTTTTCGGAGTTTATTAGATGGTAAATTTTTCAAAACTAACGCTTTAAGGCGGCTATTAAATTGTTAATTAGATATTCCTCGTTATCAGGCTTCGCTTCGGGAAAAATTGGTCAGAAAAAGCAGCAAGTAGGAAATTTCATCATCGCGCAGTTGAAACAGCGAACACAGAAACACTGTGTGTCTTTCACTCTTACATCCATGTGTCGCGGTTGGTTTACTTCAAAGCGTACACTCTATTCTAGGAAAATTCACTTCGCTCACCTGCCCAACCTTTTTCCTACGTTCTTCGTTCAAACGACTATACCCGTCCCAGTTCTCAGGCCTCTGTCCCACATGCGAGCATTCCGATGAATCGTACGCGATTGTTCTCCGTCCCATCGGGAACCAGAATAGCGCAGCGCGTTGATCGGACCGCCTAACTATTCTCGTTCACCATGTTCACGCGTAATCGCTCAAAAGCGGCCGGCCAGACGCGTCTTGTTATTTATTTATCCCCGTCGGCCCTCGCCCTTCGCTACCTCGTTGAAAACGTCGAGCTCTCCGACGAGAGGCCGTTTAACCGCAGATTGAACGGGGTTACAAGCCTCCTCCCCCCTAGGATAGTCTGTAAGAGGGTGGAAATCGATATCGATCCCGAAGACCGTGGAAGGGAGAGCGAGAGTCTTGGCCAGGGGGAAACGCGGGCGAACAGGGGTTGTTGCGTGGATTGTTAAGACGAGGCAGGGCGAAACTTATGGCGGGCGATCAAATTTAACACGTGTAATAACATCGCGCGCCGTTAATGCCCGGCGGATTCTATTACACGCTTAAGCGTAACTTGCGCCTGCACGCGCGTAACTATGTCCAGGGAGCCCGTCTACGGTTCACCCGCCCGCCCGTTATATAGACCGTTCCAGCATTATATTCATGACCTTGTCAAGAGGGTGGCGACCACGTAACTCCATGGAGGGTGGGTTCTGCGAGCCGCGTGGAAAAGATTCGCGAGGAAGGACGAGCGCGGTGAAACTTTCGGTCGGGCAACCCTGGATTCGCCCGGCTCGAATTTGAACGCGTTTTCGTTGCTCATCGTTGCACTTGATACTCGAAACGGTGGTAATGAGATGGAAGGTGTACAGGATAGCGATTGGAACCAACTTGTAGTAGTGGCGTAGCTATCTGAACTGCCTGTACAGTAGTCAACATAAGTTTAAGACGACAGGTCAACGTAAAATATAATTTTATTGCATGCAAGTATTGTTTATCTGTTCATTTCTATTGTCATTAATGTCATTATTGTTATTTATTTCTTATTAATTAATTAATTTACTTTCTTTGACCCTTTTCTTAAACTTTAGCGTCGTCTAGAAATGGATACAATGTAGCAAGGTTATAGGATGGATAGAAAATAACGATTACAGAAGTTGACATAATTCTATCGTCACCAGTCGAAGGTCGAAACTACTACAAAGCGTTTCGACCGACGGGCCGCATCTGGTCGTCCACTTAATAGACTCCTCGTTTTCACCGCAAACGCATAATTTAGCGAGCACGAATCCCCGCTGATGACAAATTAATATCGAAAATTGCGCGTCGACGCAACAGGCGCACGAGGGGTGGATATTCCGGCTGCTGAGGGCGGGATGAAAAGATTCATTTACGCGGCTTATTACACCGGTTGCATCCGGCGTTGTTTGTCCCAGGCATTTTTTATCTCTCTCACTCACTCTTACTCTCTTGCCATCTCTCTCTCTCTCTTTCTCTCTCTCTCTACCCCCCATTCCCGTTCTCTCTTCTTTTTTTTGTTTTTCCGCCCTACGAATACGCGCGGCTGTTTAATGAACTTTAGTTGGATTATCCGCAAGCGAACGGTAACTCGCGACGCGACGAACTAACGAGTCCCGCGTGTTTTTCGCGTTTGCGGTTCCCCAATCCGTTTTAGCTTCCCGTCGACGGCTTTTCGTTCGCGTTACACGACCACTTTGCCTCGCCGCGAAACGCGATTCATGTAAAACGGAAACAAAACTCGCTTCGGTCCGTTTTGCGTTAATACCGGCACGGATTAGGTTGCGTTGTATGGCGAGGATAAGAAACTGAGCACGCTGGAACATTCCTCTTACACGAATACCCGTTATCTGAACGTCGTATCCAAATATTCTATTATTCGAACGGTGTTTCATCTAATAATAATTCTTTGTCTTGAACAATCGCAGAATTTAACAACGATAGAGATATGAAAGATACATAAATATTGAAACGAACCGGTAATCTCTTCAAAATCCATTCAAATAAATAAAGCAACTGTTTTATTATTTGAAATCTTTTTTATCCCAACACTTTTGTCTCCCTATTAGTTCGTATACGGGAGATTCTATTGAATGTAAACATGTAAGAAAGAGACCCTTAGAATTGTATGAGTTGACAACGTTCTCGTGTAATCGTAATCGATTTTAATAGTTTATTGCGTTATATACATCTATGTGCAAATTGTGTAACATTAATATTTAGTACAGTTAAATAACGAATCAATTATCGTGATAGTGCAATATATGAGGGTAGCATAATTTATTATTGATTCTAGTATTGATATTAGATATTTGTTCGATGTTAATATTATTCAATGTTCTTTTTACTTCGATCATAATTTGTGATCCCATATAATTTGGCGAAACACGCTTTTTCCCCGTTTCCACCCCGTTCGCTCTTTACTCACGGAAGTGGTAAAATAACCGCGGTAAGATCGGCCATTTAGCCGCGAGCCTGGATGATTTACGAGTCGCTGGGAAACGTACGAATTTGTCGCTACGCGGAAGATGGACGGCCCGATCGAAACAATTTATTACAGATCGTAGCGATAGCCGAGCTCGCCTCTATAAAGTTGGCCGTGCGAGTATCGACGGTAAGTCGGGAGAAAGCTATTGCGCCGGCCGAACTCTCGATCATCTCCCCGTTAAAATACTGCGATGGATCCGAAGTTCGAATGGCGCCGCTGCCACCACGTTTCCCGATGAACTAACGCTCCAAAGGCCCGACACGCACCAGTGAGCTTTGTCACGACCATGCACGTAAGCGATCGCCTATTTCTGTTTGCAGCGAGCTGGCAAGAAATCGCTGCAAACTGCATTGAGATTATATTGAAATTATAGGACGATTAAGAGTGACCACTCGAAAGCTCAATGAACGAACTCTGTAGAAATGAGAAGTCGAGGAAATTTGGAAGTTGGAAAATTAATCGTATTTTTTAATCGAAATTAATTGAAATGTTGACCGGCATACGTGATTCGTCTAAACGATTAAATTGAGAAATTTCCAAAAGGTAGAATTGGTTAAATTGGGCTTCCGAGAGCGATACGATTATTTAATCTTTAATTTTAATTTATTTAACAATGAACGGGCCAAGGCCTTTGGAGTACATAAAATTATAAATAATGGTTTACATTATCGTAACTGACGAAACTATTGACGCATATATGCGTCGCTGACGAAAGTTACTCTCGTGGATTATGGACACGTATATGTGTTTGTCAATTTTTCCTCGCTCCCATTTGGAGCAACACGTGGAGCCTCTTCGACCGGGATTATTTAGCGCTCAAAGGGTTAAGCAAGCAGGACAATAAAATAACATGATTCCCCAAAAAATTTATACGATTTTCTTCGACTTACAAGGGTCCACTAATTTCAAATTCCAATCCAACTCTAAGCTCCTTTTACTAACGCATCGAAATCCCACGATCAAAAATCGTGTAACGCCCACGAGCCTCGATTCCAGCAAGCGTTTCCAGCGTATCGTTGGAAATAATCTGGAGGCAGGGAACGATCGGTCTCGGGCCCTTTATTGGACTCAATAGTGACCGGTCGTACCATATATCAGGCAACGTCGGTAATAGGCCAGTCAGCCATTGGTATCGGCACCCCGGCTACGAATATGTACCTTAAATCGTGTCTCCCTCCGCGACAGTTTATTATCGGCAAATCCGTCCGAAGCTAATGCTCTCCCGACACGGTAACACGCGCGTGGCCCGAGCAAATATCGTCGTTTCCACGTATACATACGTACAAACGTACATATGTACGTTTACCTACATGTGTCTCAGTGCGAGTTGGATTCCTCTGAATCGTTGTCAGATCGTATTTTGACCTTGCCCCACTAAGTGGTAGGTTCTGTTACTCGTACGGCTGCAATAACGATCTACACAAAAATTTTGTTCTAAAACGATACAATCAAGATCGATATTCCACGCTTTGCGATTACTCGACTGTACACGATAGAACGATAATTATTCGAATTAATTGGGATCGGATTGAATCTTTGATTATTTTCGTCGTAAGGGTACGCGATCAAAAAAGCTTGGAGATCACTGCTTTAGATCAATGTTATCTATCTAAGCAGGTAGACCAGTGTTTCTCAACCTTTTTTGTGCCATGCCCCATCTTAATCTTTCTAAAGTTTTTATGCCCCCCCTCCCTATGTAACATACATAATTTTTAACATTAAAAAATTGATTTGTTCACCTAAGAAACATAAATGATAGGTTCTAGGAAGAAATCACTATGAAATTGTTAACCAAACACTGTAAGTAAAATTTCAAAACATATATAGAGTCCATTTTCGAATTGCCCCCCTGTGGGGCGTGAGCCCCACGTTGGGAAACACCGAGGTAGACGGTGTTAGCAGTACAAAAAAAGGAAATACAAAATGAATCATCCAACAAAGTAGCAGAATAATTTTCAACATAGATGTTTCATCTATATTAACGGTGGTATAAATAATTTAAACGTCTTTGTACGCAAACATTTAATTGCATACATCCGTGTGATCCAGCCTGTATTCGGCTAATCGATCGCATCAACCAACCGAGAAACTGAACTTCGAACAGTCGAGGTTCTATCGTAAGTAGAAACGCGTAACATCTCACGGAAACTTCAAAGGAACGAGGCGACGCTGGGTGCTCGCCCTCCAACATGAATCACACGAGCTTTTCATCGAAGTACGACGCCGTTGGCTGTAACACCCGCGCCCTGTTTTACGAGCGCGCGCGTGGCTGCCAGCGGAACCTGCCTGGATCGTGGATTTACACGGTGTTTACATGATTTAGCAGTCTCGCTGGGTTACCGTCGCCGGGAACTTCGGCGAGCGTTCTGCTCGCACGCCGCGCCGGTTTGCTTGCCTCGCGACGACGGTGCAGTCGTGTCCTCGTCGGCAGGAAGCGCCGTGTCTACAAAGTTTCCCTCGCTCCCTTCTTCTCGTCCTCGTGGATGTCCTACGCCTGAGACCTAACCCTTCACCTTCCTTCCTCCTCGTTCTCGTGGATGTCCTACGTCTGAGACCTAACCCTTCACCTTCCCTCCTCCTCGTCCTCGTGGATGTCCTACGTCTGAGACCTAACCCTTCACCTTTCCTCCTCCTCGTCCTCGTGGATGTCCTACGTCTGAGACCTAACCGTTCACCTTCCCTCCTCCTCGTCCTCGTGGATGTCCCACGCCTGAGACCTAACCGTTCACCCTCTCCACCCCCCTCGTCGAGCTTCTGCTCGCTTCTTCTCTGTTCTTCTTGTACTTTCGCCTCGGTCTTCTCGTGGCCTCCGTGCACGAGCTTTTGGTCTCCTCGTCACCATGGAAACGCCACGACGACGGAGACGGGGTGATGGACGAGGCTGGGTAAATGCCGCGAAAGGGAAAAAGGGATGACGCGAACAAAACTGTTACACCGAGACGAGCATCGAGCGGGGAAGAAAATCTCGATCGTCCAAGGTTTGAATTCTATCGCGCGAACGATGCGCCCTCCGCTTTGATTCGTTGCGCGCCACGAGCATGGGGATGGGCACGCGTTGCAACGCGCTAATGCTGCCACGTGAAATCCGAATGGTGGGATTAATTTCTAGGATTTGCTGCTGGTAATTTGATGGAGATATGGCATAAGGGTGTTGCTTCGAGCTAATCTATCGCGGTTTGCGTGCTGTCTGTTGATCGCGATGAAAATTATGCTTCGATGGTTTACAATTTCTGACAAAGCCGTTGGCAATCGAAAGCGTAACGAAGGAATTATTCAGTTTCATGAAGGATGCGAATCGTGAATAATCTATATGTAAATTCATATTTTTGTGAGTACACCTAAAACAACAATAAATAATTTTAAGAGAGTTTTTTATGAAAGATTCTAATTATTTATGATATTTATAATGATTATTATTATCTAGCTTTTTATGATAGATTCTAATTTAAGATTTTTCACTCGGTTGGATTGAGGAATTTCCCCACCCTCCCTCCCCTTCTAGGTCTTCTAGAGTTAAGAGGCCGGTAAACATTTTCCGCACATTCGTTCAATCTGTATCCCACCATAATCTTGGAAGATTCTCCACTACTTTTCGCTTAATTAAAGCCTCCGGGTTTCTATTATGCACTGTATGCGTTTCCCCGGAGCCGTTCGTTGCACCTTACGCCCCTTCGCGTCCCGTCTTTCGCGGATTACGCTCGCCAGAGTGGAATGGCATTAAAGTCGCGTCGCAGCGGGTTCCCGCGGGAACTTGAAAGTATGGATTACGCTCGCACGCGTGCGCGCGCATATTTTAGCGGGCCGCGCGCGCACCGTGGGCTGAACAAGCAGCGAAAGAACCGGCGTCCGGTCGAGGACTATCCCGTGAAATTTTAGAGTATACAGGACCTCGACCGTTGTGTAAAGTGGAATTAGAAGGAGAAGCTTTCTGAGTACGTGTTGATTTTCTTAACAGTTGCATTTAACACTAGATTTACGGACATTTCTATTACTAATCTCGCTACGAATGACATGGATTCGCATCGTAATCTATCGTGTGCCATGATGTAGCGAGTCAGAGAAGTAGAAACATTTATACAATTATTGCAGTAATTTATTCAAAATTTGCAACTTAGAACATAGAACAAACAGATTTGAGTTATTAAAAAACTATTATATTATTTTTATCTTTCATTCCACAAGTCCTACGATACATAAACTTACGTGCTTGATATCAATTTCTATTTTAATCACTAAATCACTAAATTGGCTGCTTTCACATCGACATCAAATATGTTAAGTTAGCTGTGCGATATACCTATGAGCGGAATAGATTAAAAGTTTTAAAAAAGAATGTTAGTCGAAGAATTCATTGGATCTTTTTAGGTGGAGTTGCTTAACCCAGTTTAAGTTGATAGGGTTCTTTTGGGACAAGAAAAATTCTCAAGACGCCCCGCGTCGTTCCGATTTCACGGGTTTATTACGACCGCGGTGCGGCGCGCCGTTAATAGACTCGTTAGGTATTCATCCGATTACGAATGGAAATTGCAGGGAACCGAGGCAAGGATGAAAATCGCGGTTACGTGGTTTACGAGGGCCAAGTGATACCGTCATACTCAAGAATAGACCTTCGCAATCAAGGTCCTCGCTACCAGATGAACAGATACGCCAACGAAACGATACGAATTGCGCCGTGGGAATGACGGAGTGTATCTAGCAAGGATCTACAAGTTGCCCCTGAATGCGTTAAAAAAAAAAAACGAAATGACACCATAATAGAGAACATTATCTTTTTAAACCTCCTGTAGCGCTTCTAATAAGTTGAAGGTCGCACGCTTACTTATCAGCATTTTCTAAGTCGTATTTTATCTCTTTATTACGATATCGTTGTATATCATTATATCATTGGAATAGTAGCTACAGTACTGTCTATAGCAGCTGTTGACTTCAAGCTTCCAGTTCAAAGTGATCACCAGGTGAACAAACAAAGTTCAAACTACAACCCTTTAATTGTCAGCCGCACAAGTTTACATGTATCGTATTTTCTAAAAGCTTCGTGTTAACCTTTCGGTATCTTTTTATATTCCCTTTACTATCATTAACGAGTACAATATTACACGTGAATTCCCGCTCCCGACTCAATAATCACCCAAATCCTTCGTTAAACTCTTATTCTCCGCGAGAACAAAAAAGCTCCTCCGTGGCTCGCGGTCGGAATCGTTTCCTTTTCACAGCGACTGCTTCATCGACTGACCTACTTGGAGCATCGACGAATTTCAATCCCTCCCGATCCCTGGGTCCCTAACATCCGAAGAACGTTGGCCTTCCCTGCTGCCCGGTCTCAAGATTCCGAAACGATCGATCGATCGCTCGTAGAAATGCTCGGACTCGGCGGGAGACCGCCGCCTCCATCGCTGTTCGCCGCGGATTTCTGCTCGGGCACGCGAGCAAGGTCGAAAAGAGGCCAGGCCCGGTGAATGGATGGACCGTGGAAGTATTTCCTAATGACTGGGTCGGGGGTTGGGGCGGTCCGTCGACCGGCGATGGAGGCGAGGGGGGTGGAGGCGGTTGGAAACGGCGGTCGATATGCCGACGTACTAATGACCCGTACGGAGTCGGGCCAACAGACTGCTGGCTAGACGCGATGGCACCACTACCGGCGGTTTTCGCTCAATTATAAATTGAATTACTCGCCGGCTCGCTGAAAATGGCCACGGTTATGCTCCATAAAAGGGGGAACCGACAGGGCGAACTGGATGATGGCACGGGAAAAACGGGGCTTGTTCCGGAACCAGAAATGCTCTCTCTCTTTCTCTCTTTCTAACTCTTACTCTCCCTCCCCCTCTCTGTCTCTCTCTCTATATATATTTATCGTTTCTTTTTGTCTGTGTGTGTGTGTGTGTGTAGAATTCACAGAGTTGGAAAGTTGACTAGCGAAAGGAATGTGGATCTGATCGGTTATGACCCTAACAGGTCTACGCTTTTTAAAGCATCCTTCGGATTAGTCAGGTTACTCGCTAATGTATGCCATGTCAAGTAAATTAACAGGTTTATATTGGTAAAGCGGTTTCGAATTACTTCCAGTTATGCGATTTCAGTTGAACTTGAATTATAGACCAAGTTTGTTATCGGTCGAAATATGCTGTTCAGTGAGGCAATTTTTCAGATACAGTGTTTCTTGTATCTTTCTGTCGATTGCTAATACGATTCCATCCAAAGTACAGTGCAAGATTTGACAATAATAATTAATACATTGATGATTAAGTTATGCTTAATATTCATGGCGGACTCCAGTGTCTGAAAGTGTCCGAAAAATGAAAGTGATTGAAACAAAACGAATAACCTTTACGTATCAACGAAAGTACGCTTTGTTGTAATTTCTTCCACTGCCTGGTATATTGAATCGAAACGAGGACAGTTATCGTCAACTTCTCAAGTGGAATGTTCATGGGAATCGATAGACCAGCGATGAAGCTTGTCGGCTGAATAACACGAAAACATGACGCGAATGTCAGGCTGACTCACTTCCGGGAATATCCAAGGATGCGGTGGCCGCGTCGAAAAACGAAATCCCGGAAGAAGGGTGAAGAACGGATCCGGTTAGGGGCTGAGAGGAGCCGATTGGCCGACGATAATTAGGAGCTGTCGTCCCGCTTCGCTGTCATTAAGGTAATTGGAGGCTAATCGCGCCAGAAATTAACGACGATAACGGTGCGTGCCGTGCGGTGTCGCGTTCTCATTAGAACCACGGTGAACTGGTTCATGTGTGCATCCTATGTACGTACACCCCCGTTCAAAAGCTTCGAAGGAGTCCTTGTAACAACAATTAAACGAAACTTTGTGCTTATAATTCGCATACGTTGTTTCGATATCCGAAAATATGGTAATCTTTTTCAACATCCATTGTTCACTATTTTTATTCAACAAGATGGCATACGCGTAACTCGATTTCGGAAGGAAAATGAACTTTAGTTCTGTTGACTCTGACCTATATATTCGATGAAAGCGATTAAGTACCCCTGTAGCTATTGCAGAAGAAGGAAAGAGAGTGATAAAGGAAAAGGAAGGAGAGACGGTGTTTCTTTCGAGGCCTGCTAGTGGACTCATCAGTAAGGCTTACCTAGCACGCTCATGCCTTAGAGGAATAGGAAGGGACAGGTCAGAATTCGTATATGTAGAAACCGTGGTGGACTACTCGAGTACTTGCGAGAAAGGTAGTCGGTAAATCCCTCCCAGGGATGGGGGCAAGAAGGTCACCACATACCTTAAGATTTTTGAACAAAAGTGTATCTATTCTTTGTCCCGCGTACCTACACTCAGAACCACATCAATCGCGTGTGTGATCTTTATTTGACCCTGTCGCGATCTCTACACCGTTCTCGATTCGATGTACCATGAATTAGAAAAGAAATTTACAGAATTTAATTCGCGAGTTTTCCCTCGAAGTTTGCAATACACCTTTCGACGTAACGCTTCGAGCCAGCAGCTCTCTTTTTTCCCCACGAAACTAAAACGTCGCTTGATGGACAAAAATTGCAAGGTCGCGGCAGGATTAACCGCGTTTCGCGCGAGCCTCGAATGGCGCGCGCTGCGAACTTTTTCCACCGATAAACGTTATTTTTGTATCACCGAAACTGTACCACGGTGTATACGCGCGACGTTTAAATAACTGCCAGTTAGCCCCGGCGAACAAAGTTGTCAGCGGAGAAGCGGTTTCCCGCGTCGCGTCGGGAAGCGGGCGCGCTCGCTTTATTAACTTCGCAAACCTCGTTACGGGGCGACGTTATTAGCCGGGCTAATCCGCGGGGTGTGATTTATTGGCCGGAAGTCTGGCCGCGCATAAGGACTGTCCTCGCCTCTCTCTCGCCCTGTCGGACAGTCACGGTGCGTGCGTAATGAACGATGGATCGGCGATCCTCGTTAGCCGGTTTTACGACTGCCACTTATCGAGCCACGCAGAACACGCGGTCAATATTCTTCTTGGCTGTTCACCAACCGTTGTTCGTCCGAACGATTAGCTGGCTCGAGGAGAATGGCAAAAGGGAGAGAGAGAGAGAGAGAGAGAGAGGCTGTGCAAGAATGAGGCATCGCCATTCCAGTCAGGTTGACGTATCGTACTACCTTTTTGAAAATTTGAGAATTATTCGGTGATCGATCGGGATTTCTCACAATAATCGGAACAATGTTCTATCCGCGAGGGATTCCCGGGCCTTAGAACTTCACGGGATGAACACTTGGATGATTTATATTTTTAATCTGCATAATGCTCGATAAGGATTGCAAACGTTAATACGTCACTGGTGTAAATCTTCTTACTATAACCCGTCTATCTTCACAAGCTTTCAAAAAATTCAGGAATTTTACGGAGAGGGAATCATTTATTTTTGGAAGATCCTTTTACGATCGCAAAGCTTTCGGGAGAATTTAAAAAAAACAGTTTTTACAAAGCTTTATGGAACAGATATTCGTTGCTGTAGAAAATTAGCAGATCGAAAAATAATCCAACGAAATCAAAGCCAATCTTCGATGCTTCAAAGCCACTCCAACCCCTGTATCGCGCGTGCCGATATTACGCGAACAGGAAATCTGCCAGCTCTCGTCGAACGCGTCGATTTACATTCGACCAATCAATCTCTGTAAAGAAAAACAGTGCTGGATAAACGCGCGAGCACGCGGCCAGTGTTTGCGAATCCGTCGTTCCGCTACGGAAAACACGCGTCGCGGGGGATGTTCGATGATCAGGGATATCAAAAAGCAACGCGCAACCGATACGAACAGCCAACCGGAGAGGATCATTCGTTACGCGGCCATGCAAATAGCCTGAAAATCCACGACGAATACCAGGCTTGTGAAATTACCAGCTCTTCCTACCACACAGCCGAAATTTCTTAATTTATACCCTTTGAAAATAGAACGCGGCCGCTGATATCGTTCCTTGCATTTAAAATTATTAGAGGAATTCGTTACAAATAATATAGGGAACTTTATGTAACGACATGTCCTGTAGAATTATGTTTCTAACAACATTTTCAGTGCTACCTCGTTTGTATTTAAATACCTCCCGAACCCCGTTTAAATCCCAAATTATTATCCTTTATCTTTCCAACGGAAATGCTTAAGCATCGCGTGAAATTATAAACGGAAGAAGGAATAAAATTTTCCTTTCTTACCTAAGCTGTAACGAATCAGTTTTCGTCTCCCTCAGAATAATCCTGTAACCGTGTTTGTGGGTGAAACTATTAATGATCTATGGCAGCGAATTAAATTATTCATATCACACTGACGTAGGTATACGTATACGGTTAATCGTTGCGAGAAAAAGTGAGGAAGCTTGCGTGGTCCCGGAAGGGTTAATTTGCACCGTTGGATATTTTCACGAGGGATACCGGGAACGGAACCGAAAAGGGACGGCGCCGGAAGAGGTAGTGGGGGACGCGAAAACTTGGAAACGCTCGCGGCTCTTCCGGTGCCGTTCGAACGAAATAAAGTCTCTTGAGTATGCACCGGGACCCGGAGAGTGCAATTTTCCCTGGTTTGTCTTCCCTTCCCCTCCCCTCCGCGCCCCTCGGATCGCCGAGCAGTAATTCCTGCGCGAATCGTACTTCGATCGTCTCTTTAATCCCGCCGGCGCGAGCTTCGATCCATTTCGACGGCCTATGAAGTGGCATTTGTTCGGACTTCTCTAGAGAGGGGAGAAAGGGATGAGGAGAGAGTGAGGGAAAAGGAGAAAGAGAGAAAGAAAAAGCGATGAGAGAGGGAGGAAGAGGGGAAAAACGAAAGAGAGAAGAGGAGAGAGGTGTGAAAGGGGGTGGTAGAGAGGGAGGGAGAAACGAAAAGAGAGACAGAATGAGTGAGTGAGTCAGTGAGTCAGTCAGAATCATACGTGTGTGTATGTGAGAGAGAGTGGGAGAGAGGGAGCATGATGCATACCCCTTTCTTCTGGAATCTCTTCTGGGGATACTCGCGTGCGATACCTACCCTCTTCTCTTCCTAATCCACGGAAATGGGCACGGTGTCGATGGGATTCGTATTTGCGTTACTCCGACGGAAACGCGGAAAGTAACGCCATTTCGTAATTTCCGGAGGGCGAGAAAAGCCAGCCGTCTACAAATCTGTGCGGCGTTACCCTGCGGATAGCCGAATGGTTAGAAAGGGTGTGTACACGAGATGTCGGAAATGTACGTGTCTGTGAACCAAGGTGACACCCCGATATTGGTTGCTTTGCAGAACTTTATCGGTGGTCAGACGAGATCTTTTAGCTTCGGATCCTTGAACGTGTGGTTGAAAAAGGGTCTTCGGAAAGATTTATTGTTGGGAGAGTTCGGAGAGAAAGGAATTCTGAATACGCGATAAGTACTTGGTTGAGAAAAGTTTCTATGTGTTCAACCTCTAATATACTAAATCAGTTAAATACAATTAATACGTAGATGCGTGTTAATTATTAAATATGCATGTACTTAATTACATCCATAACAATAGTTAACGAAGTATATAATTAATTATATAATGTGCGTATCTTCGGATATGGCTTCAAATATTTAAATATTTTAAATTCCCTATTAAAATCCCTACAACCGTACTTAATGGAATGGGCAACACTACCGAACATTAAATATTTACTTATTTCCACGAAGAAACTATGCTCGTCAACGTTTAAACCTGCAGTTCACGTGTTCTTCAAACAGTAAACAGTTATTAAACTTCAATTGTTTTCCGACGTCTTCATGTTTGAATCACGTACATACCGCGGCTTTTCCAAACAAACACCCGATAAGAGTCACGCGAGCATGCACGATAAGTGCAGAATTCGCCAGTCACACGGTATATGTGCACGAGCACGTAGACACGAATAACTGGTGCTCGATCCATCTGGCTACCTACCAACCTACCGACCTAGCTTCCTCCTCGCTGTCGGAGCTGTATACTCCGGAAGTGACGTCACGCTCATTGTAACATCCCGTACAAACGCGAGCTCTCTTTCGTATTCCACGTATCGAGACTACCATGTAATAACAAACATTGTGTCGCTGTGTAACCTTCGTCGCAATTGAAGTTTTCTCTCTAACAACAGAGTTTTATTTATCACTGTTGTGCACAATGTGAATAATAAATAAGAGTACAGTTATATCCTACCTATGTGCTTATATGAAATTTTGCGATAAAGTACATATTGAAAGCTGGTTAACCGTTTGAGTGCCATGGCCCTTTCTTATTTCCCGATTGAAAATTGCCAAATGGCGGGATAGCACTCGTCATATTCCGTGCCGAAAAATGTCAAAAAGTACGATTCCAGTGTTTTTAGCTTACATGCAATAAATATTTCCTACAGTTTAGTTTTGTTCCGACATTCTCCTGAGAATAAAATTACTCCAATTTTATCTTTTTTTTTTACCTAAGACTTAAGGGTAATCGTAAAGTTGCGCATCGAAAGAAACCGAGTCTGCTGTGATTATGGGCTTCGCAGCCTAGGGCGCTGGCGCTTTGGGAACCGAACAAAAGAAGCGCGATCGCGCTGCTTGGCACTCAAACGGTTAATCACCCTCCTAAATCCAACACAAATGTTCACAAATGCCATTGGTATTCCCACATTAATTACGTTTATGTTACAAAATAGAATGCAGTTAACGAGAAAGTAATTATTTCTCCGGAGATAACCGTTAACGGGTGAGTCAGAGCCGTTACTTTCGATAGTTCAGCTTGGAACTCAATGCGCTATGCTTCATGCTTCACCGTCGTCGGTCTATGACGATTGTTAGCAAACGTTTATTAATAAACGCTTCGATAACGAGTTAACGGACGCGTTCATTGTTGTTCCGTGATACTGTCGTCTATCGTGGAGAACGATTGAACACAGCGGTGCTTGTGGTTCTTTCGGGGGTGGTTTACGTAAGCAGTGAGAGATTGCCGAGGGACTAGATTGTCTAGGGTCACTGATTCTAAATAGTTTGGAATGCGACTGCTCGTGCTGCACGGCTCTTTGTTGTTGATAGCTCGGAAACAATCTATTCTTGGAGCACAATTGTGTGAATTACACAAAGTTTCTACGCTTATTTAACTGCGACGCGATTTTTGGGGTTACAGAATTGTTTAACGCCATTATCGTTTCGTTATCGATATTTTTAAGCTAAACAGCTAAAAACACTAGACCAGCCGAATTTTTGCTACCTTCTTGTATTTATAAAACTTGATATTGCATATCCGGGGTGGATTTCAGTTTTTCCACCCCCTAGGCTATCATATTCTTATTGCCTCGCAGTAAAAAGGAAAGGTAGAGAGAGGACCGCGAATACCTAGAATATTAAGTTTGAAAGCATCCCTTCGTTAATTTATTAATACTTTGAAAAATCCTACAGTCCTTCAGCCCCTTTGTTCTCTTTCTTAACGTTTTCGAACTTTCTAAAATGCCAGCTGTGGTTTGGGTTCTTGAAACAAGCTCTTAAGAAAGTACGTTAAGAGGAAGTTGGTTTATGGTTAATTTTTGCTTCGTAGTATTTCTGTATTCAATTTCTGACACATTCCAACATCGAGGTTTCAATCTCGTCGCGGCACGGAGTCACGTTCCTACGTGAGACTTTTCCTCCGCGATGCTTGTGATTCATCGCGCGAGCACGCGCCGGCATAATTAGCATTCATCGCAGTCGCGTACAAAAATATATAGATTATCGGTGTGACTGGTCGAGGACTTTGTAACCACGGTCATAAATATGTTTCTCTGGCTCGCGACGCCATTGATCTGGCTTCGCGCGCATCCGTTGACCGATAACTAGGGTTACGTCACGCCGTGGCATGGGTAATCGACGGACAAACAGGCGCGATCGTTACCTTTCGACGTCCTCGTTTGCGTTATGAATGGCGGTGTACAGAGTTGCCATCGAAAGAAACCGAACTGATGCGACGTACGCATCCTCAGTTGTTGGTGAAAGTATTCGAACGTCCACTTCACAATTTTACAGAATAAATGTTATACGCGTTACACGTATCTTTTCAATGGAATATTTTTATTGTTGGATTGGATTGACGAAGAATTAGTAATCGTAATCTATTTTAGTAGTTTACTATATTACATACATCTGTGTACAAACAATATGTTAGTAATATGTATTTTATGTAGTAAGCGAGATTTTGTGCAGGTTGAGGAGAAACAATAAATAAATAAATATTAACGTGTGACTTAAGGTGGTAAACAAATTTATTGCTTCTCTTCGGGAGCGATTATTATATTTCATGTCTCCCTGTAATAATTTCCTTGTAATTCTCTAAATGGTGAATTCCATATAAATAAATAAGTAAATATTAACGTGTGACGTAATGACGTAGAAAAATTGATTGCTCCGCTTTAGGAGCGACCTGTACAATCGACGGCCTAAGCTCGCGTCAGCCTCCCGGTGTGTCTCAGCGCTGAGATACGCCGTCGACGCACTGGTGATTGATTAATAAATATTAAACGATGGCATTCAGGTAGCTCATATTCAGGCTCGTCCATCAGCCGTTTTACGACACGGAAGCCGTTAGAGCGGCGATCAAGTTTCGAGTCGTAAAAGTCGCTGACGTGACGCCTGAAGCTTTACTAATCGGAGGACGGATTTTCATGTGGCTGTTCACCGGCCAATTGAGCCCCCCCCGTACTATCGATCAATTCAACCTTCATGGACCTTTCCGTATCGTAATAAAATCCCTCGCGAAGCGGGCGGGTATATACGCCCGGCATAAAATCGTGAAACAGGCTAGGCCAACGCGTACAGAAGTTATTTAAAAATTCTTCGCGTGAAATGCTTCAATTTAGTTCCTGGATACCTTAATAAAAAACGGAAATTGTACACTTGAAATTATACCATTCGTTAAACGTCTTACCACTTGGCCAACCGAACGGGGAGATTACCATTTTTTCCTTGACGAAGCGCTGCCATTGATTCTATTTACTTTTATAACAAGATACTCCGCTTATCGCTTAACTACGGCGATTGTTCTAAAGATCGTCTACAGAAATATTCTAATATAGTATCTTATATAGCACGAAGAAGGTGCGACAGTGACCGAACCTCGCGAGCTTTGTCATGAGACTAGCAAAATGCAGTGGTCGAAATTCCTACAACCCCGTCCGGGTTCTCCAGCCCCTTTGTTCTGTTTCTTAACGTTTTCAAACTTTCTAAAGTGTGTCTTGGGATCTTGGAATAAAACCCTTAAGAAAGTACGTTAAGAGAAAGCTGTGTTTTATGGTTAATTTTTGCTTCGTAGTATTTCTATATTCAATTTCTAACACTTTTATTCTTACAAATGAATTCGTTATAATTATCACCGTGTGCTCTGTTCTGGGTCAAAGCGACCCTGCGTTCGTCGTGCGAGGGTACGAAACGTTCGCGTCCTTCCCTCGCTCCAAGGAACGCGAGGATAAGGAACGGCGACGAGTCTGGCGAAAAAAGATCCTCCGCATCGTCGAGCAGGTTTCGAGTTCTCCTCCCCCTCTCCCCGCCGCTGGTTCGTCCCCTCTTTAAGGGCGGGATTAAATCGAGTTTCTGAACGAGTTCAGATAGCGGCCGGATGAAATATGTAGGACGTAAAGGGCCGAGGACCGGTATAAGGAGGCAAGAAACCGCGAAAGCCAGACGGGCAAACGGCGCTCGGAACTTTGGGAAAATTTCCCGGCTGCTGGAACGATATTTCACGAGCTCCACTCGAATTTTCCCGATGGCGGCACAGTGTCCTGGGAACATTTCCCTCGTTTCTTTTGTTCCTCTTCGTGCCAACGAGGGATTCATGGGCAATCGTTTCGATTAACACTAGAAAGTTCGAACGATATGGGTCAGAGCGATCGTTTATGAACAAGGTGGGAAAAATGGTTTCCAATGTTTTACAGTATATTTTTAAGATATCGGGACGAAGGCATTTTCTTTTATTTCTTTGCAATTCTCAAGCGTTTTGACAATTTGAAAATCCGACCTGACTTTGGACGCCTCCATGCTAAACCTTTTTTCATTGCCGTTTCCATCGGACACAGAATCGACTGAATCTCCAAAGGATATCCTTCGATCGTATTATAACGATTGTAATTTACAGTTAAATTTTAGTTGCATGCGATTTAATGTTTCGTTGATTTCAGTATTTAGTCATTTGTTTGGGCGATAAAAATAAAAAAATACTATTCACCATGGAAGAAGCCAGACACAGTAAAAAGAAGTCTGAGCTGCTGAAAGCTTTAGGCAAGAAAAAGTCCGAGTGCAAAGGGTTCAATCATACGGACAAGCGTACCCATCGCTACATGTATCGATTAACGTTCGATATAACCTCTTTGTTTCATCAGGCATCATGGTATCAATATTATATAAATACTTTAACACACAAAACTACAATGCGTTTGAATCGTTGTTGGGCTAGTCTTTCAGCTTTGCTTATAGCATTCTCTGGAATTCGTTTCAAGGAAGAAAATTCCGTTTCGGTCGCGTTATATCTTCGTCGTTTCGATTTTTCGATTTTTCCTTTCATCCACGTGATTTACGTCGGTCGCCAAGGAGTTGAAATACGGTTCGTGAGTCAATCTGAGTGTTCCACTGTTCTCGAAAGCCGATCGCGATCCATGCTGACGGTATAATGGACCCGGTGTTTTCCCGGCCGTGCGTTGCCCGCTCGAGTAGATTCCGTTAGAGTGCGAGAGAGTATAAATAACGACGGCGTGCTTTTACGAGGCGAGTAAATCACTTTGTAGGCCAATTATAGGATTAATATTTATAGCGTCGACGCAACCGGGCCTGTCATTGGCCGAAGGGACGCGTAACCGATGGAAAAACAGTGTGCACCGTTCACGTTCTTCGGGTGCTCCTCGACAAGGTATCCTTTCATAAACGGATGAGAGTTAACCTAGATACCACTGATATTCCTTTTTCTGAAGCTGTCTTACGCAGCGTATGTGCAGATCCACTTGTCGTTCGTAAAATTGACCCGTGGAGACTTCCTATTGAAAACTCAATGAAGCTTGGCGAACGACGGCGAATTCGAATTAGATACTTTTAAAAGAGCGATACTAACAACGTGGACGATTTAAAGTCATTATTTCTATTTAGATTCACTAAAAATAAGTGTGTTAGCTCCATCAAAACTTTATGCTGTGTCATAATTAGACCACACTTAAAATAGACATCTGTAATCTAGTTTCCAGACTAGGCAAAATATATGCAGATTATCGAAAAAGTTCTATAAAATGAGTAATTACACGAGTACCTTAATACGTGATTATTCACCTATTCTAACTCGATTAAACCTAAATAATCTTGAAACGCGGGGAACAATAGCAGACTTGTTATACTAATATATAATTATTAACAACATTATTTTAAGTCTAACTCTAACCTTCGTGCACCAATGAGAGGTCTTAGATTGGTCCAAATGTTTTAGGCTCTGTCCGTTTATATATTGAATAAAAGGTTATTATCTGAGTCACATTGCTAGGAATCGGGAAGGAATCGCTACAACGCCGTTCTGTTCGCCTCTCTTCCGCTGCAACGTTGAATTCGAAAGAAACTCGGGGTGGATTCTTTTCCTTCCGACCGGTTACTTCAATCCCTTTTACCCTCGCGAAACGGTGACTCCAGCGCGCACGAGAATCGCCTTTCAGTCGAATTACCGTCGTAATCAAGGCAAGAGCGCTCGTCGGTCCCATCAACGAGATTCTTCCTTCGTCTGCGATCAAACGGCGAGGGCCCTTTGCCTCGCGACGTCTCGCAATATGAGACACGGCAAAAATATAGACACCCCCCCACATCAACACCCCCGTGCCCCCCCATCCTGTACACGTTGCATCTGGCCTCTAAATAAATTCCAGCCCTGAAAGCGTTTAATGAAGCCCGAGGCCGGCAATAAAACGGAGACGGCGGGCGAAAGACGAAACGCGGAAGAAAAAGGGCTTTGTGACCGAGCGAATCCTATTATTCCGCGGGGCTTTTCCCAGAAAATTACGGCCCGACTCTCCGTTCTCCGACCTCACCACCTTCCCTTGCCTCGTTCGCGATGGAACGCGGCAAACGTCGATTCACTCGAAGAGCCCTGGGCGCGCGCGCCTTTCACTGACCTACGCGAGCCTGCACGACCGACGCGTTCCCAGAAAACGATGTCTGCTGCGTTCGTTGCGTAACCGCGTTCAGTCGTTAGGACGCGGACTAATTGGAGCGTTGGAATGATGGAAACAACTTGCGTACTTTTATTCCTTTCCTGCACGCCGATGAGGCATGCAGGAATTTCACACGTTCTTTGGATGTTCTCTGTTTGGGCTGAAGGGCTTGCTTGATGGGAGGGCAAAATCTTTATGTATTAGTGTAGTAACTACAACGTAAATATAGGGGAAATTAATTCCAAATTCCGTTCGATGTATACCTATTCCTTAATATATGAATGTTAGAAGTAGATATACAAGAAATGTCTGTAAGTCTAACGTTAATATGTCTCATACTGAGCACGACCACAATGGAATTATAGGCTTAACATGCCTACCCTAGAAAATCGCAAACTCTTATTAGATCATAGCTTTCTACATAAAATTATCAATGGACTCTCCTGGACCCTTTTCCTCGATTAATTTTAAAATCTAGTGTTAAACACCGTTGACGTTGCGATAAATTTTTAACGGCGAGAATTCTTCGATACGTTCAACAGAAGTGTTTATCGTGTCGCTATTTTTCTTTTCTCGCAATGCTGTCTGCGTATTATATTTTACGTAACGCGGCAGCTGAGTAATGAATAGGGTGAAGCTCCATCAGGAATTGGGTATTTGTTGGAATTGCTTATTAACAAACGGATAGTTATTAGCTCTCGGAGATTTAATGGAAAAGTAGGAAACTAGTCGCTCTGGTTACCTAACAGAACCGCTGTGTAAATATTCCACGGTCTAACTACACACTCACGAATTCACGATATTACCACGTTTTATTTTCCTTTTCTTCCGCCTCTTTTCAACGCGGTTTCCATGAAACATCGGTGACCAACGCGACTCGAGGTAGACCGAACGAGGATTTCTAAAGCGTTTTACCTATATTCGAGCAGCCCGTTAAAAGGCACTCGATTATTACTTCCTCGACGATCGTCATTATTGTTTACCATTTCCATCGTGCTCCCCCTTTCACCCCTCTTGATCGCGTTTGTTTCAATGCGAGCCGAATAACGAGCCTTTATAAAGCACCCGGCGAGTTAATTAAATCTCGCGTGCCTCGATATCGACTTTCCTGCAGGGCTGCACGCTCTATATACAGCGGAAACGACCGGTTTTTCCTCCCCGCCGAGGTATCAACGTATGGCATTGTGCATCGCAACACCGAAGAATCGTCGAACGCGCAAACACGCCAAGATTAATGCATCCGTGCACGCGCGCGTTACGTGTGCGCCACGGCCTGGCGTAATTAACGCCTCTGTGCTGGCAGGGATTCGCGGAACCGATTTCCTAACCTAACGCGACTCTCCGTTAACAATATTAACGTACACCGGTCGTAAATTAACCCTTTCGCTTCGACAGTCCAGTCCACGTTTTTCTAAGTCTTAAATAACAACTGTGCTGAATAAAACAATCATTACTCTAATATAACAAGTATAGTTTACATTTTTAATATGAAGATTTATACAAAATTATATTAGTTATTCTAATAACATTAGATCAATTACAGTTTACAAATTTTTAGGTATTTATATATTTACAAGATGTCAGATATATCCGACGCACGAAGCGAAAGGGTTAAGAACGTTTAAAGGTCTCGTTAAATTGCAAATCGTACTTGCACGCTGGCGAGTCATCCCAAGCTTCGCCGTACGAGAAGAGTTTGTGGTGTACAATACATAAAAGAAATACGGAGTGGAGGAAAAATGTAGCTGAATCTGAGTGCTCAGGCCCCGGGTATAATAAAGGAATTAGATGTGGTTCGAAATTATTTCCCCCAATCTTTGAGGACGATGAGACGGTAGGCTTGCAAAAAGGAATTTGAGCCGGCATTCCCTTCTGGAGCCTCGAAGCGAAAACCCAGTTACACGATAGTTTAACGATATTTTAATAAAGGTATTATACGGTGAGCGAGTATTGGCCACTTATTTTGTTAACGTTCCCACAACTTTGACGAGAGGTTTGAAAAATTTATAAAACGAGAAAGTTGAACAGTGGACAAAGAGAGCAGCAGGCTTCTTGTATCGATTACGCAAATCAATTGTCCTCACCTTTCATCGTCTAATTTTTCATTTTTTCTGATTTCAGGTAAGAACGCATTTCTACGATCACACGCAAGGTTCCCCTTCGTGCGAACCGGAACCGCTGCGACACTCGTCTTTAGAATCCCCTCTTTTCACAAGGATCCATTCGAGTCCTCAAACACCTCTCGAAGGTAGGGTTTTACACAACTGCCAGTGAAATGTGAAATCAATTGCTGCCAGGGCCAGCTTCGCGGGACGAGGCGGGGGCGGGATGGGCCCACGACCAGCGCGAGGTAGAAGTGGCCGGGTGTAGGGTTGCAGCGAACTCCATAATTAGTTGGGAACCCGAAGCCGACGAAGCTCTCGGATTTAATATCTTAACGCCCTCCTTGACGCGGCCCGAAATCTCGTGCCGCCTCGCTATTGCTGCGGCACCATCGGCTAGGCTCGAGTTCTCCGCGGAAACTTCCCTTCCACCCCCATCCCTGCACCCTCTCTTCGTCTACGCACTCTGGTGCGTTCTCCATTCTCTCTGGTCCCTGTATTATCACCCTGTCTCCGTCCCGTTCGCGTTCGTTTCGCGGGCGGTTTTCGATTTCGTCGCTGACGCTGGATATAGGGGTGAGAAAGGGGTGAGAAAGGGGCGAGGGGGTCGCGGTGAAGTTTCTCATTTCTCGCTTTCCATACGTCGCAATCGAGGGAGAGACGCAGCTTCGCGCTTCGGACTGCGAGCTCGAGAATTCTCGCTTTTCGCTCGAACGTCGACTGAGGGGGGATGATTAGCAGCGCGGGGGGTGGAAACGCGATGGCTGACGAGGGTGGGAGCGAGGGGTATTACGAGAGGACGAAGTCGAGGAAAGTTTGCGCAGCCAAAGTCGGTGGCGCACGGCTGGTATCGTCGAGTGAAACGCAAACACGCGAACGACACACGCCGCTTCCTTCCGAACAGCGTCGAGCGGCGAAGAGGAAAAGCGAATGCTGCTGTCGGACGGAAGTTTCAGACGCGTGTTCCTGAGGTTGCGTGTCGAATGGAAGATTTTTGCGAACGTTAAACTCGTATTCGGATTCGAGTTCGCTTTGAACGATGCCCCTTCGTTGCCGCGGGATTGCTTTTTTTATGCCGGGTGCACACAGCGGTAATTGTTTGATTTGCTCTGTTCCGATTCCGCGGGGCTGATCAGCAGCTTCGAAGGCTTCTCTGTTCCCTCGCGATCGGAATAATTACGCTTTCATCCGGCTTTTGTACGGCTTATCCGCCGGCTCGTTTACGGAGGAATCTGTTATCTCGCTGATAATTAGCGTTATGCTCCGTCAAACGGAGGCTTGCAAATAAATCGCTGCCTCCGCCGCCGAAACTAATCCGACCATTCGTTCTCTCCCCCGGTGTTTCTCGCTTCGTATGGATAACAGGTGAAATTACCGATGACCGACACTCAACTTAGTAGTGATACCAAGTGATCGGTAGTCAGATGATCGGTACGGTCAGATTGATAAAAATACATAATTTGCAAAAATGTTGATAATTATCAATTTTTCATTATTACTATCGTTAACACGTTGAATGCCACCGGGGGTCACCGGTGACCGGCACGCTCAGATTGATAGAAATACATAATTTGGACAAATGTCAATACTTTATTACGTTTTCCTTCCTCAACCGCTGTGCTCGACCATTTAAAAATCGCGATGCTTGATGTATCGCGATCTAGAATTGGGAATTACGGATAACGCAGGGCTGGAGTCGCTTAGATCGTGGGAACGATATTAAAAATAGGGGCGTGCGCGTACACGCGTGGCCGATACCGATTCCAACGATCGCGATTATATACGCGGCGATGCATTGTTTGGGTAACGCAATAGCTCCGGCCGAGTGAAACAGTTGTTCGTGCAGCGCGACCAACCACGCGCTGATAATACCGTACGCCGGTGTATCGAGGGTGGTCCGCCGATTCGAGCGTTATCTGCTCGTGGCTAAGCGCCCCCGCGCGATTATCGCTGCCGCCGATTGAATATTATAATGGCGTCGGTCCGTTTAAGCCTGGAACCCTTTTATAATACGCAGCGGGTATCTTTCCTAACGGCGATACGGTCGTGCACGATGATTATTGTATTACGTCGTGTTGAACAGCAGGGCAGTCGATAACGTTGAAAATCGATCCTGGAGTATTTGTAGCTACATCGTGATAAAAATTAACCATTGTCAACTCCTCTATAATTATGATAATTTGTGATCATCTGAAAATGTGTTGATCGAGGACAGTTGAAGATCGAGAGTGTTAACCCTTTCGCTACGGGAGGATTCTTCGGCGCGCAACTCCCGCTGAACAAGCCGCCATGCTAAAAGTGTGAATTTACGGAATAATTGCAATTGCCCGTCGTACGTTCAATACCGCGAAAACTGACGCAGAGCGTAACTATAATCGGTCGTAGAAAGGAAATGGTTAAAAAATTATCGCATAATGCAGTAATACTCTATTCGCGAAATTTCATGGGGTGACTATAGTCACCGCTCGTACGTAGCGAGTGTCAGTCGTTGGGTGACTATAGTCACCGCTCGTAGCGAACGGGTTAACATTGTTTAACCAAGAGTCAGAGTTAGTCGAAAGTCACGGAGGTCGATAGACATCAAAGTTGCTGATTTTCAGAATTCTCCCTTTGAGCTGAACCGGTAACAGCATTAAGGCTAGATTCATCGAATTCCAGGGAAAAGGTGAACAAACACTAGCCCCCTCGGGTTTCTGGGTAGGAAGAATCCATCCCTCGTTTCTCAACAATTGGCCGGGAGAAAGTTGGGTTCCCCGAGCAGCGACAGAGTCCGCGAATGAGATTTATTTAGGTAGCTCCTATTTATTGTTTCACTCGAGGCCGGCGGGGTCCCCCAGAAATAGACCGTAGGAGATCCTTCGTGGGATAAGGCCACGAAACCAAACATTTTTCTCGGAGGTTAGGGCGCGTCAAGTAGATGAAACATCTGCAAAAGCAGATGGCAACCACGTTGTCATTGCCTCGTAAGAGATACACGATCGAAACGGTATGCATGTGTATGAGAGAAAGAACTGGCAGATGGCACGTGCTCGCCTCTGTTATCTTATTTTTCCATGCAATTCCGAATCTTCCCTAAATTGCTCGAATCGACCTGGCTCTAGTAGCTTATCTGATGTTTACTCGGATACTAGCTGTCTTTCGAAGATGGTTATCGGATGTTCTTCGATCAACTGAGGTTCTCGGACGGTTGCCTACGTATAGTTTGTTATCGACCACAACAACATACCTTATTGTAAAAGGCTACGAATTATCTCGACGCTTGTAGATGATGCCTCTTCATGCAATGAATATAAATGATTATCAATCCCTAACATACTTAATCTAATCTTTAAGAATTTTCATAAAATTCCAAAATTCCACTAATTTTAATCATCACCCATTTCGTTTTCACCTTGCGTTTTAAATATATTCAGAAAAGCCTTTGCTGAAATTGCAGAAGGGATCGTGATCGAAATCATTGGAATGGTCCCATGAATTTTACTTGAAAGCATCGTCGAATCACTCGCGTTGCGGTGCTTCTATAATCGCCGAGCTACGGAATCCGAGGTCGATATTACACGGAGATATTTGACGATCGTCGGGGGATAGATCGGCGAAATTTTTCAATTACGCTCCGTTTTAATTGGCACGGCAAGAATTCGATCTCGCGCGGAGTTGATACAAGAGAACTGGCGCGCGAGTTTCGATACGACACGATGATATCGAATATCATGAAATTTTCCGGGAGAAAAAATTTCTTCCTACCCCTCGCGTCCACCCGGATTTCGTC
Source organism: Tetrapedia diversipes (assembly GCA_033822845.1). Lineage (NCBI taxonomy): Eukaryota > Metazoa > Arthropoda > Insecta > Hymenoptera > Apidae > Tetrapedia > Tetrapedia diversipes. The sequence continues at coordinate 589,245 of JAOPTO010002222.1, read as the reverse complement.
CCGATTATTCCTGCAGACTTCGACGTTTATCCGATCCAACGTACGATCGTTCTTCGTCAAATTCGGGTTTTGTATTCCTCAATCACTTAGAAATCCTTTCATAAATTACCATCGTAGTGTTTTCTTTCTATCTAAAATTATACTCATCGATCAAACGAAACCCTGAGATAGTCTCTCATGAGTAATCCAAGTTCGCGTAAATAGTATTAGTATTTATTAATTGTGCTCGAAGCACAAAATATTTCTACCGATTCAGAGACGTTGCCTTCAAATCACGCGGAAAAGCGTGCGAGCCGCTGTTTTTTCGAAACGATCAAAATTACTTTTATTAAAATATACTTTAAACCAGTTTAAACATTTCCCACGAACGTAAAGCAGTATTGAAGCACGTTCTAACCGATCTCTGTGTCCCTGCAACGCTCTTTGTAGTTTGATTGTAGTTCAAAAAAAGATGTAGCATTGGATTGCAATTCACAAAACTAATTCACGTGGACAAAATGCAGAGATGTCGAATTTCGTCGAATGTTTTTCTAGCACCCAATATTGTAGCAAAGTCAAATGAAATCTTACTTAGTATACTACAGGTCGTACAGTAAGTAAGTGTAACATAACATTCCATGTGTCAAAAAAAAAAAAAATGGAGACAAAGAAATTCACCATCGCGGCGATGGAACCCGACGAACGATCCCTGGATCGCGAAACTCTCCCTGTCGGGATTGACTCTCGGACGATTCGCGGTCGGCCAAGAGACTCGTATTTATAGGATTTAATCGATGACACGGTTATCCAGCGGCATCGGCGCGTGACCCGCATATTCTCGTTACAATCTCCGATTCTGTGTTACTTGCCGCGGATGACGTGCACCGCAATCGTCATCCCCTAACACAGGGACCGTTAACTGGCGGCCCGCGGGCCATTTGCGGCACTTTCTCCTACATAGACCTTCCCCCACCAAGTGGCACGAAAAATCCCCCTTCTCATACTCAATCTGACTCTACCGTGGCATAGTGGAGGCTAATGAACCCTGCATTTTTCTTTCTGCTAACCTAGTATCTAAAACTCTATTTTTCACTAGTTTGCTTATTACAACATTACCGTATTGTAATTTCGCTTGCACAGAACTTTGTGTTTTTCACAGTTCATTTTACGTTTTTCATTTTATATTTTATTGTTTATTCGACTTCGTTTAAATAAAAATGTGTTGTCATACGAATAATGCTATTATTTACATCAACATAACGAGTGGAGTCACATTGATAACCAACTTGTCCCCGTTCTCCTTCCTATCCGTGGCTTCGCACAAGAGTAGGGTACAGTTTGATTGGTGGTGGGGACTACTGTGACTCTTGGCGGGGAAAAAGTTCGCGGTCCCTGCCCTAACGCAAAGATAGCCACCGGGGAGGGGTAGAGGCACGAAGAGAAGTTTCCATTGATCGACTCCTCGAACCGATTCTATTTACGCGACCGGCTCCTTCGTGGGACGAATCAATTACACGTATAAACAATCTGAGGGATCGTCGGGGAAAGTGGATCGATAAAACCCCCTGGGGGTGGGTGGGGAAAGGGGTGGGTGACAGGGAAAACGGCATGGAATTTTACGGGTAAATTTAGGGGCGGCAGGTGCGTCGACGAGGATTATTTTTAGTTGCGAGCATGTGGGAGTAAAACTGCGAATGGGGACGCTTTTTGTGGAATTATCGTTGAAGTAACGGATACGGTGTCTGCATTATGTGTTGTTGAACTTTTCTTCTGTTACGATATTCGTGTTGCTTCCTTTTCATTTTACTCTTAGCTAACTATTGCGATACAAGGAGGAAACGCTTCGTATCCGCTGTAAGTATTAAAATTCTACGAAAATAATTGCTTAGAGTAAATTAATTGGTTGGTACACAGTTTCATAAATTTCAAACTTTTTGTTTTACTAAGCACAAAATTATAATAATAAAGTACTCTTTTTCTCTTTCTCCCCTTTCTCTCTCCCTCTCTCTCTATGTCTGAAGTTCATATAAGAAAAAAGTATATGTAGTTCGTAATGCGAGGTTTGATATCAATTAAACTCTTTCCGAGTATAAAGAGTTACCAGCTAATAACCCTCGGCGGCAGTATCACACACATGTTATGTGAGCGGCCATTAAAGTGTTAATCTACATTAAGTGCAACTTGGAAATTATCACCGCATCTTATGAAACACCGTGTAATTCGTTGTGGATTCACGTGCGTGAAACGGCATAGGACGCGATTTGCATGCGAAGGCGGGCATACACGATGATACAGAAGATTTCTCGGGATCCGGGACAAAAACAACGCCGAGCCGTGCAGTCATCATCCACGATCATCGCTATTATTACCCTTATTATCATGGTAATGAGCGAAACAGCCTCTTAAACGGCTCGCGTATTTTAATTATCATAAATCTAGTTAGCTAGTCGCGAGCGCTGCAACGCCTAGCACGTACACACACGCGTGTGTCGCTATTTAAAGCCGGCGTCCGCCTATTATTCTACGTTCCGCCATAAACACCGTAATCAACGTTAACCCCGGCAAAGCGTCGCGACGCCGCACCCCCGCGGCACGAGCTGCAGCGTGAAAAAAGTTCCTTCCGATCCCCGGAAGCGATTCGTTTCGCTGAACTCGCCGAACAGCTGAAAATAGGGTGAAAAATTGCAGCCCGGGCTGTTCCTAATAGTCGAACTCGCTTTTGTTGGGTGCAACTCGTAGAAAGTTGCGAAGACACGACACAAAATTTCTGGGAAATTATGGGATCGACATTTTCTCGTTCATAAGCATGAATTTGCTTAATTCTTTCATTTGATTCCAATTCGTAGTTTTCATAATTAGAGGTATTAACCCTTTCGCTACGGCGGGCTTCGTCGCAGAGCGCCTTGTGTGGAACGAAGCGTCGTGCCATAAGTGCGAACATTAAACGCGTGGTCTTTAGCATTCAGAACCAAGACTTTTGTCTCAAAAACGACTTTTTAACATTACTTTTAGAAGCATCCTTATATCTAATACATTAAATTTCTAACTTATCGATAGCTATTTACAGTTACTATTTTAACACGCAAAATCAACGAATCTTAGGAAAATAGAACAAAATTGTAGATCCGATTTCTTTCTTCAACTGTCTATTTAACGCTACGTCGTCGCCTCTGTCCGTGGACAAACGGTCTAAGTCGCTCGATTTAGCATCGTCGCTGTCGCCGACGCGACGCGTCGAGGTATCGTTGCCTATCGATTTTCCGTCCCTCGTCGTTCGACTCGACGTGTCCTTTGTCTCGTGATCGCACATAACGCTAGAGACGCGAGGATTCGAAAGGACGAAGATCTACCGAAACGATCGTCGATCTCTGCCTCGCCCTCTGTTATCGACCGCAACAACGTAACTTATTGCAAAACGCTACGGATTGTCCCGACGCTTGACGATGGGGATCCCTTTCTTCAAGATTACTTAACCGTCTTTGCTTTTCCGGTATTTTTGATGTTTTCGAATTAACCCTATGCTCTTATTCTGATATTATTCTGATGTTATTCCGACGATGACACAAATACAGAACGATTTTTAAGAGATAGGAAAAATAGGAGTTCGAAGAGGGAAGTTGGCAATTTTGAAATAGGGGAAAGTTCAGGGAAAGAGAACTTGCTGGTGGAAGGATAGAGGTCACCCAGGAGGGTTAGGTTCTGACCCAGGTGATTTTCGATGGTCAGACCCAGGCCCAAAGTCGCTGTAAACCAAAGCCTGGAAACGAAGCTAACCACCTGGATACGACCTTTCCGTAATAAATGTAAATGTTGGGATCAAGCAATAATTTTGTCTTTAGTACTATTATCTGACTAGATACTTTATATTACATACACTTAGTTTACGTTACGATTTATCTTAGATAAGTGATCTTAGAGAACGTGTTGTAATTTTTCGATAATTGGTAAGTGCCCCCCCCCCTCGAGACAAACATAATCAGGAACAAAAAAAAAAATTGACTCCTACTTCTTTCTTCTTCCGCGTGCGTGACCATTTTATATGGAATATAAAAACTGTAATAAAGTTGAAGTTATAAGATTAGTACCGAGTAGCTTATTCTTATCAAACCAAGAGGACGTAAATAGAGTCTAATTACTGACAAAGATGTCGCGATTAGAATGATTTTCTCTGACATGACATCAGAATAGTTATCAATCCCAAACACCCTCCAACCACTTCGCGATATGCTTATTCGTCGAATTATCTTTGAGGACACCCGGAGCGAAACTGGGGCACGATGATCCTTAATCCCTCGGCCGCTCTTAATCCTAAGATTAGAAGTTGGAGAAAGAAGGCTGGGGTCTCAGTCTCGGTGAGATACGTGGTCTGACGTGTGCTTCTTCTGGCGATAACTGGGGGAAGAGGGTTGATTCGAGCAGCTCGAAGAGAAAGACTCGAACCTTGATCTTTCGTTGGCGAGATACGGCTTCGATCCAATTGACCTTTCCGCTGGCCGATGTCCGAGTTTAGCGGTAAGGTTTGTTTGCAGGGATCAGGTCGGTCGGTGTCCCTGTGCTCAATTCATTCGGTGGTCGATTTTTAAATCAGTTGCGTTGGTCTTCGAAATAGATTTGGAGCTGCGGAATGAATTTTCTATAGAGTTTGTCTGCTTTTGTACGCAATATGTAAATTTCATATTGGACGGCCGGATAACGTAAATGTTTGACTCTCGCGAGGTGAGAATATAGATGTTTTATAGCCGACACCTTTTGTTTACATACGTTTCTCCTTTTGATTTATCGAAACATTCTCAATCATTTTAGCATTTATTTGTTTTATAAGTCAGGAGGTTTCATACTTTCTGTTTTCGAGAATAATTGTTTACTTTATTAAATAAAATATCAATCATTTTTCTCGACGACCTTTCGTCGTATTTTAATCGCTTCTGTTAAAGTATATAAGCTGTTCGTAATCTCCCACTCCAATTACGTTATAACCATATATCTATGATGATACCATTTGCGGCTTTCACCTCTAATCCTAGTTTCAAATAAATGTCGTTCAACCGCCTTACCAATAATACGTGTCTATTTATTTCTTTAAGTCAAGTCCAAAATCCACTGCGATCCGAACCTGAACATCAGAATTTCCGACTAACTTCTAATTTCACATCCTATTTTCAAGTACGAAGTTCCCGTATGTCCCAATCAATTTTTGTTTCATTGTTCCGCAGAAAAATGGTCTCAAACATAAATGTGACCTCCTTCTTGTATACGTATAGAAAAAGATAGTCATCGAAATTCTGTTTCTTTTACAATGCATCTGAGAATAGGCGCGAGATAACGGAGTCGGGTTGGTCGTGTCTTCTCGCACGGGCAAAGGTCCAGACGCTTGAAGCTGTTCAAAAGAGGGATCTGAAAGGAGCTCAAAGGTTCGTTTCCGGCCATGGCTGCGATACGAAAGTTCCCGGGGTGCGCCCTTGGCGAGTACGTGACCGTGCGTTTCCACGAAACTTTTTTTTCACACTGCAACCTCGAAAAGTTTGGCTCTCGCGTTTCGACTACGTACAGAGAGGGAGAGCTACGTGCCTCTTGGGACCCGAATTTTAGACGTCGCATGCAAAGTCAAGCGTGGCGCAAAGTTGCTTAATCAAAATACTGGCGGCTATTCCGTTCGCGTAATCGAAGCGGAGGAACCGGTGGCCTTTTCAGGGTGCTTGCTTCAAGCTTAGGATTTCATTTATTTATTTATTCATTTAATAGATGAGGCCCTTCTTAAAATATACAACAAAGTTATAAATAACAAAATAGTCTGAGTTGCTTAATCAAAACTACCAAAACAATTACTTATAATTCTTGCTGAGAATTGATTGTAATGTACTTTTTGAAATAAAAGAAAAATACACTGTCCCAAAATCTCAGAAATTCTGTCCAAACAAGTGAATCTTCATTTAATAACCACCCTCAACTCTCGATCATCCCCGAAACAATATTTTCTGCCAACCGCGTACACGCACATGCACACGTACACGCCATCCCCCTTTTCCAACGACCTCCGCCACCCCGTTTTCCAGCTGACCCTCGCTCTTCCACTTCCGTCAAAGTCAGCGGAGCGCATTGAACTCCGAACACAATGTGGGTATCGCGTTTGGTGACGTCCGCGTCCCCGGTTCTCCGGTGCAGCAGCAGCGGCGGCGGCGGCCTTTACGAATGCAACAGCATGCACGTCGGCGTGGCTGCACGCCGCGTATGCTTTTCGCATGAGAACGCAATCGGCGAGCTTATGTTTGCCGAAGCTACTGCGCGAGGCACGAGTACGCCCAGCTCCTGCCGGCGATCGAGCGAGGATCGATCGCTTGATTGCCGGCAAACACTTCACCAGCGAGTTCTGCACGCTCCTTTGTCGCGTTTCCAGCCAGAATCCGGTCGTTTCGAGGCCTAACGTTGCGTTGATTCGTTCTGTTTCACGCGAAAACGTTTAAGAGCGCCGTGAAATGTGAATGGCGCCGAGAAATGACTTTTAGGGCTCTTTTTTTCGGAGGAAATTGAAAAATTTACTTGATCGAATTAACCCTGTGCGGCACTGATTCAACGACCTGTGGGTACGAGCGCCGCATATATGCAACATCAAAATGTATTTTGTATTTTAATAATTTTGTATTTTAATGGTTTCGTATCTTAATAATTTTGTAAGTTTTTTCATATTAACCCATTTGCATCAGCAACGTTCAACTGACGACTGGCCCGTATCACCGCGCGGGTTCGGACAGTATATTCAATACTTGACTTCCGAATTGTTCATGGAGATTTTCACAACAAAAGTAAAACTTGTCAAGAATATAATGAGCTGATGTAGGTGAGATGCTCACAAAAGGGATCAAACATGATCTGTGGTAGATGAAAAATATTCAGCGACTGGTAATGAAAGAAAGTCATAGCTCGCGGATTATTCCGCGCTCGGTGATAGAAGACAGTCGCGGGCCTCGGATTATTCCGCGCTTTGATGCAAATGGGTTAAAAATGTAAATATACGTGTTAGATTAGAGCAACGATTGTTTTATTCAATACAGTTGTTACTTAAGACTTAGAAAAACGTATATACAGAAACCACGTGCACTGTGCATATTTCTGACTCGAGTTTCCGTTCAATGACGGTGAACGGGACTCTGCCGTAGCGAAAGGGTTAAAGGAATCAGATTTTTTTTTTCATTTCGGCGACCTTCTGAGGATGATGAAATTTTTTAATTGAATTGAAAGAACGAGACTGGAAGTAGTATCGTATTATTTTGTAGACGAAGAAATTAAATTGTACTAAAATGTAAGATTTTCCGAATTTCTTAAACGTCTTTCATTCAGGTTAAATATTTAATCGCTTTATTTGATCTCTCGCAAACTGTTCTTCGTGGAGGACGCAAAGTAAAGCGGATCACGAACGCGTTCATGGCGAATCGTCCACGCAATTCCATTATCTCGAACGCGTTAAACGGCAATCCACCCCGGGAGTATTAACGCAGCGGAGCCGCTTTTAATTTGATACAGCTGTAGAATCTTTAAATCGCATTTTCAACTCGAATAACTTTCATCGATATCGTGTTCCTTCTCCCAGTAAAAACGTCAATTTTCATTTTCGTTTCTTCAATTTATACGAACGACACCGCTGTATCGATCGTTTCCCTTCCTCTCATGAAGGAACATAAAGAATCGACACGAAACTCGTCTCTATTATTAGATCCACGCAGAAACTTTCCTTCTCATTTAATCTCTTACAAATTTGTCGTTTCAAAAGCACCGGAAAAGAGGTGAAAAGCGAAGAGTAGTATTGACTATTATCTCAGTATACTATGCCGAAGTCATCGCTATTTCGCTGTTTTACGAGGTTAACGGATACTGAAAAACTGGAAAAACTGGAAAAAAGGGTGAGGTAGAAAAAAATCCTCGGTGTTCTCCGTCCGTACTACTTTATGTTTCAAGCGAGAGTGTCTTTCGGCACCTTCGGCTAGCCCAACTTGCACTACATAAGGGTGGGGGTTGGTTGGTTACCTGAACGGTAACGTTATTGTAACGGTATCCGGTCAGGTCTACGGATTCTTTTTTTAGGCTCTTAATTTAGCTTACAATGATAACTTATATTAAAACTTATATTAACGTTCCGATGGAACAGATACAATGACGAATTTGGCGGTCAAAAATTCTTTCCTTTTGAAATATATATTTACTTTACTTGTTTTCTTCGTAAAAATAATAAGTGTGTAGGGTACGTATAAAGGTCTCTGTACCTGGGTAAAGAAATAAGCGTACTGACCATTATTGCCGGCACTGAGCGAAATCATCGGGCTGGCGTAACGGAATGGTCCCAGGGATTTTCCCTGGCTCCCCTTTCCCAGTTTTTCTGGAAGGTTGTCGTAGCGTCCCTTTTCGGCGTGAGCCGAAATGCGGACGCCTAAAAAAGTAGTTAGCAGCTAACCGCCAATACAGGCACTTCTGCACTTCTCGCGACTTCTTCGTGTAATTTAATGTTATCTTTCTGCGTGTTTGTTCGAGTATTAATAAATAGTTTATAGACGTTAATATCCCTTTCAATACCCAATTAAAGATCCTAACATCCTAAAAGTGTATCAACGCATATCCAACAGCACATTCATACCCAAGGGTATTAGCCACGTCCCCAAACTCTAAGAAGACAGCGTACTATAAAGTAGTCGGGAAAAAGGAATCCATTATTTCCCAATATCCTTAGTATGAGAAAGTTCTCCACCAAGGACAAATAAATATTGTTTCACCTCGACACCAACAAAAAAAGTCAGCGAAACGAGGGTAGAGCGCAGGCCGAAGCACACGGCGAGTGTGTTGTTTCGAGGACCCGTTTATCGCAACGCGTTGGCGCGACAGCTGTGAGTAAGGGTACGCGAGGGCGAAGAAACCGCCCCAAAGTTCCAGCGACGACGCCCTCGCGAAAACTCGCAACCGTCCAGCCTGCGGCTCGCTAAATCGAGAACGAAGCGTGTCGGCAGCTGCCGTCCCGGAAGCCGGGCTCCGCGTTCCAGGTATCCGCTGTCAGCTGGAACGACGTGGGGCGCAGGAAACTCGATAGCTGACGGCGAGAATCGCGAACAGGCGAGGAGAGATCGGTGTGGCTGGGCGCGTGCACAACCGAGCCACGATGATGACGGTCCCGTGTGACCCCCGCGATAACCCTGTTGCATAAGACCTGATTCTACAGTGCGCGACAAAATGATAGCACATCCTATGATTTATGGTGTTTCTTGAGTAACTTCAAAGCGGTATATCTAGGCAAAAAAATCGTACAATTAAACGTCAAATTTGACTTTATAGGGAATTTGACTTTATTTATTACTATACGGTCCTATTTACAAAAATACTGGACAAATGTTACTATCTATGGAATATCAACGTAAATATAGGAAAAATCCGTACTTTCTATCCATTTCTCTCCTAAACTGATTCTCCAAATTAATTACATCGCATTGTATCGATTGAAGCCAACTACAGTTCGGTGCGACATACATAATAGGAAAATTCTACTTTAACAACTTTAGTAGAGCGAGAAATGGGACTCAGGTGTGAATAAAATAAAAGTGAAGTGATTAGAATATTAATAAATGTATATTTAAAACAATTTAACAGTAACAACTTAAACAACTTTACAACTTAGCAACTACTACGTTCAGAATCACACTCTTTCTACGTTCATAGTCGAAACCTTTCTTCCACGTTAGTCTAACACTTTCTGTCTCGCACTTGCATTTTCCCTGTCATATATTCTTCTAAACACTCGTTTCCTTTCTTTTTAATTGTCAACCTGTCTCACTCGATGCATTGAGTCACGTTCACCCAAAATTCCTCAGTTGCGACGTTTTCTCAAGCACTCATCTTACGTGCCTTAGAAACACTCGAGTCCAAACATTCTATGTTCACACGACTATTATCGCCCAAATCAAGCACTCTTCAGATTTTCCTAAACTCGTATCCACTCGATCGCATTCCTACACTACTGGATGTCTCAAACTTCAGACATGGGAGATTACGATCTGCTTTGGAATCCTTATACACCGAATTTCCTCGTGACAGCCCGCGATCCTCTCGTGACGAGCGTAAACCGATTACCTCGATAAATTTCATGAATGAGCTTGCGGCAGTCATTGACTCCACTTGTGCTGGCGGCACGAGAGAGAGGCGAAAAGAAAAAAGGAGCCTCCATAGAAGTGGCCCACCCCTTCGAGCCCTGCAGCGCACAGCCTCCCTCGACAACACCGGCTCGTTCTTCTCCTCGTTGATGTATACCAGTTCAGCGACTCTCAAATTATTCTTATCTGTATGCTGGGGGTTTGTTTCAGTTGTTGCATTTGTAAGATCAATCTTTCTCTATTTATTAGGTTGTCCTGTGGAAAATTCGTGGCAATTTTTGATAGGAGGCATAAGGAGAGATCTAAATATATTAGAATGATTGAGAACAAATAATATGGGTGCATATCGTAAAAGACAATACTTCAGGCATATTTGAAATAAAACTTGGGTACGATACGTTAATTTTTGTCAGTTTTATACGTCTTTGAATATGGAAGAAGACTAAGTGCATTTTAGGCATTTAAAAGCAAACATGCCACAAAAGCGCTGTTTATGATACTTTTTTCGATCATTACAAAATTTCCTTAATGGTAAAATCTTCAACTCCTTCGGTGAGATAAAAAATCACGTAGAAAACTGACGGAAAAACATTTGAGTGGCAGTTTCTGTTCCACACTCAGGTAGCATCGTAAAATGAGTTAAGCTAGAGATGCAGCGCACATACTTGCATACAAGACTATTCCAAAAAAGACAACGACGAAGACGCTCTTTATTTTACAAATTTAAATCTGGTCTAAGTCTAACTGTACTCGAACAATGTCTTCTTACTGAAGATTCGTGAGATCTATTAGATTCGAATTCGAATGTCATCGAGAACGAGGGATTGATGTAGCATGACAACATGGTGAACTTAAAATTAGGTTTGCAGTGTAAAAAAAATAACTACAGTAGACCCTTTGCTCGTAGATGTCCCCTTGTCGAAGGTTTTCGAAGTTTGTTATTCTAACTCGATAATGAAGATTGGTTTATCATCGACTTAACCCGATCTTGAATGAAAGCGAGTCGAAGATCGGTTTGAGAAACGCTGCACGGATCGCCACGTCGTTGCTCGTTCGTCAAAGCATGGCGGCACTTGGCTGCCGACGCGTACCGTTTCGCGTTACGCCATTGTGAAGGGCCCTTGTCCCACGACACACTTGCCATTGTCACGAAGGAAAGTCGGCCCTCCCCGCTGCTAACTGTGTCGCGTGTGCAACCTGTGCGAATCGCTCGTTTACACAAGCCATAGTCCCCGCAAAAGTGCAGCGCGATCGAAGGTTGCAGTGTTGTAACGGATCAACAGGCGCTTGCACCGCCAGATGTCACCTCCGTTAGGGCCATATAAGGCCCCTTCGCCTATTCCAACGCACGAACCACCAAAAAACGAGCTTAAATACTTGTAATCTTGATTGCTGCTTAACCCGTTCACTACAGACAAATTTAGTGTCTTGCCTTGGGTGCCAAAATTTTAGTTTAAAGAAAACACGGAATTTAGCAAAAATCTAATAATATTAAGTTACTGATATAGTATTGAAATGACATTTACTGTAATTTGAAAATGAAAGAGAAACACTACGAGATGTCTCGTAGCTGGCGTCGCTGAATAAAATTATTAACTCAAATGACCATTTGTAATCAATCTAAATTGTAACACAGACTATGAGATATTTTGTAGTCGGCAGTTTGGTACATACGCTTACTACGAGATATCTCGTAGCTGGCAGTGAATGGGTTAACACGTTCCGTGCCGTTTATTTACGAATAAATAACGTTTTTGACCTACGAACGCCTTACAATTCTTCAATTGTACTGTTGTGTAACTTCAATCGTAATAGTTGTGCATTCTTCAATAAATACACAGGATGGCGTTAGAGTTATGAAAACCTAATTCACAAATGTCGCGATTATTGATCGCGATTATTGATCTGTTTATAAGTTAGGATATTTCATCATGTCTTCAGAAATCGTGTCGTCTTCACCAGTTTCTTTACGATAATTTCACGGATTCTTGAGACGCCTCTAACCAAACAGCAACATGGAATAGAGTTTCGCGGTCCAGGCGAAGAAACGAAGGCAGCGTTTCAGCAGAGCCTGCGAATCGACGCAGAAACACGTTCTAGGTTTACGGAAGACCGGTTTCTCTGTTGCGGGAACGTAATCGAGCCGCTCGTCTCGCTTTGCTCACCTTTTATTGCGTCGCAACGGTGCGCCGTCGCCGTGACGCAGAATTCTAATTCCGGGGAGCGTTTGTTGCCCGGCAAGAATGTCCCCAGGCTGAAATAGAGTGTCGCGGGACGTGCTCGCTATGGGGGAATTTAATATTTGTTCGCGGTCATTGGTCGTAATTAGCCGTTCCAATTAATGGCACGTCACAATCGCGAAATCTTGCCCGTTTTTTTAGCCAGTCGGTCCCTTATTCGTCGACCGACTCGTTGAACAACAGACGACACGAATGGTGGGAGCTTCGACATTCTTTTGCTCGGGCACGATCGTTTTTGTTAAATTTCACGAATTTCTTTATATTCGTTTATTTCAATTCCCATTATTCTTCTGTAATTTTCACTTCAGTATTCTTTTATATGGACATATCTGTTCATACACTTATTATTGCTGAAAATTTCCACAAAATCCAATAAAACGATATTAATTATGCACTTTCTCTCGCTCTGGAAATAAAGCAGTTAATTTCTTAAAAATCCCTCGATCTACTGGCCATTGTTTCAGAAAAATATGCTCGTTCGTTAACGGTTACCAGATTAAAATTATTTTTCACGGTTCGTATATGTCTGTATAATAATTTTTGTATCGTAGAAGCGAATATGATTCAAAAAAGCTAGGCAATAGAGATGGATTAAAAATGTAGAGATTTTGTGTTTCGAAGTGGTTCCTCGCGAGACCGGTCTGGCTTTGAAGGAACGCAGAGTGGCCTATCCACGGGCCAAAAACCGTGGTTCACGGAAGAACGCTCGTTCCTACTCGCGCGCGCTTTCTTCCGTGCGCTCCATTCTTCCTGCGATGAATATTTTTGGCCGCGATTCTCCGTCGCGCCGCGTTTCACCCCGGGCTGCTTCCTGCTGCCGCTGGCTTTGGCCGCGCGAAGCGTGCCAAGTAGCCACTCGACGGAATTTTTAATAAATGTCATATTCACGTGTTTTTCTTTCGGGTCCGGGGAAACTGGGTCGCCTGTGCGCGTCGTTTGAAAGTAAATTCGGCGAAATGCTGGCGGAAAAACGCGAGCCCGCTCCTGCCAGCCCAGCCCAGCCCGCGTTCATCACCGACTCCTGGCCGGGAACTGACGCGGAATTACGTTCAATTTCGTCTGCGACAACGAGCAACTTGTATTCGTACATAAAAACGGGAAAAAGGAAGAAGCGAAAGCGTAATTAACGAGCGACTGATCACGAGCCACGAGCTTCATTTTGGAATTTATTTATTTATTTATTTATTTGAAGGGTAAATACCCTTTATAAAGAAGTAAATGATAGACGTTAAAAGAATAGACGTTTTTCTGGGATGAACGCTGGCTTTCTGAATGCGGCCATTGTTACGCGATCGAGATTTCTCTTCGCGAATCTTTTCACCCTCCTCCGTGGACTGTCTTGTCGCTGTGCGCATGGTCAAGGATAACCGTTGCGCAACGTTATACGCGAAGGATTCATGAAAAAAGGCTTGACCCTTGACCTACTAGTAGAGACATATCGCTGAAACTGGATAAAAGATAATAGCCTACCCAGAGACCGACAAATGCTTCGTAATTATTTCGTTCCGTGCCACAGTTTTAATCCCTGATTCGAGCACCGAATAAAGGTACTTCGCTCGAACAGCCTTCGCGCGCTTTCAGCTCGATTCTCACGATTCTCACTGACAGCTGAAACTCAATTGACCTACCACGCGCAACCTACGCCACAATAACGTTTCATAAATTTCGCAATTCGTGCACGGATCCACTCTCATCCACGTGGGACGGCCTTTACTGGACGAGCAAGGTATTCACCGGTAACCGACGTAAAACTTTCAGTTTTCGTCATGCCGGTTTAGGTTTGACTCGGGTTAAGATTGGGCTCGAATTCGGTTCGGATGAGATGAGTAAAATAGGTAATCAATATGGCGATTATAGATTATTGTATTTGTTGTACATAAATGGTTTGCAAAGTCTCGTGCATTGAATAAGTAAATAAACAAGTGGGTAAATAATTTTCACTTTAATTTCTTCATCGCATTAAATAAATAAATAAATAAATAATTTTCACTTTAATTTCTTCATCGCATTAAATAAATAAGTAAATAAATAAGTAAATAAATAAGTAAATAATTTTCATATTAATTTCTTCATCGCATTAAATAAATAATTAAATAAATAAATAATTTTCACTTTAATTTCTTTATCGCATTAAATAAATAATTAAATAAGTAAGTAAATAATTTTCACTTTAATTTCTTCATCGCATTAAATAAATAAGTAAATAATTTTCACTCTGATTTCTTCATCGCAAACAAGTATACTTTAACCGTCGGTAGTTTATAGCGTTAATTGAAACCTTTCGTCGCGGAAACGCTCGTCGCCTCACGCTACTCCGCCGATGTGTCCGGGATAAGCCGGCCCCAGGCATTGGCAATTCATACGGCAGAGGTTGCGTTATAAGATTAATGAACAAATGGGCCCTCCCCGTGGCGAGGGGCCCGGATGAGACACGGCCAAATATGGCGTCCGCGCCCTCTGCTCGCATGAATGATGCAACGCGCGCTCCCAGCCCGTTTACAATCAAGTCATTATGCATCGTGCACAACGGGACATCGAGTCTGTTCTCAACATTTTACTGTCATTTTTCTTTTCAAGAAGTCGTGGAGTTTTTTTTCTCAAGGAAGGACATCTCTGAGATGTGAAACTGTAATGGGCACGTAAGCAAGAATATTCTTAGAACTGCACTGTATCCTTGCAGACTTTATTTACGAAGGCGAATCCTAAAGCTCGTTATTGTTATCATATCATTTTGTGATACTTTTCTTCTTTCTGTAGATATTACATATTCAGGTGTACATGGATTAAGCTTCTTTCCCTTTAAAAATATATTTCTCAGAGTTGAACGTGTTTTCTTTGAACTGGACTTTATTACGTTAATAGTGTTAAGTTTGTTACTCTTACAGTTACTTTATGATATTCCATTTTCAGATATTGCTTTGTATACCTACACACGGATTAAGCTTCTCTTACTTAAACATATTTCTCTATCGCGTTCCATCAAATTATTTCAGTAATTTTCCTTTGCCTTCGAGTCTCCTTTAATTTACTTTTCCATTTGAAAGTACTGGTGCACGCTTTCCTTCTAATTTATTTTTAAACAGCTAGGTATCAACGCTGCTGCCTTTTGTTACTGGCTATAGAGCATCGTGTAAGCGTGGCTCGTGTTTCCCGTTCCCTTGTCATTGAACAGAAGCCTAAGAACGTTCCTCGTCACATGCTAGCAGGCACAACAGCTTAGAAAGCATGCTGGTAACGCGACACTAATAACACTTATTCGCGACAAATTGCTTCGTCGTACACACCCGACAGCCCCGTTCCTTGACAGCGACACTCGCGAGATAAGCACTATCAAGCGTTACATTACAACCGATGCACGCTCATTCCTTGAGAAACGTGTACACACGATATTTTTAACGTGCTTATCTTAACGCGGTACAGCAGCCTACATATTTCTTCGAGTATTTAAAATACCTGTAATTATTCTACGCTTTTACACGTTTCTCTTGTGCCGCAATCGTTCTGTTCGCGTTATCACTACAATTTATTTAATTTCTCTTAACTGTAACGTAATCGAAGGAAGATTGGAAAGTAGCAACGTTCGATCGAGACGGATCGAAGCAATTTATGTGGTCACATATATAAATCACACATTTACAAGCTATATTTTCTGTCTTCTTAACATTTTACCAACCACTGTCATGACTTCTCTGTGCCAGCGGTGATGAATCCTAAGGGGTAATTTTTTTAAATAAAATGTTCTGAGTAATAATTTAAAAATATAAGACTATGCAATAAAAATGGTGTAACTGTTATCTTAATGCCTTCTTTAATAATAATTATATCGTAACTACTTATGTTACGAACGATTGCATAAATATCACTATTAGCGAGCAACAGAACCTGCGTGATTCTCACCGGCAACAGCGTAACGGCGATTCGATAAATGTGCGGCCGACAAAGTGTTATCACGAACTGTAACTTTTCTAAAACTTTCGTCAATCTTTTAATTCTAATAATTTTCACATCCACCCCAAAATTCCGCTAAATTTCAAGTGGTAAATTTCGCTGAATTTCTTGAAAAAGGGGGATGCATTTGAATGACGCGAGCGAATTCGCGAGCACACGGTCGCTGCGAACGCGAAGTCATTAACTGGAGAACCCGAAAAGGCAAATTCGATTTGCATTCTTCTTACTCATCCTCCCGATTGCTCGATCGTTCCTGTCCACTCACGATCCCGTCGTTATCCCAGTCATCATCCGCGTCTTACCGCCCCGACATTATCGCTATCGATTGCAGCAGCTCCATTTCATCGTGCCTCGATCCGTGCATCGATCAGGCGTTAATTATCCGAACAATCGGCTGCAAAATTACGCGCGCTCGCGTGTCTGTGCGCGTCTACGAGTATGGAACTTGTTCGCAGTCATGTGTAATCGGTTGCGAATTGCCGTGTCCGTCGTAATCCGTTCGTTAAAAGTGACGATCTCATCCTTTAGCCCGCTAAACTTAAGTACGACACTCCATTACTGACCACGAACGATCTATGCGTTCACGCATGATTTATCGTAGGAAAGAATAATGTTTTAAAAGAATTCTGTGAGCATTGAATTTTACACGTTTAACGATTAAAGTTCACGATCATTCTTTAGAATTTTCAATCAAAACATTAGATGTAATATTATAAGGTTATTGTTTTAAGAGAATTCTGTGATCAAAGAATTTCTCACGTTTAACAGTTAAAGGGGATGACATTTTTAGAATTTTCAATCAAACCATAGATAATATCGAAGCTATGTTTTATATTTTGGGATGAGTATTTTAGAATTTTCAATCAAAGTATAAATAATATCGAAGTTATATTTTATATTTAGAGATGAGCATTTTAGAATTTTCAACCAAAGTATAAATAATATTGAAGCTATATTTTATATTTACTCCAGTGTGTTATATTCTTTATAATCAATGTTAATATCTTGTACTCGAAAGGGGTACTTCAATATTTCTTTCTACCAAATTTGAAAATTTCTTTTTATCTTCCTATCTCGTCTCCTCCTCGTCGAAAAATACATACGCGTGCGTACACACGTACGTAAGTTCGACGCTGTCGCAGAAATCGCGAATTAATACCGGAGTTTCATATCAAACAGTATGAATAATTAGAACGTTGCGCTTTGATCGTCCGTAACGAGAGGTCGGGACGGCTGGGCGCGTTTGTAAATTTTGTTCGCGGGCCGGGGCCGTCGAGTTCAGGGGATTTGCTCGTCAACCGCAGCGTTACAATGAATTTCGGGTAATTTGCCGCGTTACGTTATTTCCTCCACTCACGTACACACACACAAACGCACGTGCACGCGTACAGAACGTACACGAGAGGTTACAGAGGAGAGAAGTGGCAGCGGTCCAATTTTCATTGATATTTTCATACGGCTCGGGATACGCGTCGTAAATAATCGCGAGCTTTCTCGCGAAACGCCAACGGGTTACGTAGTAATCAGCTCCGTAGCGAGCGTGTAACGCGATTTTTAACGTGCATCGATTTATTCGCGCCGCCCCCGCAATTTCGCGTCAATTATGCGCACGCGATTGCGTTACAGAATTCCCGTTGGAATCGCATCCCTCAGAGTGCTTTAACTCTTGTCATCACCTTTCACGATATCGGTCGTTTACCTCATTTTTGACGATACGAATCCACCTTTATGTATATCAAGCATTTCTAGGTTTTGCTCTATGCAACTGTTAATCCTTTGCACTCGACAGGTTATTGCTAGTCTTTTAATGATACTAACTTCAAGAATTTTCAAATTCGAAATATTTACTAAGATTCGCCTATATTAAACGACAGTAACTAATCGAAACTATCATTTGATGACTAACAGTTACCTCTCGAGTGCAAGGGGTTAAAACTTAACCAACCGAATGGGGAGTTCTTCCATTCTTTTCTCTGCCAATGATTCTATTTACTTCTGTTATTAATTAGTTTTTAAAAAGTTTGTAAAATTACAGCATCTAGAAACGAAGCGATTTTATTTCTTTCACTGCATAAACAAAGATATAAATTAGCATAATCGCTCGCGTTCAATGGCCATTTCCAACCAGACCTATTTTTAGCTTCAACCGATGTTTCCTAAAATTAACATAAAAAGTACTCGCCCTCTCCCCAACTTCACCCTTGTCCAATCGACACCGCGAGCCGTTTCTTACTCGTCGATCCCCCCTGTCCACTTCGAGATATCGAAGCCCTCCTTCTGCCGGGCCACTCCTCCGACGCGAGAATGACTTCATTCATTTCCCATACAGGCTCACGCATTCATTACGCGCTCGTCTGCCCGGCTCGTATGCGTTTACCATACAAATAAGGTTAGTTCCAGGAGTTTCTGGTCTTCGTTAGCGGAGCCGCTTGAGTGAAAGAGGGTTCAGTGAGAAGGGTCGAACGGGCCACGCGAGGTTGGGGAGGGGGAGGAGGAGAATCGTGAAACTTTCGCATTGAACACTGCTGGTATTGTTTGCCGGGCGCACTCGAGAACCGAGAACAAGGCGACGTTGTAGGCTTTTGCTGCCGGATCTTTTCTCGGCCGCGAGATAACCCGTGCACAGGGCCGCGTGTGCCTCTGGAAAACGTCGAAACACTCGCTTCTTCCCTTAACTCTCCGGGAGAAACCCTTTCAACGGGTTGGCTGCCAACCTTGTTTGTTTCTTCTTTCCTCGCGTTACGGTAGCATTAATCGAGGAATTAAATCGTGGTTACGGTGAAGAGGTAAAGAAAAAGAGGAACTCAGGGCGTTTTCTGTTTAACACGTTGACTACCACGGGGGTCAGCGGTGATCGGCCCGCTCAGATTGGTAAAAATACATAATTTGGACAAATATCAATAATTATAAATTTTTCACTATTACCACCTTAATACAATGGTATGAAGAAATTAATGCAGTATAAAAATAGTTACACACTGTAACTTATTTGTTGAAGGTAATATTTCAATAGTACATGTATCGTATAATAGAAAATTCATTGTGGCGCCATTTGCAAACCCTGTAAAACTGGCGTGGATTTCAACGTGTTAAGGGGTTCATCTACAAATTTCATTTACTCTGAATGCGTCTAATTTGTTGTTCGTTCGGGATGCTATAAAGGATACAGAGTGCAATCATAAGCAGACGTAAGCGAGTAATTGTCCCCTTTATCACCCTATTTTCACTGAATATTTAACAAAGTATAAAAGTAAGTGCTGTCAGTCATTGAACCAACCAACCCTAGAAAGATACAAGTTGCGTTGGGTATCATTGCGCCCAAACAATTGGTATCCAACAAAAATTATGAAAAATATGGTAGAATACAGACGAGTTTGGGAGAACGTTTTCAACTAACGTTGCGTTCTCTGATTCGCAACGCCAACCAAACACAATGTTCGATCGTCAACGTTGTTATTCGCCGGTTACAAACATCGCTGCGTTCCGGATGTGCTCGTTACACGCTCCCGATCGCGATTTCCGAGGCGCCCAGGTTCAACCGACCCGGTAATTGCCGTTAATTCGCTACGAGGACTCCGAATTGTTTTAACGAAACTCGCTTCGCAGTGCGTTACGCCGTTCATCGGTCCGATAAACGGTCGCTAAATGAAAAAAAAAAAGAGAGAGGAATGAAATTTCACCGTTTTTCCATCCTCCCTTTCACGCGTGTAATTCGGATTAATTTCACATCGCTCGGATAACGTCCGAGAGGCAGAGCGCAGTTTTAACCCTTTGAGCACTGAATATTCTCAGCCTAAGTGCTCCAAACGGATGCCGCGCTATTAGTGATTGCGATTGCTACAGACGGAGTATTGTTATTCGTACACTTACAATCGCGTTGTAATAAGATCGCAAAAATTAACAAACGCATATATTTATCCTTGGTGCTATATGGACGTATATATTCGTCCATAACACTCAAAAGGTTAAAGTCGCGCGCACACGCGCATTCAAGGATCACTGGGATGGTACTGAACGCTTTTTTTTTTAACGCGTCTCGACCTTTCGACCTCTTTCGAGAGAGAGCTTCGAGGATCTTGGATGAGTGTTTGACGGTGATCTTCAGCAGAAGCAGTCAAGCACCGGACGCGGGACAGGCCTCGTGTCCTGATCAGCCGTCCGATCCTTCAGCCTGTCAGACAAAAAGCAGACGAATTTTTGTGGAATTTGCCCACTGCTTTGGTTTTTTGATAAGGGAACGAAACCCTGTTCAGCTGAAACTATTATGAATCACACTAGTTACGTGGTTTACTTATATTTAACCACTGGACAGATTTCATTGACAATACTTATAAGGGTTTTTTTGTCAATGATATCATACGTTAACTAATTTTAAATTATAATTTGTTTCCATAAATAGTCTATGTATTTGTTACAACTGTGTTTCTTTTTCATTTATTCAAATCAACTTATTTCGTTCTTAAAATTAACTTGGACCTGGCTACCAACACTCTAATGAAATCAGTGGACTGGAAAGGGTTAAATCACGAAGCTACCTTATCCAAACCGACTCTCATAAATCGGTGAAACGGAACACGGACAAGGAAATTTCGAAGTAAGCAGGCAACACGGTCGCGTGTCCCGCTCGCCGCGGAGCGTATCATCCACGGAACACATTTTTCACGTGAACGTAAGAGAGCCCGGGGACGAAGCCGGGAGCGCAGCCAGCCCTCTCTCGGCTTATGCACACACGTGGACAGGGGCGCGTGACACGAGGGGATGCCCGGAGACCGGTCGATTACACGCTCGAGCGGCCAGGGGACGTTGTCTGACTGTATCAGACAATGTCGCGGGTGTCTCTCTCCCCACGGCACGTGCGTCGAAAAGTGTGCTGCAGCAGCCGCGTCCTACGTCGAGATGCACGGCCTGTTGCGTCCTCCCAAGCCTCGAGGCGGCGCCTCTGTTTCGCAATTTGCACGATCTACAATCTAACCTTTTGAGTGCTATGGGTGCATATATGTGTTGGGATTAAACGAATAACTCAAAAATCCACTTTCTTCCTTCGAGATCCTGGAGTAGATACCGTGGGGCTTTTCACGGTCCTCCCACCAGAAAAAGACAGCATCGTCTTTTCCTCTCTTGGGCCTCCTGGACGGAAATCCTCCATTGGGCGAGCAATGTCACGCTACTCGCCAGCTCTCTCCCTTTCTCTCTCTTTTTCTCTCCCTCCACCCCCCCTCTCTCTCTGCCTGTCTGTTGTGAGAATTGTTTTTCTTGGGTCTACGAAGTTGAAGGTGTGCCATTGGACACACCCAACAGGGGAGACCCGAGCAACCACTACTAGCGGGCCGTCCCTTTGGAGTACTTAGGCCGAGAGTATTCAGTGCTCAAAGAATTAAGTGTCGGCTCCTCCGAAAAAACACGTCCACCACCGTCGCCATTTCTAGTCGCGCGCGTCGCGGTACTTGGAAGCTGGAGAAGCCAAGGGTCCATCGGACGGACTTTCGTCGAACCACGTTGTTCCGAGCGCGATGGCCTTTCCTCGGTGTGCAGCAGCAACTCCATCGAGAATAATTAAGCCTTTGATAGCCGGCCGCGGCCTCGAAATTAGGCTGTCGCTACAGGGAAAATGAAAAAAGTTGGCGGGGACAGAGCGTGACCTAGTGGCTGACGTTGACCGTATATTGGTCCCGTTTCCAAACGCCATTTCGGAGTCCTTTTGAGGGGCCAATTCCGCGAGCTGGAACAAACACCGTCAGTGTGTCAGGGGCGGGAAGGTGAAAGGTCTCTTATTGCTTGAAATATCTATTTCCCTGTAACACGGCCCTGTACACTTAATAGATTCCGTTTCGGGTTAAAGGCACCGCGACCGTGTCCTGTTTAATGCTCTGCCCCGTTCCTAAAACTGAACGCCATTGCCGTGGACAAAGGGGAGGTGGAGACGATTCTCCTTTCCTTTCACGGTCTCTTGTTGCTCTATGCTAATGCAACCTCGAACATGGGGAAACGAGTCTCTCGAGACGTCAAACCGATCAGCTCTACCTTTCGCAAGTTTTACTTTCTTTTTTTTTTAATTCGATTAACGCGTTTGAACAATTTCGTGAGTCGTCGCACGTAGCTCGGGATAGGATAAGAACTGTTGTATTCCTAATAACGGAAATGAGTGCAGCACCTGAGGGATTTTTACAAAGAAGAGTTTTGTACGGCGTGGTTAATTATATTTAATAAAATTTATGCGATATGGTTGTTCTAGGACAAGTTTGTTTTTTGGATTTCATTTTAATTCTTTTAAGGATTGATAAAATGGAGTAGTAGGGGTGAGATGTTTTTGAGTAGTATTTTTAAAGAGATGACTGTTGAAAGGATGACTATTGCGATAAGCAGGGTTGTTTGAGTAGATGGAAATCTGATGGCCAGCCATACAATAGAACGAAGTACACGTTAAACGAACCTTTCCTGGCAGCTTGATCCACGCGGAACCGGCGTGGAACCCACTTTTTCATGCAAATTCCCGATTATAATCCTCGCAGCTGAATGTGAAACCGTGAGTTTCGGGACGGAAGGCGAGCGCGCATCGATCGTTAGAGGAGGAGAAACGAGAGCGAATCGAAAGGGAAAGGGAGCGATAAAAATTTCAATCGGCAAAGCCAGCTATTACTCGGAGAGAAGCATCGCCCTTTTATTGCCGTTACGTTTAAAGCGGATTTCCATCAAATCTAACGAGATACTCGCCGCGCTCGTTCAACGGGATTGGGTCGCGTTACTTATTGCGGCGAGCGTGAATCTTTTAAAACGACGATCCTCTGCGAACTTCCCGACCGTTGTCTCGTTCTTGCGGCTCCTTAACCGTTTGAGTGCCATGTGTTTTTCCTGTTTTCCCGTCCAGGGAAAGTGCCAAGGAGCGCCTTTTCGCTTGTCTTATTTCCTCTCCAAAAATGCCAAGCGACGCGATGGCGCTTGTCTTGTTGTCCGATTAAAAATACCAAGAAGCACTTTTGCGCTGTTTTCTGCTCTTATACAGGGAATAATAATAAAGAATAATTACCGTGCACAGATTATCGAGCTCTCGATTATCGATGATCTAAACGATCGCACGGCGAACAAAAGATCGAAGCCGATTCGTTCGACGAACGATTTCCATCGAAGCGAAGGACGTGGACATGATCGAGTCCGCGATTCGCGTTCTCGAAGGATGACAGGCTGGTCGAGGTCACGCCGAGGCACGCAGTCAATCGAAGCTGTCCGCGTTTCCACGCTTTGTTGCGTCCGTTTGAGCTAATTATCGGCCGAGAACGAGCGTTAATGAGCTTAATTGCGGATGAAAGGTCGCCAGCGATAGCAGCCTCTCTATCGCGCTCGCCTAATCGAACCGCTGATGATCTAAACCGGTGTCATTTACTGATAGATTCTCTCACGCGATTTGACCTCCAATACAGATTGATACTTACAATTAGAGCAGACATGCGGTTCTCGGTATACTATCGTAATTGCAGAACTCGTTACCTAATTTCTGAGATTTTATAATTGTATATATCAATAGACAAGGTGGAGAGGGAAGAAAGTGGGAGACGAAAGGAAGGGAAACTTGAAGACTTAAGTATTTGGAAATATAAAAGTTTGAGGATTAAAGTATTTGGATATATAAAGATTTGAAAATTAAATGATTTAAATATTTTGAAATATAGAGGTTTATAAGCTTGAAAATTTTTATATTCATAACTATGAAAATTTGATAATTTGAAAATTTAAATATCCAGAAATATAAAGATTCGAGGATATTAGAATTGAAAAGTATTATAAAAACATCGCAGATAAAGCGTTTCAAAGCCGCTTCTACGAAACAACAAATTAGGATGCACGTGGAATCGTACAGGTCATCCTTATAAAAATCAAACGACTTGACCTTAAAATCCTTTTTAAACGAATTCCCGAAGAACGAGTTCGAAAGAATCATCACGCAATAACGCCTTTGGCTTGTTCTCGCTGCGTTTAACGATAATCAAAACATAAGTTCTCTGCAATCATGGAAGGATACCAGGGAAAGCATTCCTCCCAGAGTATCTCTTAAAACCGCTAGAAAGGAAGAGGGTGGGAAAGAACACAGAGCGCGGAATTCAACAATTTTTCATTCCAAAGGTGCACCGGTGGCCTCGGTCAAACGCGAACTGCCCTCTTTGTAAACGCCGCGGAATTCTTATTCCCGAACTCCGCGAGCTCCTCGAAGGATGGAGGGGTGGTGGGATTGGGCCATTTTAATTCTCTTTTATAAGCATTCAGGCAAACAAGCTGCAGTTTATGAGTGTTCTTACTGCTGGTGGAGGCCGGCCAACCTCGTTATTCTATAAGAATAAGGAACACTGCCAACTGTTGGAGAATTTTAATCTCCCGCGGTACTAGACCAAACATGGTGTGGCTGTTGTGGTTCTTTCAGCTACGATGGGAGAGTGAAGGAAAAGGTAAAGGAAAGGGTGTTTAACACTATTCGTACCACGATCGGGTCAAATGACCATTTTTAAAATTTCGATTAGAATTTCACACATACAACGTAATCGAACCGCCTTTAAATTTTAGAATTTTCCTCAAATAAACCTATTGTCGGATTTGGGAAAAGAGCAGTATTTAATTTGTACCTCCCCACCTTAAAGTGTGCCGGTCGGGGGCAGGTAATTTTCGGACCGACCCCCGACCCTAGGAGTGTAAGGACAACCAGTAAAGAATAAAGTAGTCAGTCAGAGGAATTTATAGAAAGCGGACCTCGAGTGTTCTCATTTAATCCAAGTACCCTTGCTGCCCATCCCTAACACGCGTAGCATTTAGCGCATCTCCGCGACTTTTAGTTGTTTCAATTCAACACACTCATAATACATTTTTCGATATTTACTTCTTTTTTCATTGTTTAGTTTTGTGAGAAAAATTTGTAGCCTCTCTTACGTAGGAATGTCGCGATAGGAATAGGTATACGTGAAGTGTCGGTAGGAATAGTGTTAATCCGGGGCTTGCTAGCGATTGGTAACACCGATCAGAACAGCGACACCTATGTTTTAGGTATAGACTAAGACTTAAATGAACTTAACACTTTCTTGACACTTTACTGCGGTTTTCATCATTGAATCGAGGCTTGCTAGCGATTGGTAACACCGATCAGAACAGCGACACCTATGTTTTAGGTATAGACTAAGACTTAAATGAACTTAACACTTTCTTGACACTTTACTGCGGTTTTCATCATTGAATCGAGGCTTGGGGTTTTTGATGGGTCTTTTATAGCTTCCGATGACAAAGATAAGTCTGATGGGGGTTCACATGGGAAAAGTCACGTAGCTGGATAAAGGACTGTTTTCACCGTGTTACGTTTTAACTATTCTGCGACTTGTCTGCATCGGCAGACGATGATTAATTTAAAGAACGTGATAGAGATGCATGGTATAACAGTTCGAAAGCGAACGCGGGAGCACAGTGACGTAGAGGAAACAAAACAGGAAACGGGTTTCGGGGCGATTGAATCTTTTTTCTCCGCGACGGTGCAACAGCTACTCGTTTACGGCTCCGCGTGCACGGGAACGAAGCAAGGTTGGGTAGGCAAAAAGAGCCCATAATTTTGCTTCTTCCGCAAATATGTGCGCTTCCTCGAAATTAGAGGCGGAATATTCGCCCGCGCGTGTGTTCTTCGTTATAGTCGCTGGCTGCCTTTTTTCGTCTCTCCCTCGGGCGCCGATCTTCGTTCCAACGGTGTACGGTCGGGTATGAAATACGGACACCGGCTGTCTAATGTTTATCGTAAATTAGCCGAAGATAAATCGTTTTTGCCTGCCCTCGTACACAGATTCTCGGAGAAATCTCTGAGTTACGCGTCTCTACCTTCGAAGATAAGAAATTTTACGTTTCTCGAACAAACGTTTACGTTTACTCTTAGTTTAGCCTTCCTATAACTAACTTTTAAAGATAAAGCGTGAGGTCAGACTTTTTAAGCTAAATGTTTCTAATTGTAAAAGGATAGTGGAGTGTACTATACGAGTGTAACATCAACAACTATTTTCTGGTTAAGTTCTGGGTAGATTAGTGGTCAAAGCAGTCGCTTGACAAACAACCGTACATATGTAGTAATGGTCATTTGTGTCTTTTGGACAGCGCCGCACCTTCAGCTTTCGCTTATATCGGCTTAGACCTGCCTGATGTTAGTGGCTTATGATGTGTGACTTATCGATTTTTGTCATTACAAAAGTTACGGTGATGGAGAACGCTTTTATCTGCTTTTGGCATCATTTGGTTATTGGGGAAGAAGACCATGATTGATCCCATGTTTGTCTATTGTAAGGAGTGTTTGTCTTGGGTCTCAGTTGCGAATGTGCTATTGAATACACCCACGTGGGACAGACCTGAAAACAGTCGTACACAGAAAATACGGCCAGTTTACGCGATTGCCGTTGTGAAATCGAAGCACCCAGCGGTCTCAGTGATTCCACAGGTGCCGGGGTGGTCGCCGTCAAACGACTGTGCTCTTTATCGAGAATGAATAATTTCTCCGCAGGCGAGGCGAGGCGCGCCGAATCGATTGGGCCACTGATTTTCCCAATCCTCGGGAATTTCCTTGGGGAAATTAGCCTCATCGGAAGGTTCCCATGGTTCACGTCAAGCGAGATCGCTGGATTATGGCGAGGGGGAGAGGCCACGGGAAGCTTTGCGAAGTTTCACTTCCCTCGAATTCTCTAGCAGCCACGACACACACTCCACCGCGTGTCTCCCGACTTTATTTCGCGACGGTGGCCCATTTTCTCGCGTAATTTGCATACGTTCCCCGGGAACACGTTTCGCTCTTCTTCCGGTATTCTTAGGTTTCTGGTTCTTTATCGCTTTGCGGTAAATTGCGCGAACGGAGACAACGTTTAGGTATAGTTTAGATTTTGTTTCGGTTTACTTTGGGATAAGCTCCTTCTTTCTTAAGGCTAATGTTAGATGAAATTCCGACAGGGCTCGAAATTAGGTTTAAATGATAGTTTCTCAAATGTTCAAACTTCAGTTAGTTTGTTTATTAGTTACACTCAAAGGGTAAATAGTCATACATGTAAATTTTATTAATTACTTAACTAAACTAAATGAAGTTTAGTATAGACGAATGTTGGTAAGTATTCTGAATTTGGAAATTGTTGAAGTTAGCACTAACAGTCACCTCACGAGTGCAAAGGGTTAAACGATTGAAGTTTGGCGTGAGAAACCGTGATTTGCTCTATTATCCGTAAATTCTATTATCGGGGCACATTTGTCTCTCTATCAGTTTCGATTATCGAGGCTCCGCTATATTTGCCTTATGCAAATCACGTGCCTTTTTTGGCGTTTGGATCGCGCGCAGGTGGGCTCCGCGGCCGCTTTTCGAGGCGAATCCAGAAAAATCGATTTCACGTAGGCTTCCGGCGTTCAATTAAAATGAAACCGGCGGGAAATGGAAAGAGTCCGTGTGCCCGCCTCGAATTTGAATGTCTGATTGGACCAGCGAAATTCAATTAAGCGCGGCCGAGCTGAAAGGAGATCGACGCGGCCTGAGGACCGCGATTGGTTCATTTCGAAGGATCTTTTGGCGTTCTTTGTCCGGCTGCCAGCAAACTTTGCCTTTGGCCCCCAGAGCTTTTCCATAAAACTGTCCCTGTGATATCGCTTCCGTCGCTGCTCGCGATCTTTGAACGCGTCCATTCTTTGTCTTTGAACTTGGCCGTTTTTTAATTTCTCTCAAACTCGTTGCACCACCACTCGTTCGTTGCCTACAAAATGTAGGAATGCGATCGAGTAGATGCAAGTTTAGGAAAATGTGAAGAGTGGTTGAATTGAGCGATAATTAAACGTAGAATATTTGAACTCGAGTGTTTCTAAGGCGAGAAAGATGATAAATTTGGAAATCTGTGCAGGTATTGTTAAAAAACTATTCCATTACCCTTAACCCTTTGCACTCGAGAGGTCACTGTTAGTCGTCTAATGATGGTAAACTTCAAAAATCTTCAATAAAAATATTTACTAAGATTCGCCTATACTAAACGTCATTTAGTTTAGTTTAGTGATATACTAAAATTTACATACATGTATGACTAAATAGTTAAATAACCTCTGAGTCTAACTAATAAACAAGCTAACTGAAAATTTGCGAAGGTATCATTTGGTGACTAACAGTCACCTCTCAAGCGCAAAGGGTTAATACATCGGAGAATCGCGGGCCGACTGGAACTCGTTCGGGGTCCTTGGGTGTCCTCAACGGTTCTTAGCTCGTTCTCAACGGTGCTCTCCTCGCGTTCCTCTCTCGTCGGACCAAGGCCGCGCGCGCGCGACAAACGGCCGCATTCACCGCGGGCTGCATTCAGCCAGCTCGTCTTTTTTACGAACGCGGTCCTTGAGGAAGATCTGATAGGCGAACGGTCGCCGCCTTCGGGACGTCGTTACCCGCTCTCTCGACCCGCTAACGGGAAATTTATGGTAATTCTTTCGCGGTGGAACCTTTATTTGTCCACGGTGAACGTTACACGAACGACGTAACACGGTGAAATCGTACGGATCCGAACACAATGGAAGGCACAGGGATGCTAATGTATGCTAAACGATAATACACTTGGGTGTATCCTGTACACCTGATTTGGATGCCCTGTATCCAAAGTAGTAAGTTTTTGTAAAATTGAACACGCTGCAATTCGTGTTCTATTTCTCCATTAATTTCTCCACCGACAAATGTATAAACTTCAGGTTGAAAGTAAATAAGTATTGTTTCATCTCAACGATTTTTGCCTGTGATCGTTTTTCTGTTCCGTCTCCTCCATTCGTTGGAATTCGGAAACTGTCGTCGGATACGGTGTGTCCTTCGGTTCTACGATTTCCATCAAGGACCATCGATAATTTTCGAACGCACGGTTACACGGCGAGAAACGAGCGTCGGAAGAATTCGATAGGCGAAATCACGGGCGAACGCGCCTGCACCGGTATCCGTTCGTCTTTCCGTGGGACGTAAGGTTCCAATAAAAATGCAAATTCCACGGCACAGCGAGGACCAGCTGGCACGCCAGCGCGCACAGCTGAACCGTCCTGTTTACTCGTCAAGAGAGAAAGTTGAAAGGAGGTGGTGGGCACATGCACGCTTGGGACGAGGTTGACCAGGATTTACGTGGCTCTGCGACAAAAGAGAGGGAAGGAGGATGAAGAGAAAGAGAGAGACAGTGAAGAAAGAAAGAGAGTGGAGAGAGAGGGGGGATAGAGACTGGTTGTGTTACATCATCATCTACAACAGTAGTCTGTGTTTGTTTGACCATGGAAGCAGAGCTCTGGAATCCGAGCTCCAAGGAGCTTAATTCGTTTAACTTATCTGTTTCTCTTTAATGATAACGAGAACCCGTCTCGTGAGACACCTGAGTTAATTGGCCGAGAATTATCCGTCAAAGCAGCTTTGCTCCGATTCGCATTATCGATTCATGTATTCTCCAAATTGGCGTTCTTTCCCTCGAGAATCATCAAAGCAGATATTTTACAAAATTAAGTTCGTTCTCGGCATTGAATATTGTTCGTAATTCGTTTAATATACATTGTTGTAATTTGGGTGAGAGAAAAGCGCAGGGCAGTTTTTGATTTATTTAATCACGTTGAATGAACAACCATGCTGTATCGCGTCTCGCACTTGACTGAGAAGAATGTTTTATTCATTTTTGAAATAACCATTTACAATATTTTGCCGACTGGCGGCTTCGTTGCTCTTGCGTTGATATATCGATATCTCGGTTATCGATTTCACCAACATACGCGAATACCTCGTTTTTCCAATCGTCACGAGAATTCGTCTCGCGATAAGTCTGAGTTAACGATTTGATCACCATCGTCCATATCGTGTACCCTTTAAATTGGCACCTTTCATATGTTGCACATCAAACCGAGCTCGACTCTTTCAATATACCGCTTTTTATTTTTTAACGATCACGGGGATTCAGCTCGTGATGCACAAATGTGTTAATATCGAGCTACTAAAAATTCATCAACGTTGAATCTTTGATTTACATCATCGTTCCCTAAATTAGCACTTTTTTCTTCCTGAAAAACCATCCAGTTCGACGTTCTATATGTATATATTATTTATTTCATTCAACGGGATAAATTCCCATTAATGTACAGGAGAAATACAGAAATTTAATGTGAGATATCTAGAAACATAAGTAATATAATTTATAAACCTAAATTATTAATAAGCCGAGGCAAAAGAAAGGATTATAATGAAAATACGTTTTAAAGCAGTAGTTGGTGAAACGTATGTTTATCAGAGTATTTATACGGAAGTATATATTTATTAAATATATATATTTTTTATTAAACGAGAGAAACCAACTAGATACAGAGCAAATAAAAATTTGTGAAATTTACAAATTTCTTAAAATTTCGTTTTCACGAAATTGAGTTTGTTCGTAACATCAAACGCCAACCAATTGCACTTTGTTTCTTTAATGATCACGAGAATCCAATCTCGTGATTAATGCGAGCTCACCGTGAATCGTCAAAGACTCGTTAAAATGAGCAACCAAATTCGCACTTTTTTCTCGCAGAAACTAACCGAATTGGCATTTTAGCACCTGTATTAGCAACCGTACCCGAACGTGTTAAAACACACTGGTTACTCTGGTTCAGGTATCGAGGTTATGTAAGTAACCGCGTTCAACGTGGTATATAAAAGCGTGACGCCAGTCCCGTTCCGAGAAACGATCCAACGCCGAGTTTCGTCGTTCGTTTCGCGGATTTTCGAATTTTCCGTCGCGATCCGTTAAATTTTTGGTACATATTGCTGGTTTACAGTATTGGATGTAGATAAGCAATTTTAATTGCCTGTATTCTTGTATATCACTTTAATATATAACAACATTAGATTATTAAAATTAATCGAGGGTATGAGCCCAAGACAGTCAACTTCACCATTGATAATGTTGTGTAAAAAGCTGAGATCTAATACGAGTCTACGATTTTCTAGGGTAGGCATGTTAAGCCTATGCAAAATTTCATTGTTGTCGTGCTCAGTACGAGATCATATTAACACTAGATTCATGGACATTTCTTGTATATCTACTTCTAATATTCATATATTAAGGAATAGGTATACATCAGAAAGGATTTGAAATTGCAGAGCTGAGAGGGAAATAGATTTTGGTATATTTGTATTGTTCCATCAGTAAAACTCAGTAAAAATTGCTAGGAATAATAGTAATTAGTTTTGCAAATTTTAGTCATGAATATTAATTAATTAATATATAAAAATTATTAATTCATAATAATTAATATATGGACATAGCCCAATTTATATACATAAGAGATAAGTGTAATACAGTACATATAGGGGGTGTAGTACAATTGAAAAGTATTAATTAATTTGTAAATTAATGGGTTCTTCGTCGATTCTTGACGTCACGATTAGCATCTACCAAATCAGTGGAGAATGATCGACACAACGTTTTGTCGTTCCAAAAATTAATCCAGTCGATCCTGTTTCCCTTCGCTATTTTTCGAGACTGAGACAAGACAGGAAAACAACGTTCTCGTCGCGTTTCGAGCTCCTCCTGAGGGCGAACGCGATGCAATACGCCGCGACGTATTCCTTCGATCTATATGCTAAGACAGCGCGAGATAAAATCTGCACCCGATGCTCCGATATCTTATCATCCGTGGCTTAACCAGTTTGCGAGCTCGCGACGCTTGATACCAGAGGCAAGCTACCGTTTCGTAACCAGCGTTGCGATCTTTCTCGTGGAGACGCTTCGCTTATTCTTCTCGAATTCTGCGAGCGAATCTTGAACAGCTCAGATTCAGATAACAGGAACGTTGAAGTGGTGGTCTTCGACTCTTTATCGATACAGCTTTCGCGTAGTTTTCTGAAACTACTCAGTGATCCAAATTGGAATTTCCTACGCGAGCCAGTGATATTATGATAGCGATCCAAGCCAAAAGTTTCTTTTACAATTCAGGTTTTTGTTTCTTTTTGGTGATTTGGGCTGTTCTCAAATGATTGAATTAGTAAAATAAGTTTTCCTGAATTTTTGAGTTGGACCACTTTCATAATTACCGGCACATATATCGATACTGTTTTTCCTTAACTTATTACATTTAACTGGATTTCCTTAACCCTTTGCACTCGAGAGGTAACTGTTAGTCGTCTAATGATTAATGTCCAATGAATTCAAAGGCACGACGAAAACTTTTGTTGTATGGGATCGACGATAGTGCAGAATAAACAAAACACCTTTCTTGAATCGATTGTACTTGCTTCTGAGCGACAGTTCCGTCCCGCAGGATTTCACGCGGTCGCTAGGCTGGCAACCAAATTAACCTGCTACCTCAGGCGCATTCGATATTTTCGGAGATCTAGCCGCAATGCACCGAAACGACCAATTTTACTGCGGTTTTACGATCTAGTATATGATGTCAGCAGCGAAAAATGCGCGGCGTCGCGGCTCTCCCGAAACCCAAAACGAGCCGCCCGAATCCCCGGGAACGAACAGGCTAGCTTAACTCGCGCACGACGAATACAAGGTCACTTGAAGCACTAAAACTACCAAGGAAGTCAAAATGAGCGATTTAAAATTTTTCATGGAATCTTGATAAATAAACATAAATTGATTAAAAAATTTACTATGATTGGGTAACAAAATTTGTTGCCCTCCTATTAAGTATTCTTTTATATAATTTTCAATTCAGCACCTTTTTCGCAAATAAGTGTAGCCTGATCGTTGGTACTAGTGTTGAATGGCAGTATCGTTTGTTTAGAAAGCGATCTTTGATTTCTCTAACGGAAATATGTAGATACTAGATTTTCAGTTGGATTTAATAAAAAGTGTAGGTCACTCAAGATCA
Source organism: Tetrapedia diversipes (assembly GCA_033822845.1). Taxonomy (NCBI): domain Eukaryota; kingdom Metazoa; phylum Arthropoda; class Insecta; order Hymenoptera; family Apidae; genus Tetrapedia; species Tetrapedia diversipes. Next base: position 556,127 of record JAOPTO010002222.1, on the reverse strand, counting down.
GGTACAATAAGGCATATAAAAAATTCTGTGTACAGTACATTTTTTGAGTTCAAAAACAATAAAATTTCGCGCCACAAATTAAAGTGACCTTGCATTCGTCAATCGTGACACTTTCGAAGCTTTCATCCTACAAAGATTTAATTGTGAAGCTGTGAAATTCTTGTCTACGTATGCAATGTATGCCCCAGAATGAAGGAGTTAACGGCGAACGAATCTCGGTAAACTTTAGGTAATTTTACGATCGTTTTCTGCCGAGGGCCTTGAGTACAGCTCCTTTGCCTGCTTCCAGGGGCAACGTTGCGCGCCGTTGCGCGAAGATAATGAGTCCTCGGCCATAAAAAGCGAGCGTATCAACGCGATAAACGTTAACCGGAGCAATTAGATACGCGAGACTTTTAAAGCCTCCTGCCGCTGATAACTTCGTCTTTGAGGCTCGCGTTCGGGAAACTTGGCGGGAAACTTCTTCCGCCGGGACGCTGTTCGAATTTCGAGAAGTTTTCCTCGCCTCTTGGCGCGCTGCTACAAAGAGTTCTCTCGTTTTTAAGGAGCTGCTACTCCCGCTAGAACGGACACCGTTACCCATCCTCGTCGCTCTTCCGCGGATCCCTTCTTCTCTTCCCGTATCTTGTCGAGTTTCAAAACTGATCCCCGTCTTCGTTGCCCCGGGTTGAAGCTTCAAGGCGGTTGTTGAGAACTTCGTCGGGAAATTCGCGAACAATTCAAAGGTAATATAACGGCGTAAAATTAACATTTATCGTGTACCGTGCGCGAGTCTCGTTTGCTTTTCTCGTTTGATTCTCTTGTAATCCGTCCACCGACGGCTTCAGAATCTCTTTCACCCGGGTCTACGAATTGTTCCTTGCCCTCCCCACTAGGTGGGATTTACCGAAAAAAAAATGGGAAATCAGTGTTTCGTCCGAGGTCTGCTAGTGGACTCATCAGTAAGGCTACTTGCCCATGCCTTAGACACAGCCGATAGGGGCAGTTCGGAACTCATATATATAAGAAAATCGTGGCGAACTCGAGCACTTGCGAAAAAGTTAGTCGGTAAATCCCTCCTAGTGGCGAGGGCAGAAAGGTCTCCACAGATAGGATTTTTAAGAGAAAAAGGCAAACCGATCGTAGTGCTCTTCCGCTAACTCCAAACTCGATGCGATGTTCAATGGTCATGGGAGTGTGCCAACACGCGTTCCCGATAGCGCGTTGCGCCGTTTAAAGGGCCAGGGACTGCATCAATTTAACAGCAACGTTTCGCCGAGCATTCCTCCGCAGGCGGTCTCTTTGCATAGAGAAACACGCGTTCATAAATTTTCCGGCCGAGATGTCGGGGCTCCGGCGTCCCATTAGGCGGTTTAGTCCATGGTGGAACGATTGGATTATGATCAAACGGCAGAAAGCAATTTCGCGGTGGGCCCCGTTCCTCTCTTAGCTCCGTTATGTATTCCGCCACGAGAATGCGGCATAATAATAACAATACGTCTCACGCATATATACAACTGTGTGCGAGCGCGTTACAGGGATCTTCGATCCTCTCCGCAGAATTTTGCCACGGTCCATTAAAATCGAGGAGGAAAGAAAGGACCGGAAAATTTTGATTAATCCGCGTAAAGCTACTGCAACGGGGAAAACGATAAAAATTACATAGGCTCGGGGATTATCCTTCCATTAGCATCGATAAGTATCGCGATTGAATATCGAGCAGCCACCGCGATGGCGGCCGCTTCCGGTCGGACACGACGAGAATTTTCGTGTCTGGTTTCGGTTTGGGATTCGATTTGGCGAGATCGCGGCTAATTTCGAGCTACTCGTCCATTTCGAACGAATTTCGTGGTCCCAATTAATGTTCCTGCTGCCCAGAATGCTGTAAAATGATTTGAATTGACGGCTGTAGGTCATTCGCGACTGTCAATAATTTCTATGAATTCGCCGAATATTATGACTCGCACGATCTTTCTTCAATTTCCAAACTTTGAAAATCGTTAATTGTAGATTCCCAGAAATCACTTCCTAGCGTGCTTTACCAAATATATTCATCGTCAAAAAAGAACTATCAACGATAATAACTTTGTTTTCGAAGCGTTTGAACGCAGGAGTCTCAAAATTCTGAACGAGCCTGTACGTAACGGCGCCAGCGTTACAAAGCGCCTATAAATACCCATTCACAAGAGTCTTCGCCTCAGCGCGTCATTATGCCCCCAGGGCAAACATTTACGAGAGGAAAACGCGAGAACGTACACCGCAGACGAGCATCGCGCCGGTCCTCCTTGCGACGACGTTGTTCCGCTTCTTCGCCGCCCACGCCCTCTCTCTTTTTCCTTCCTGACAACCGTGAAGAGTCCCCTTTTTGGGGACCGAAGTTCATGACAGGCCCAGCCTCTAATTAGCGCGTAGGCGGTTGGTCGACGAGCGTGCGGCGTAAATCGGCAGCGTAAATCGGCAGCGTAAATCGGTAGCGTTATTGTATGCCTGGCTATTATACTCGCAAACAAACCTGCTTATCACAATAGTCATCCTCTCAACAGTCATCTCCTAATAATTTATCCATGTCCTTGATCCCTAAGTCACTCGTACTCCTTGAATTCCAAATTTTCCTCACCTTACCTCATCCCTGCTACTCAGTTTTACCGATCTTTAAAAGGTCTAGAACGAAATCCAAAAAACGAAATCCTATAATTTTATTAAATTTAATTAACCTCGCCATATAAGACTCTTCTTTGTGAAAATCCCTCACGTGTTGCATTCGTTCTCGCTATCAGGAATATAACGGCGTGAATCGGTAGCGTAAATCGGCGTCGCGGACGCCGCACCGGAACAGGGTCGATACTTCTCGGCTCGTTCTTCCGGTAATTTATAGCCCCGTGTTACGACCGCGAAGCGCCACGATCAGAGGGGGGAAGAAGGGAAGGGAGCAGCCGAATTAGCCCGAACAAGGAAGTTCGAAAATTATCCGTGTCCGACCCGATCTGTATTTCTCCGGGCGCGACCGCCGGGGTTCAGGAGGGCTAATTGCTCGCCGGGAATTTTATTATCCCGGAAAGGAAAGCGGTGATATGCGAGGGGAGGGGCGAGGGTATTGTTCTTTTATTATGCAACGCCGGTGAGCGTGAAAATTGCTGCCCGGTAAATCGGAACATACGGAACTGGAGGAAATAAGCAAGGAAGGTGGTTAATATAATTTTTAAGTAAGAGAGACGTTTTCATGGAATTGTTTTTACAATACCTTGTTTTTAAAATTGATTTTGATCCCGGTGAATGGATATGTTTATAATTATTAGGTCTGCGCAAAAATATGAATCACTTTAAAATTGATACTTCTGAAATGCAAAAATTATTAATTCCTGATTAAAATTCTTAGAGATCGATTATAAAAATAATGGGAACTTTTACCATAGATTTAGTATTATGTAACATGTGTCGACGATTTTTTTTCAAATATATTGAAATTACATGAAACTTTCATTTTCTGCACTATTCTAATATCTCCGTGTTCGATTATACCTAGGTAATGTCAAACGCTCATTTTACACACAGTTCTAGTCATAATGTTTGCCTTTAGGTGTGTTGTAATTGTTTCTTACGAGGGCGATGAATATTGCCGTTAATGCGACGATTATTCTCTTTTTATACCCCGTTGCGTAATCGCGACTGTTTTATGGACCAGTTTGATTGCAAGCAGCGCGGTTGTGAGACACGCGAGGGGAAAGGAGTTTCTGGTGTGCACGAAATTAGGCTGGTTAAATATTTTCTGTCCAATTTCCGAGATAATATCGCCGTGTTTTTCCTGTTATCTTTACAGCCCGGTTGGTTTCGACCTCGCAAGTCATTCCGTTTGCGTTCGTTCTCGCTTATCTGTCCGTAATACACAGGTTTTTCTTACAAAATCCTCCTACCAGCCACGATCCTTCCTCTTCGTCTGCTACACCTACCACGTACGCGTGCACACAATCATTTATTATCTCTGACAATAGGCTTTTCAAGCATCCATAAACTAATCTGTCATAACTTGCGCTAAATTCGTGCGCTTCGATGCTTCGACTGTTAAAATAAGCAGCTTCAAAGGGTTAAACGTAATGTTTTTGAACTTATAGAAATTTAATTTAATCATAATTCCGATTTAGAAAGCCGTTGGTAACACGATTTACTTTCCCCGCGAATTATTTATTTTGACAAGCTGTTGAAGCAATTAATCGTGGCAAAGCCAGATTTCACAGCTTGATCTAATGCCTTCTCTTCTCTTTTCTGAAAGGCTGCAAACTGAACGTTCAACGAATCTTGTTTTACGTAAACGTACAACTTAACACACGTGTAACAGTGATGTAGACTATACAAAATTGAAGTGGAAATAATATTAACCTTAATTGAGGTTTCGCAATAAAGAAGAAACGTAAATTGTTCTTTAGAAGCCCGAGGCACCGAATTTCGTAGAAGCAGAAAGGAAAGTCACGAACAGCCTGACTGCTTGTCTCCGTGACGATAATCGTTAGGAATCTCATGTTTCGTTTGAAAATGCTATCGCGATCCCGTGTACCGATAACACAGCTGACTCGTAGAAATAGCAACAGACAGACGGATGCACATTGGCAGTCGTTGTATAGGGTTTCAGTGGTCGTGCGCATTCCTTCCAACGAGATTGCAAGCGAACCGAAAAAGAGCAGCACGTGGTCGACTCATCAAGAACACGGGATCAGACGTCAACTATTGATCGCCAAATGCGTAACAGCGATCCGGAAGAAAAGAGGGGCATACTAATTGCCAAGAATAAATTTATAATTCTGACATAAACCATTTCCTTAACACTAGATTTACCCACGTTTCTGGTATATCTTATTTGTAATATACATATAATTAAGAAATAGGTATACATCATACAAAATTTTAAATTGCACAGCTTAGAAAGAAATAGTACTGCTACGCAGTAATTAATAGGTATCCACGATTAGTTCTGTTCTGACAGATACGCTTAATATATAAAAAAAAGAAAAAAAAATAAGAAGAACAACAATACATATAATTAAGAAGTAACACAGACCGCGATCACGAATCCAAATATTTGTAACTTGGCAGGTACTTACTTACCCGCCCCCAGTAATTGGACCAATTTCGCCACGGAATCATTTCGAACACACGTTTATACGACGGCGTTCGACGCGCCCCGTACGTGACTTAATACGACACGTCCAATAAAGTAATATCGAGGAACCGAGGGGTTGGCTGACGCTCGAAGGCGGATGCGGAGGACGGTCGACGGGGCTGGTATTTCCAGCATCTGCAGCCAGAGCTTCCCCAGAGATCCTTCGCGAGGGCGAGAGACAGTGTTTCCATAGTTGCGGCGCGAGCTCGTGAATCCCTGGCTTTCTAGGAGGACGAGGAGGAGGTGGAAGAGGAGGAGAGAAGCGACGAAGATGATGACAACGGGCGAAGAGCGCGAGAGAGGAGCGGAAATACAAGCGCGGCGACGAGCAGCCGACCGGCTGGAAGCCCGGCCGAGTTTCGTTCCGATGGAACTTTCATGAACTCCGTGGCTGTATGTAACGGGGACTTAAGCCAGTGGCGTAGAACTGTTCTCCTCGTGTCCGTGGTCGTCGTCGTCGTCGTAGTCATCTCCTGTGACTCATCGATCCGGATGAATGACGTGTCCATTTTGTCGGCTACGTAGGCTGGGCTCGTGGACGGGCATGTAATTTTCTTCTTGTTGCTGGGGGATATGTACAGTGAATGTCGCTTAACTCTAGAACTACCGGCAATTAAAGTATACTTGTTTGCAGGGAAGAGATGAAATTGAAAATTACATGAAAAAATATCGAACGCATAGGAAAATTAACCACAGTCAATTTGTAAGGTTGCTATGAATAATCACCAATTGGTCATTTTGACTGTTCTGATAAGTCTAGTGTTAATATATCTTTAACACTAGAACTACCGATAATTAAAGTATACTTGTTGCATGGAAGAGATGAAAATGAAAATTACATGATACAAAATAAAACCGAATTTTAGTAACATATTTTGTCTTAAATTCAACTGCGATTTTTCGTGAATGATTTACGATTAAGTTATTGGTTCGACAAAAATGAAGTGCCGTTTCAGTTTAACTATAGACTGCTCTCTTCGATCGAGCTGGAGCAAAGTACCAAAGTATATGTGTTTCGATAAAAGACAACCAAGACAAATTTTTCAAAGATGCACAGTCCTTTTCCAAGCGCAAAGGGCTAATTGGTTCACGCGATGCCGTTTCCTTTCTCCAAGTTTCCGTGCAAGAAGCAGCTAAATAACAGTCAAAAGCTCGCAGGAGAATCCTTTTCCCATCGCGAAGCGCCATTATTGTTTCCTATCCGGCGCGGGGTTTGTTTCGTATCCGGGCGAAGGGGGATCGATTCCAATATCAAGGAAGCCGGTTGAAATTGAATCGAAATGAAAAATACAGAAAACGATAGAGAGTTGCCGTCGCCCAATCCTGCGTCCCTCGCCGTTCACGCCTTTGTGCGACGCGACGCGTCGGTTCTCTAGCCTCCTCTCCTCGTCGCTGGAACTTTAAAACTTTAATCTCGGCGTGGTCAGTGCCCGAAGATAATGCAACAATAGAGCGCTGGCGAAGGCGGACGTGGGCAGGAGAGCAGCGAAATCATGATTCCACGACTGCGACTCGGCCACACGTTGGCGCACCGTAACGAGATTCATCAGCCGTGCTCTGCTGCAGCTTCTCCCGTACGAATGATAATTATTGCCCCCTCACCCCCTTCTTCGCGTCTGGGGATCGTATCAGCTCGTCTGGCGCCGTGTTTCCTATGGAACGCTGGATTTCCTTTTTGTTTTTTAGATCTTCTTCGCCTTTAATTTTATGCGCTTGTTCTTATTGTGGCTTATTGATTTATTTGAAAAACGCGAACACGTGGATGTACCTCCTTTTTTTTCTTACGTGGAGGAAATCTTTCGAAAGAGACCACCCTGAGAGGGGGAGGGGTTATGTGGGACTGAAACTTCCACGATGGCCATCTACTGCTATTAGGAAAGCACCGAGGACTCTAAAAAGACCACGTGTAGTACTTCTCTCGTGCTATGTCTCACGAGAGACCCTATCTAGTAGGGGCAAACGATGTCCCTCGCAAACTAATCTAGTTAAAGATATATATATATAGGAAAAATTCTTACTTTTTATTATTTAAAAATAATTTTGTAGTTACGACTTAATAGTATATAAACGACTGTATTATTACAAAAGTTTACAAAAGATTATTAAGCTGACAATGAAATTTAGTGTAAGATTGATTAAAAAAGTCGAGAGGTGCCGAATAATTATTAGCCTGGATAATATCAGAATTTAAAACCCGATAAATGTATTTCATTGGTATGAAAGTGTAATTAGACCTGAGAGGTCTTGAGGGAGCATAGAAATTTACACTTGCTAAGACCTGTTTACAATTAATTATTGTATTTGTAAAACTCCTGTGAAATAAATCATTCTTTCAAACATAAACGATAAATTTCACGCTTCAAACAGAACCTACGCGATCAGTGTCTCGATTATAAATCGATCTCGTAACGACGATTCCCGAACGAAACGCGATCCCGCATCTCCATGCTGGATTTCGTAACGATCAGATGCATTTACATCGGAAACGTTTCCGGTTGCAGCGCAATCAAACGCGGCCAAGTTACGCGTATCGAATTTATAAAACGCGCGACGTCTGCATTTTCATGCCGCCTCGGTCGTGTCCCTGCGCTTTGTAATGGCCGTTGGCCAAACACCGGAGAAACCGTGCGGACTTTCCAAACTTTCACGAATAGTTCGTGTACGGGGACGAAAATTCGAAAAATTCGTGCATAAATGTGCGACGAGCACGTTTCCTGTTGCGCCTCCCCCTCCCCCAAAAAACGAAGTTAATCGTGAAATTGTCGACGTGAAACGTGGATGTTTTTTTAGGTTGCCGAAATCGGGATACGGAAAGAAAGTTGACGAAAAGTGTGAAATTTCGTGGTGAAACGAATGAACCGACGCATAATAATGCAAACAGTGTCTTAACTAAATTTGGTTTAGTTCAATTTGCGATTTTGTGGAATGTAAAAATGTCCCTTGCATCTGACTATAGTGTTCAATGACAGCTACTTTGTACGAATAATAGTGTAGGGTACGTATAACTGTTCCAATACCTAGGACAGTAAATTAGCATACCGATCATTATTGCCGGCACCGCGTGGAGTTGTCAGGTTGACATAGAGAAGTGATTTCAAAGCTTTTCCCTGAATTTTCCCTGGCTTTTCCTTTGTCCTAAAGGATCTGACCACGAAGTGGGGAAAGCTATGTCGCCTTGTGGAAAGAAGATTGTGGTTAACCACACGTCACTTACTCCAGAATCTCTAACTGGAAAAGGCCTCTCTTTCTTTAACCACTCTAACATACCTACGTACTTATGCAAAGTGTGATAAAGTATATATTGAAAGCTGGTTAATCACCCTCCTACATCTCACATCTGGATATGCCCGCTCTTGGTGATCGCGCATTCCAAAATCATCCGCAAAGGATGTGATAAATTGACCTTTATTCGAATCGGTGAACGACGCGTTCTGTCCCGCGGACACGCGGCCAGCTCGGTTCGATATAACGAGCGATCGTGCCAAGTGTTACGCAACCGTGCTCGAAGGGGGTCAAAAGCCCCGATCCTGCGCGCTTCTCGCGCGTTCTCTGGCAAGAATCTTGGACGCGCGTTTAATGGACCGCCGGGCCGGGAAGACGCTATTCATAGAACGACGCTGGTACACGCAGTCAATGAGACAACATCGCTGTCGGCGGCGTGCGCGCTCCTACGGTTCGTCCGGTGTCGGGATCAATTCGCTCGACATTGTCGGCCAGACGACTTGACGAGACATTTAACGCGAGCTTTGTTTTGCTTGGTGAACGGAACACGTTTTGGTTGGAGTTGTTCTTGTATTCTTTTTAACAGGCGATTTCGAAGGATTTGGTTTGTTTAGTTGGGAACACGCGTGATATAATTGGTGATGTGGTGGCTAAATATTTTAGATTGAGTTTGAACACAGTGTATCGATTTGTACAGAAAATTCGCGTCGATTTCGTATCGGTAAAATGAGGAAATAATATCTGCGCTTGAGAGACGATTGCTAGTCACCGAATAATAGTTTCGCATATTTTCAGACTTTAGTTAGTTTGTTTATTGGTCAGGCTTAGGGGTTAACACTTAATTTCACTAAATGACGTTTAATATAGACGAATCTTAGTAAATATTTCGAATTAAAAAATTTGTACAATTAGTATAATTACACGATTTACAGTCACCTCTCGAGTACAAAGGATTAATATACTAAAGATAATAAAGCGGAACGAATTCCTCGCGTTAGTTTCTTCTGACTTTAAGGGTAGTTCGTATTCCTTTGCGAAGAAAGCTTATAGAAAACATTAGTATGCGCATCCTTACAGTGCTCTTTAATTTATTGTAGTACAAGAGAACGCATTCAATTTCACTGCGCCGTAGTATCGTCCCATCTCCATCGAACCATGGTTTCCTTAAAACTCTGACGAGACGAATTCAAGAACACGCCATTCTCTCGCAGAAATTTCAACGAGACCCCTGTAACAGGTGATCGATTCGAGTACGCTTCTTCGGCTTCAAGAAGATCTCAGTTAAATTCTCCGCATCCCTCGCGACCTTGCCCGTAAGATATCTCGCGTGTTTCACCTATCGATTAATTTCTAGAAAAGGGCTCTAAGTACTGCGCAACGGAAGACTCGAACGCTGCGCGTATCGATCCCGGCTTGCCGGGAACTCCTCTCCTTTCACGGAACCGACGCGTTTTTTTCTTCCTCTTTCCTCCCCTTTTCCTTTCCTCCATCACTCTCTCTCTCTCTCTCCCTCGTTCTCTCTCTTTCTCCCGTTCTGTCTCTTTTATACACTCTCTTTCGTTCTTTCTTCTCTCGCTTTCTCACCCTCTCCGTCCTCTCTCTTTCTCTATTTTCTCCCATCTTTCTCCTCCTCCTCTTCCTCCCGCTCACCGCTTCTTTCGTTACGCATGGCGGGCACGAAATCGTGTCGAGACCTACCGTGAAAGTGGACCAATGGGGTAGGGTGGGTAGAAAGCCCCGGGTCACGTGAGCTTTGACTAGCGACCGTTACGAGGGTGGATTCGTGTGCTCATAATTATTTTCTCTCTTTTGATTTTTTTAACGAGCCGCCCCGCCAGAGTACGCGAGAGCGCCGGATGAATGGGCGAGGGGTTGACGGGGTGGGGAGACAGCGAGACCACCGTTGGAAGAAGCGTGCGAGGGGGTGATAGGAGGGTGAACGCCACGGGGTGGGGGATGGGGGTGGTGGTATCGTCGCGGAACTTCCGGGAGTCGTTCGCAGGAAAGAAAAACGACGCCGGTTTCTCTGCGAGACAGCGGCGGAGGCAAGCCGCGCGGGAAGAGGGGAACGTGGGCGAGCGACGAAGAAAGGTTCTGTTCGTCCTCTTCTTTCGTTTTTCGCTCCACGAGAACAGGATACGCAACCACCAACGCTTTTTTTTTGTAATCCCGCTCCGTACTGAAGTCGGGTTCGCACGAGGCCGCTGGACGAAGCTTTTTAACTTCTAACCACCGGCTGACCTGTTACGATCTGTTTCTTCAGCTGCAATGATATTTCGCAAGCAGATGTATGATAGAAATAAATGTTAGGTAGTTAACCTTCTGCAGTGCTGGAGGGGTTAAGGTGGGAGGAGCAGTGGGGGTGGTTAAAATATAGCTAAGTGGCTTATTTCAGATAGTACACTACATGTGCAATTACAATTAAAACCTGATCGATCTGTCTTATCGATCTTAACCAGATATCGTTACACTCCTCGCAAGCTCGTTTCATCCCTGAATCAGCAACTGCATCACGAAACACTGACCTACGCGAGCAGCTGTTGCACGCACCCTTGCCGCCAGCAACCCTCCTCCAACCCCTTCGTTTCCCTCCGCAAGCCTCGTTGTCACTGTTTGCCCGCTCGTTACTCGCGCTGGCCGAAGGAGATGATAATTATTGCTGCGCGAGTCAAGCGGTCGATATACTGTGATAGTTGAACCCTCCGTCGCGGCGGAGGGGTGGGTTTATAACGCAGCGGTGAATTTGATCGGTCGTAACAGCTGTTCCAGCGAGGCTTCGAGAAGATTGTATCTTCGACGAGATGCAATGCCAGCTGAAATCGATGGGTATAATGAACCGGTGGTTCCGTGACTAGTTCATCGTAACGAGAATTAATAGCGTTTTTTCAACGAAGTCGAAGTTGTAGGATGCGTGTTTTTCTTCGTTGGCGTTGATTAATAGAACATTTATGCTATACGGCGATAGTATACGACGTTAATTATTATAATTAGATTGCATTTTTGTAGGGAAATCTATAAAAAGTAGTTGTGCCCGATTGATGTATAAGTTAGATCTAACAGGATTAAACGTTACGTTACTTATGATAATTTTTTTGTGTAACTACAACAATTTTAGCCTCTGAAAATTAAACGCCAAAAAATATGGGTACCTGTGAATACTTCTCGTGGCCACTGTGTAAATATTATAAATCTGTCAACCACAGTGTAATATAAATTTGTGAGAAACAAAAAATGTCATAAAAATTTATTCATTTAATTTATTCATAAACGAGAAAAACCCATTAGTATACATAGGTAATTGATCATGTACAAAAGTTACAATATTCTGGAAATTGATATATAGAGATACCAAAAAGGTCGATTATTTGACAGTATTGTCAGTTTAGTAAACGCGCGTCGTCGATGCAGCTTTTAGGTGTCGTTCATCGACATTAATCACTAACTCGTTCGTTCAGAGGGTTCGGCGAGCTTCGTTTAATCCTAGATAACTACACTTAAATTAGTGTTACTCTGTAATCAATCATTCGACTCATAGATCACGAATTAAAAACATGTATATTTTTACATTTCCCATATTTATTTCAAATAAATTAACGTAACTTAAGAGAAGTATTATAATATTTTAATTAAAAGATAGAAAAGAGGTAAAAAATTAGCGTTTGCAATCTTATCGAATGTTAAACGATCTTGGCAGATCTCGAATTCGTAAAACCGGCAGAAGGGATCGATAATCTATTAGACGAATGTTTAGTTATCTAGGGTTTAAAAAATGTCTACGCCAGAATAGGGGAGAAAAATTGTGCGTCACGAAATACGTGCGATTCTATCATTCCACGTTCATGAATATTCATCGAGTGACGACGTGGTCCTTTTTTTCGTACGACCACATGTCAGCGTGCGTTCCTCCGCGTAACCAGCGGATGTACGAACGCGTCACAATTTCTGATGGGATTTATCCACCGGTTCGTATTTATGTATGGATTATGAGGTGAATGTAAAGGCAATCGCAACACATGTTGATCTGGGAGAACGTGTAAAAGAAGAGTAACGTTTTATTAATAATGTGACCGTACAGGTGTCGTTCCGTGTGTATACATACAGTGGTAAATACAAATGCTTCAATTTCGCTACGCAACGTTGCAACTGGTGGTGGCATTAACCCTTTGCGCTCGAGAGGCGACTAGTCGTCGTCCAATAATACTAGCTTCAAAAATTTTTAAGCGTAAAATATTTAATAAAATTCAATCGTATTAGTTTAGCAATTTACTAAAATTTACTTATATGACACTATTTAACCCTTTGAGTTTGAAAATTTTCAAAATTATCACTCGATGAGCGATAGTCATCTTTCAAGTGCAAGGGGTTAATGTCTCCTTCCATCCCTCCCTCCTCCTTTTCGTGATCCTTTCCACCATTTTTTCCCGCTTTGCCCTTTTACGACACTTCGCCTCGATTCGACCGAATCTCTGTCGAGCGAAAGCTCGAAATGCGATGTTACCCGAAAAAAATGTTCGGCTTCGTTTAACTTCGTTCCGTTCTCGTGTCTCCATTTCCTTGTTTTCCTTCTCCCTTTTTACCCTCGTTCGACCCGCTCCATTTCACCGGATTTCAGCCGCGTCGAACGGTATCATCGCGAACGGACCGCAGCGGCGCACACTCTCGTTATTTTTCCTGGACGCTAATTTGTTCCCCGACGTGTCCTCCGTTCCCTTTTCCTGTTTCTCCTGTTGGTTTCCGCGAACGAAAACGGCCGGCTTCGTTACACGCACCCTTTGACGGAAATTATTCGCGGGTTCGTTGCACGAGGGATGAAAAAGGGTACCAAGATAATTCTGTTTTCGTGCGTAATCAGAAACGCGAGATAACCAAAATTTTACACGACTGTTCACGCCATTTTTACATTGATCTTGAAGAACGACTTGTGTACCATCGAAGAAATGTTTTTGTCAGTTTCTTACAACCTTGATAAAATGTTCTAGGCCACTTTTTCTGTTTATTTGGAATTAGGTAATCTTAAAATGTGTACGATACAATAAAGATGGCACAATGGATCTTTCATGCCTTTAGTTGTGTTTTATCACTATATTTCGAAAATAATATCAGATATGAGGCTTCTCTGATTTGTTTCGAACATTTGGATTTCATATCTTTGAACCGTACAGCTGAGAGTATTTCACGTAATTACTTTTAAAGTTTTTGCGTACCTCGAACATATGAAAAGTCACATTGGACTTGATAGATCTTGTGATGCTTAGTCGTAACTATGTGCGGAATACGGCTTACCTCTGAACAGCTACAGAAATGCACGTCGTAACGACTGAGCATCAGTGTGTAGTTATTGACGTTACCTACCGTGTAACCCATTTGCCTGCTCTCAGGCGTAAAACAGCCCTGTTCTTTAGTTGCTTATAACTATTAAACAAAGCGTCAAACGCAGTATTGTTACTCTTGATTTTCATCTTAAAATGTTGCACAGAGTTACCCCTGCAATTTTCTTCTAGCTTCGTCCGAACACCCTGTATAATTATTTACACGAGTTCCTTTTATTCCACATAACTTCTTAACAAGACCTACTAAACTTGTACAGTTTTATTCGAAAAACGCATGGCGTTGGATGTGTACTAAAAACTGCGAGAGGGAGCGTGTGCGTTCATTTTACCAGGCCGTGTTTACAGCCGGGTCCGTAGTATCCAGTGAAATCGCCCCTGCGCCAATTACGAATTCGCGTCTCGCCGACCGGCCGTTTCAGGAAGCGACAGATTCTCAGCACGTTGTCCGCCGGACTGTTATTTCGGGGCTGCCGAAAGTGACTTCCAGCCGGAGTGGTGCTCGCGCATTTCAATTGCCGTTTCTCGGTCTGGCGAAAGTTCACGGGCCGCTGCTTTGCGAAACGTGCCCGCCGTTGTACACGGACACGTGCTCTAGGCATTTGTGTTGACCGTTGGATCGGGACCTGAACGTTTACTAGGACTCCGTACGGGCACCAGACGCAAAAGCATTTGAATTTGAAACTCTTGGGAATATTGGCGTAGGATATTAATATGCTTAAAGATATATTAAATATCACTCTCTGCTTAATATATGTTTGTTAGTACTTTCGTATCACGGTATAGCTCGGAGGACAGAACACAATTGAACACGCAGGACTTCGGAGCCATATAAGTTATACAATACAATGTAGTCTTAGCCTAAAATGACAATGGATGTCGCGGTCAGTGCTACTTGCTTCTACAGAATTAGTATGATTAATATGATTAGTTGATTAATTAGTATTAATTTCTTTTGTCGAGTGTTTTATATAAATAATTTATGTAATTAATAGTAAAAAAAGAAAAAACGCTTTAAGGGTGTACTTAGGGTTCTCTCTCTCTCTTGATAATAAACTGTCTTCCCATAACTCTCTCCAATAACCGCATCCTACGTTCGAATCCATCCCGTTTCTATGATCGTGCCAAAGAAGGTAGGCCTGCAGAAGACCCTGTAACACAACCGATCGGACCCGCATTCCTTCCTTCGGTATCTTTCTTTTTCATTTCTGCCCGCGCGCGCGGTTCTGCCTGCCCGCTCGTTTCACAGCGCGCAAAGGTGGAACGTATCATCGTGCGCGCCGCTCCGGCCCGTTCCCAGGTTTCATTCACTTCTCGCAGGCAACAGAGGGGCACCACGCGTGTGCACACACGTACTACTCTCCGACATCTAACCTTGGACGGGAAGCTTTCCATCGCGGCGCAGTAGGACACGCATTCCTTCGTATGCCCGGCTGGTATGCCGAGGTGAGCAGCGGCATGCAACGGCATCCAATATTCGCCGATAGGTCGCGGTTACGACCCCGTGAATTCCGGTTGCCGCATACCGCGTCCCCCGGAGCAGCGCCAGCCCGGTTTTAAGAGTGCCACGCGAGCTCGAAATCGCGGGTGCCGCGCGATACATGCACCCCTTCGACCCCCCAACCACTCGCTGCCCGTTGAAACGTTCGCTTCGATTGTTCTCGCGCGCTGCATATTGAATCGCTTTCGGTGAATTGCGATTGCGCGTTATCGCTCGCTTGTGTGTGGCAATCTTTTCACGGGTGTTATTAAAAGGATTGAGTTCGGGTTAGCTTTGGACTAGATTTCGATAGTTTTTTTTTGTTTGTTTGTTTGCCTGTTTGTTTTTGCTCAGCTATTTCACCTGGCCTTCGTTTCTTCGTTTCTTTCTTCCTCCAGTTCCTTTTTTGCGATAGCAAAATTAATTTTGATTCTTAATTTTCCTATGCGGCAGCAAAATGTGTTTCACTTTTGATCTTTTTGATTTTTAGTCTTCTGGCAATTTCTTGGTTTAAATATTGTATCTTTCCGTTTTCCTCCGGGAGGCTTCTGGTTTTTATGAACCTATATCGTGGAAACTGATGCTCTTATTCTTGGTATTCCCCGGGTTTTCTGAGACTTTTTCCCTGGATTCCTCCTTAAGTTTGCTCTGCAGATTAAACCTCATGATGGCAATTCCATTTCCATATCCCCTGCCTCGCAGATAAAAGTGCTTTGACTCTAGGTACGGGAATCTCTTCGCCTATTCGATAAGAAAAAAGTATCCGACTGTAGCTACGAAGTCTGAGCCCCGTTAAGTGCCTATAACTGGATGACGTAAGCTCTCGTATATTTTTGTGCATCTGCTAGATATTCGTCATTGCATAACATACTCATCGATCTCTCATGGATAATCTCATCGATCGATGACATTACTATCAATGCAGAATATCACAAAACAGTGTCGCAAACAGTCACAGCTAATGGTATAGAATAGAGGAAAATCAAAGATGTGTATAGTGTTACACAGAGTAATATCAATATAGCAGTTAAAGGGTTAAATTAATCGTGTCTTAGAAATTCCACCCTTACGTTCCGACCATCTCAACTCTTTCCCTTCTCTTCTCATTCCCTTCTCTCTCTCTCTCTCTTTCTCTCCTTATCCTTCGTCTTCCGCTACAGAGCCTTGAGAAACCACGACGAATGAAACTACGTATCCTATCATACTGTCCACTGCGAACGAATGAATCCCCAAGGATTCCGCTCGATTCCGCTGCTGTTTCTCATTTCATTTAAAAACCGGTCTCCTTTTTGCGTCGGAGGAATATCACGGAAGGATCTTGTGCAAATGATCCGGAGTGGAGGGCGATTACGTTGCTCTGGAAACGCCCTTTCGGTGTTCCAGGGCCCCCGCCTGCATACACATTTATGCGCATATTCATATCTAAGGCTTTTACCGGGCGCGCTGCAGCCTTAAGACCCGGTCCTGCACGTGCCGGCCGGTTATTGCCGACGCTAAAAACACGCCGCGCGCACGCGAACTTAACACCGCGCCCGGGACGATATGGCTCCATTACGGCGCAAAAGGATAAAGTCGCTCTCTCCCAGAGACGCGCTCGTAAATACCTGTGCGCGTGTGCGCGCGCTTTCTTTGGAACCCTTCGACCGACCCTCGAACCAGACTCCTCTGTTCCTTTCAGCTTTCGCTGCTCCGATTCCGTAGAACCGTGTGTGAGTAAATTTTGTAAGAGCAATAAATACAATTTATTTATGCAACTGTTAACACTAAAATCACGATGAAATATAACATAAAAATATTAAACTCGCTGAAAATCGGAATACCTAAATTATTCCGATCATTGGAATAATTTAGGTGGAAGCAAGAAACAATCTTGTGGTATCGTAATTGAATATATTGCAATTCACACTGAGATATACAAAAATTACACGTCAGCTGCGTTAGATTGCCGAAACGAAAGTGAGGCAGCACATCAACACGTGTCTCGGTCACTCATCATACCTACATAAAAATATTATACAATAGATGTCGCGATTATGCTACTGTTTCAACCTCGATTTAAAATTCGGAAAATGTATTGTTGGACCAACACCACATCAACCAGCTGCGCAAGCTTGAATACAGTATCGTTCCTCGACGAAACAATTCTACATCTCTGAAGGAGGTAGCACCGACTCCAAAACAATCAGCACAACGAACCGGTAGCGTTTCGCGGGAGCAAACGATCGTCGGTCAGATCGGTCCGGAACAAGACCAGAGGCCGGCGATCCGGGGCGAAATCGAGTAGCCGGGCACGAGAGAGCGTCGGTGGTACTTGGCCGGTAACAAAGTGGTTGCTGCTCGTAATTCGTTGGCCGCCACTTACGGCGGTATTGGCCCCCGAACCTCTCTGGTAGCGGGCGCTCGTACAATCGGGAGAGAGGCGTACCAGGCGAAAACGCGAGATAGGAAGGAGGGAGAGGACACGAGAGCGAAGGTGGGAAGGGCAAATCCCGCACTCGTTGTAGCTATCAATTACGAAACGATAACTGTTTGCCCCGGCTACGAGATAGAGAGGCGCGTTATCAGCCATCCTGCCGCATAATGGATTCATCCCGACCATCTGGATTCGTTTCTCTGTCCCTTGTTCCCTCCGACTCTCCCTCTGTGTTTTACTCCCCCCCTCCAATCCCACCCTACGCCTCCACCTCCGCCTACCACCCTTCACCCTGCTGCCTTCGTTGCTCGTGTCTCTTCTTTCCTCTTCCGTCCGGCTCTCTGTAGTAGTCTCTCTGTAGTCTACGCCACAAAAGCGAACCAGACCGTGCTTGATAATGAAACGGTTTCGCGTTTCGAGCCGTTGTTCCCGGGCACGGGGGCGGTAGACGGAGAGAGAAAGACAGACAACGGGAATGAATATCGGTGAGAGGAGGACGCGAACGTAGGCGGAGAGAGAAAGCACGAATTGTGCCTTGGCGCGCGCGCGCACACACACACACACATATACAGAGAAAGAGAGAGAGTACTCTGGAGTACTCGACGTAGAATGGCCGCCGACCACGAAGTACGGACAATTAAACCGTTCTGTCGTAAAACTCCCGTTATAACGCTCCTCCCCTCCTCCCCCCCGCTCCCCAGTTTTCCACCGACCGCTTACTACTCCGTCGTTTCTCTTTTCGCGCGCGATTCTTCTCGTCGCTTGTCTTCCATTCACGACTCTCTCCCCTTGTCCCCTCCTACCACCCTCCACCCCTTCGTTCGCCCGCCTCACGCTTCTGCCCCCTCCTCGACGGGTCCTTTCTTTTTTTCTTTCATTCCCTCTTCTCCTTTTTTCTCTTTTTCACTGCAGGAAGTCTCTGTATATCCTATCGTCGTTTGCGGTGGTCGTCGAACATCACTTTCGATCGAGAGGCGAACGAAACGTTACGCAAGCGTCGATCCTCTACGATAACTGTGAGGAGCGGAAAAATAATGGAGAACAAGAGACGATCTTGTATTGACGTTTGGAGAGACGGTTAGGGAGGCTGTGGAAACGATTTATTATCAGTGGGAAATCGTGAATGATCTCGCGTAGGTGTACCGTGACGCAATCCGTGAACGATCGTTCGCGTAACGATTGTTTATTTATTATTTGCGCAACGACTGTTTGGTTGGCGATTGTCTTCGCTGGTTATTCGATTCGAGGTGGAATTCAAGATCGATGGCAGAGGTTTACGGACACTAGTACAGAAACAGGGAAGTCCGTTGCAACTTCTAACGTTGTTACATTTTTGGTAGCGACGCCATGATGGTCATCAACAGAAATGGAAGTGTCATCGTGAAAAAATGTATTAACATTTAGCCAACCGAATGGAGAGATCTCCAAAGTACAATTTTTAATAAATTCAACTCCAGTTCAAGATTAACTAATAACAAAAGTAAATAGAATCAGTGGCAAAGGAAAGAATGGGAGATCTTCCCATTCGGTTGGTTAAGCGTTAACACCTTTCGACGTTTAAATAATTACAAGTTAATTGACATTTTTATAATTTTGATTTTGATAGGTTTTATCATTTCTTTCTCTTTCCATCCGTTTGAGAGTAAGCCACGTCCGTTAAATTAACCCTAGCGATTAATTGAACGAAGAATTTTGATGACTTTTCAATCTTCCTCGTTTCTGAATTCGTTGCACGAGTAATTCGTTTCTCAAAGCGGCAGGAGATCGAATTAAAAATTTGCACGCGGTCGCGTAACAACGCTCCTTGTTCATCTTTAACGAATCCCCTGACTCGTTCCGGCGCCATTACGGTTTTCACATTAAAAAAGACCACGAGTGCGGTAACGAAATCCGCGTTTTTTCGTTTAACTTTTAACGACTCGACCCTCCCCCTCCTTTCGATTTCCCGTTTTTACCGGTGCGGAAACAACTTCCTCGTGGACTATCTTTCCACCCCGAGATTGCGTTACGTTGTTACAACGTCATTGTGTTTCGCAGCGCTGCGTCGGCCAGGGGACCTGTGTCGACGTAATGGCCGGATATCCTACAGAAGTTTAGCATCAGCGGTTAATTAAGGTTCCGTTTAACTGCGCTACGTTACGTGTTCGAATATTTTTGTTATTCGATTAAGTAAAGGACTAAAACGGGGGGGGGGGAGCTGAACAATTTCTCAAACGCTTCAAATTGTAAACGTCGAACGGTGAACTTTATTTGCTTGCAGTGATTAAAGAATTTCATTTTCTCCTGTAAATTTTTTGAAACACTTTGCTAGTTTTTGAAATTGAAGGAAAGCAGCCGTTGTATTTTAGGATTTTTGGTTGTCTAATACAATCTTGTGTCAGTGAAGGATATTAGAAGCGCTTACTCGTAGAAGCAGTTTCAGGAATTGGCGGAGATAAACGCGGCAATTAAACGAGCAAAACTGTGCGATAATTAAGCTTTACTGTAGTTAGTTGTCATCCGTTAACATGTTCCGTGCCACGTGTACCGTTTGTAGTGTACGTTAAACTTAATCTGGAGGCCACGTGTGCCATAAATGGTACACGCAGGCGAACTAATAATAAAAGTAAATAGAATCAATGGCAGCTCTTTATTGAGGAAAAAATGTGAGATCTCCCAATTCGATCGATTAAGCGTTAATGAGCAACGCGAGAAATTTTCAATTCCCGTAGATTCATCGATCTATCCCGCTTATAAGAGACCGGAAAACAGCGCTGGCTGCTCCCGCGCGAATTCTCCAACCGATCACGCTTAATCGAGTGCTATAAATAACCTCGGGTCCAGTCTCTGGATGCTTCGCGATGGTAACGCAAACCCGTGGGACGTCCGCAACCTCTCTGTTTCGCCCACGCGAAAGCACGTTCTCCGTCCTTTTCCTACAGTACGCGACAAAATGATAGCTCATTGTTTGAGATGGCAAACATTTCTTATACATTTTCACGCGTTGAATTCAAATCTGATCCGAAAGGTGGCCTACCGCGTTAAGTTTAGGAGATAAATGGATAGAAAGTACGGATTTTCCCTATATTTACGTTGATATTCCATAGATGGTAACATTTGTCCAATATTTTTGTAAACAGCATCGTATAATACCAACCTTCCCCTATAAAGTCAAATTTGACTTTTAACCCTTTGCGCTCGAGAGGTGACGGTTAGTCACCAAATGATAGTTTCACAAATTTTCAGAGTTTTGTTAGTATGCCTATTAGTCAGACTCAGACGTTAAACAGTCATATATGTAAACTTTAGTATATCATTTAACTAAACTAAGTGACGTTTAATATAGGCGAGTCTTAGTAAACATTTCGAATTTAAAACCTTTGAAGTTAATATTATTAGACGACTAACAGTCACCTCTGGAGTGTTAAGGGTTAATTGCACGATGCTTTTTGCCGCGATATACCGCTTTGAAGGAACTCGAGAAACACTGCAAATCGTAGACTGTGCTATCATTTTGTCGCGCACTGTATCTCCGTGCATGATCCGCCGTCGTAAAGGCTCGTTCACACTGCGAATAGAGGGGCGCGTGGGCGGGCTGCTCGTTTCCGCGGGCCACTCGAACGATCGTTAATTTAATTAACTGGGCCACGTAACGTCCGACTGGCTCGTTACGGAACACTCGTCACGAAACCGGAGGACGGTGTTCTCGTGCGCCACAGCCTCGACCTTGGTCGGCTTTTAATTCGCGACGATAAGCCGCCGCCTTTGTTACTCGCGGCGTGTCTTAACGATCGTTCAGCTAATTAGCCTTCGGACGTATCGCTGAGAAATTGAAGCGTTTATTGGTTATTGCGACGGTTGCGTTGCTCTTGCGAGGTTCGAAGATTCTTCTTGCTTATGTTCTTCAACAATTTTTCTTTCCTGTTTCTGACGATTTCTCGTAAGCTTTTTGTTGAATTATTGTAATTCCCAGGGGGTTGGTAGGTTACTAACGAGTATTGGTCTTTACTTTCTCACACAGTATTTGAAATATATTGTAACACTAGATTTACGTAAATTTCTTGTATATCTATTTTCAATATTCATATACTAAGGAATAAGATATAAATCGATTAAAATTTGAAATTGCAGAACTAAGAGGGAAATAGATTTGGCTATATTTGTATCGCTGCATCGATAAAAGTTAGCAAAGATTGCTAGCAATAATAGTAATTGTTTTTGCAAATTTTACTCATGAAATCCGAAACCCGTCAAATTCACGGATCCCGTAAATCTACTGTTAAAGACTTGTGCGTGCACTCGCTTTAGAATTGCACGTTTCCAAGAAAAAATTCCGAACTTCTTCCACAAGGTTACTTTACCCGCAAGGAACATCCCCTTTCCAGGCACGAAACGTCGATAGACCCCCGGCGATCGGCTCGCGTCTTAAAATTCGTCACGCGTTCCTTCGACGGGGTCCGCGCGGATCAGCGCCGGCCCGCGCCGCGGACAGCCCCCGCATTCGAAGTAACGCGCAGCAATATTTCACCAGCACGTGCTTCCGCCGCCAGGAGGGGGTGGCACCGGTATTTCGCTGGAAGATCGGGCCAGCCGAGTGCGGCAGACAAATCGACCTCGAAATGAAACGGCTGTCGTCGATTTGATTTACGTGGCCGCCGGAACGGCGTTCATTATTTATGCGTCGACGGATCGGGAATTATTGAACCGCAGGCTAAAAAATGCCGGGCGACCTTTCACAATTTCAGGCTGTTCGCTTCGCATCGATCCCTCGGGCTGAACTTCTCTCTTTTTAATTAAACCCGGCTGTACTCGAGCGTAATTGAACGAATCAGTGTTTTCGAGGGTTTTTGGTAATTGCAAACTGGGACGACGTTGAGGTTTGTTAGACGTGTGGAGCGTGGACTAAGTTTGGATTCCGTAGTGCGAACGCGTTACGTGGAACAAAAAAAAAAAATGCAAGAAAAGCCAGGTGAATAAGGGCGTGGGAAAGTACATTTATTGATGGAGAAAGGGTGCGTTTGTGATTAGATGAATTAGTTGTACTGTATTTCTATCGAAATGGCTCGTGAATTTTGATTCAACCACCAACAAGAAGGTCTAACGCTAGATTATTGGGTTAGACGTTTGGACTGTTCGAATAAAGAGAGATGCGTTATAATCCCCAGACACGTGATAGAAATGTATTCTTTTTATTTGTTGGGGGTGTAAACCTGACCTAGCGTGAACGACAAACAGCACCAGCAATTTTCGTCATTTTTCTCCGATACGCCTATCGCTCATGCAACAGTTTCGTGGAACGTATATACTTTCAATATATACACCGAGCATGTGCGCCATAACGAGTATTCGAATAAATATTGATCTATTTTCTACTTCTATTTCATAATTTAAAAAGTAGGTTACACTTAATATGTCAAACTATTTAAGATACATTGTTCTATCTAATTATAATTTCTCATTCCATCGATCAGCTTATGCGATGCTTTGAGCAAAATACTGCTTGTTCTCTTATTTGCATTGCTCCGTCTTCCGCGACCAACATTAACCCGAAGTGTTTAGTTCTCGGCGAACAAATCGCACAATTCGCAGTCCAGTCTGGTCGTTCAGGAAATAACCGAGGCTGCAGCGTGGCGCATAAAGGAAAGCACGGAAACGTGGATGATAAACCGCGCCTGATGCACGCGAAAAGGCTCTCCTCTGCTTTGCGAGAAGAAAGGCATCGTCCAGAAAAAAAGGAAGAGATAGACGGGGAAGGAAAAGTGATTTCGATGTCTGGAGTCGTACTCGAATGGAAGACGTGGCTCTCCATCGATAATCGATACTGGTTATCAAAGGCGAAACCGTGATACGCGCGCGTGCGGCCCTTGCCACTGTACACGCGTGTGTGGTGTATGTTTCCGTGTAGTCAAAGGCGAAGAAAATTCTGCTTGTTCTCTGCAAGACACGCAGGATGTTCCAATCCAAGTACAGGTGCCCTTCGACTTTCGTACATTTTTAAAAATTCAACTTTTTAACACTAGAACCACCAGGGCTGTCAAAATGACCAACTGCAAAACTTACTATGATTTTCTGCAGAAAGTATAAATAAAGATTTGTTTTCTATGTATTCAATATCTTTTCATGTAATTTTCAATTTGATCTCTTCCATGCAAATAAGTACACTATAATTGTCGGTAGTTCTAGTATTAAGCCTTTGCGATCGGATGTCCCCTCTGAGGGGACATTGTGAATCGAACAGGTTACTGGGCCTAATGGCTATAAACCAAAATCCGGTTTCCATAATAAATATAAATAATTAACAGTTCCTAACAATGCAAGTCTACGATAACTATAAATAATTACCATCCCTAACGTTTGCTATGTATACAAATTTAGTGTGAACTAAAATAAAAGTGATAGCGCTCTAGAAAGAATACCTATGCATGCCATTAACAAGGGTGGTGGTCACCTGGATGGGTTAGGCTCTGACCCAGGATTAGGTCCAAACCTGCTGGCTATAAACCAAAGTCAGCTTCCACAATAAATATAAATGATTATCAATTCCTAACACTGCTTAGCTGGTCGTCCTCTTCTCCTTCTTGTTCTTGTTCTTCATCCTTCTCTTCTTGTTCTTCTATTCCTGCTGCGTCACCAGTCGCCACACGGGCAGCCGCTTTCTAAGAGTTACGCAACCCGCGCCCCGTTCGTCCGTTGATTATTTTTCAAAGAGTCGCGGTTCCAGAATTTTTAAATGGCGGTTGAATGAAACCGGTTTCTCTCCACTATCTCTTTGTCCCTCTTTCCGTATTTGTACGTGTGCGTGCATGCGAGGCGACGTCCCCCTCTTTAGTGGGAGGCTCTCCACCTTGGTAGTGGGCCTCGACGATACTCCAATGGTGCATTTTGCGTCTCTGGCACTCTATTTGTTTGTGTCTCTACCTTTTACGGCTATTCTTCTCTCTCTGTTTCCGTGCTTCGTCGTTTCCATCTACGTTTTCCATATCTACTTTTATTGCTCGTCACGTTGTTGTGTTGCGAGGAACGTTAGTTGTGGTAGACATCTCCGTTCTTATCCCTAGATAACACCGTAGCTAGCTGTTTCTCGTCCTTGATTCCTCCTTAGCAAACCTGTTCGAACGACGAATGTACCGATATCTGTAATGAGACAAATGGTCGTTGCGACATCATGGATACGATGGTTCGACAGCCGAGCCCGAGAATAATTCTTTTACTTAGGGTGAAAAGTGCCATTTTATTTGTTAAAGAAATGTTAAAAGAATTGTGTCAAGTAGATATTAAATTAAACGCTGTCTTAATACTTAACCAACCGAATGTGGAGATCTCTTATTGTTTCCTTCATAAAGCACTGCCATTGATTCTATTTAATTTTGTTATTAGTTGGTCTTAAACTAAAGCGGTTCACAGTTGATTAAATGCTTTTCCAAAGTACAGTTTTTAATAAATTCAACGCTAGCTGAAAACCACCTAATATCAAAAGTAAACATAGTCAATGGCAGCAGTTTGTCGAGGAAAAAATGGGAGATCACCCCATTCGGTTGGCCAAGTGTTAAAATATCGATAAGTAAATATCTGACAAACAAATCGATCAAAAAAAAGTAAAAATTTCACGTAATCCATATAAAAATTCGTATAAAAGGATAAAAGAAATGATATTCTTCGCAGACATCTAACTTTAATTCAACTAACTCGAAAAATCATTTTTCTTTCCCTATCTACTTCCATCACCTCGAGTTTCCCTCTCGTTTATATTCATTACATATCACATAGCTCGCCAGCATGAAAAATAGACCGAGCACGCGAAGGTTTCATCCTGAAATACCTGCAAATGCCGGCGTCGCGACAGTGGCATCGAGATTCTACTGGCGCTCTAATAACAGGGTCGCGCAACAGAGGCGCGCCGTGTACGTACACGTTGTGACACAGAGTGAGAGGATAGAGGGGAACTTGATGTAAAGGAAGAAATAACAGTCACGAGGTGCGAATTTCCTTACTGCATTGCGGAGCATTGTCGGCCGTGCTGAATCTACCTGTTGGAGCCTGAACACATCGTGTCCCGCAACAGTCTTCGCAATTCTGGCACTCTTCCTGTCGGTGAATTTCTTCAGGTAGCCTGGTGCTTGTGTGCCATTTCATGACGGATGCCATATATTAGGGGGACCAAAAAGTAATGTCGTTTTCTTACATTAAATTCAAACACATACATTTTTAACAATTTTTCATTTTTAATCGATGATGTAATCATTTTAATTATCAACAACCTTTTGAAGACAATAAAAAGTTTTACTTTTCAACGGAACTCGATCTAAAGTACATACTTACATTTGTAAGTATCAAATGATAATCTGGAAGTTGTTCGAAAAAATATTTTCAAGTTCCTGAAAGCGTGTATTCGTTAAAATCACCAGCGAAGCTTGAATTAAATAAAAATTACTGATTCACGTGTTCGACGGCAGTGTAACATCGACCGGTTAATTATAATTGTAATTAATTTTGAATTTGAAGAGCAACCGGTTCAAGGAGCCGTGAAATAATGTTCTCGGGATGATTAATCAATATACACCGATGGAAACTTCAAATAGCACCGACTGTCCCTTGACCGCCGCTTCTGTCGAAGCTTACTTAATCTGGAAAATGACCAGAGGGAGGATAATTAGTGCGGCAATTGCCAAAGTTTAATTGGAAATCCGGAGGAACCTTTCCGTTCCGCGAATTCGCCGACCGGGTTGTTTATGCTCGCGGTCGCGCGCCGCAATTTCGATTCAGATCGGTATAGCGGCCCCGGCAAAAAGCGGCTGTGGCTATAAAAAGCAACAGAGCCAGACGCGATACGATACCGAAACTTTCATCGTTTCGTGAATTGCACTTTGCAGAATCAATCGAGTCTCGGTTATTCAGCGTGTTTTATCTAGGGGAAAGTGGGATAACGATAGCTAAGGCGGAAGGTTTAAGGATTTTTTAAATTTAACCCGAGATAACTAAATTAAATATTCGACTCATAGACTACGAAATAAACATGTATATTCTGATACTTCCTTTATTTATCTCAAATACATTAGCGTAACTTAAGGGAAGTATTATAATATCTTAATTAGAAGATGGAAAAGTGTTAAAAAATTAGACGAATGTTTACTTATCTACGGTTAAGGTCTGAAATGTTATCTAAACGTTCGAAAGTTTAATAATTAGGGAAATTTAAAACTTAGTACAATATTTCGTATATATACACTATATGTGGGTATGAAAATATTTCTGTCTTTCTAACAACTAATTGCTCGACCGCAACGAACCCAAGCCGAACTCAGGCTACGCCCACTCTCCAAAATACCATCCTTAAGTTATCATACTTAGTGTTCGAAAGTCTGTAGATCCAAGACTTAAAGCGGTTAAAAAAAGTAGAAAACTTACAGCTCGGAGTGTTTAAAAATAAGAAAGCTCGAAAGGTCGAGGATTCGGGAATCTAAACGGTTTAAGAATTAAGAATTGAAGGGCTCGGCGGCTTGACGATTTCAAAGTATATCTCTCAGCGAACATTCAAAAAGGTTCGTCGAGCACCCCGTGAAGAGCCGCGATCGCTTTACCCGTCGAAGGAGAAAGCGGAAAAGGATCGTTCCGCTCTTCAGCCGCTGCTGCGCGCATTCACCGTCGATCCCGCGGTTGTGCTCGCACAATCGAGAACGAAGAAGTGCCGTTTGTTATCCTCCCCAACGAGCCGCCGAGGGATGGAGGGGAAAGGAGCCGCGAGCGGCCGTGTTTCCCCTAGAAGGGGTTAAAAACGCGACGGAGGGGAGCAGCGGCTGGGGGATGGGCACAGAAAGCGAACGGGTCGTGGGATGGCGAACGGGGGGGGGTGGAGGGTGAGGGGGACGCGGAGCACTTTTGTCGGCGAAAGTGCACGCAGGGATCCCAGCATGGAGGAATTAAGACCGATCCACTTAACTGCTCGTCAAGAATTCGGGGTGCGTTCGTGGGATTTCGTGCGGTCGCAGGGGGGGTTGTTGTATTTGGGGTGGCGGCCGCATCGAAATAAAGTTATTAAAGGCCCAAAGACGGGGTAGCGAGGGAGGGAGAGTCGATGGTCCCTATCGACGTTACGCGTACGAATGAGTTGTTCCTTCGCCTTAATTCCGCCCCATTAAGCCCGGTACTTAAGTGGCCGAGCGTGAGGGGATGATGATGGCGCGTCATTGAAGGCGGCATAAACACAGCCGCGGATCGAAGGGTGAAACCCCGATCGTGATCCATTCGAACGCGGCTGGACGAGGAAGAAAACCAAACGCGCTGAATCGTACCGTGTCTTCTCAAACTATGCACGAAGAAGATCGAAAAGGGGGGTGAACGGTGTGGTACGATGTTGGTCCTCTTTAGGGGGGAGTATCGTAAGGGGTGGGATATTGAAAACCGTTCAATTTGATTCGGAAAGGTGAAATGGATCGCGATCCGTACGAATAAGATTAGACGAAAAGAAAAACAGAAATTGCTGAATACTACCGTGTCTTCCCGAAATGCGCACGCGGAGGAGACCAGAGACCTCTTCATAGAGGAGCATTGTAAGCGGGGAATTAAAAGGCGTTCAACTTTTCCGGGCGGCGGGTAGTTTCGCGGAAGCAATTAAAAGTTGCGTTAACCACGCGCCGCTCGTCGACTTTGGCCATTAATTAATATGTCGTTGACACGCTGGGCTTTCGCCAAGGGTTAGCGTGGCGGGAGGAGGGGAGGAGGGAGCGACTTTTTAATTTCGATAACGTATCGCACCGCTAGTCGTTCGCGTCTCCTAATATACCTGGCGATACTTAATTCTAGAACTCATAACGGAGGGAGCTATCGCTCAACTCAACCACTCTTCATATTTTCCTAAACTCGTATCCACTCGATCGCATTCCTACATCACTGTACCCGGAGTTTAATTAAATGCGGTTAATTGATATCGGATTTTCAACCCCGCGAACGTCGCGTTTGATATCTCGGGCTGGGCAACGGCGAACGCGGTCGATGCAAAACATCGGCCTTTGGCCGGAGTATCAATTCGCAGATCCGATTGTTGATTTTTGCAGGAATGACTTCTGCTGTGCCGGCAGAACAGAATTGATCCGTGAAATTACCGTGACCATAATCGTTTTAACGCGCGCGTGGCATCGTGCAAAAAAAAAAGATCGAAGGCAAAAGATGCTGCGAATTAGCCGTGCCTTTTAACACGACCGGAGCGTTTAATCGCATTGCTCGAAGCCATTTCTCCTTTCGCTGGCCACTTTTAAAAGCGATGCACGCGAGCCAGCATCGATCCGCGCGCCATTATAGATCCCGCCTTTTTCTGGATATTTCACTTTTTCCTTTACCATGGGTAATTCACTGTGAATTTCAGTGAAAGATGATGCGAAAATAATAATATTGGAGCGCATTTCTAAAGAGAGGTACAATAGCGGACAAAAGTTTAAGACCAAAGTGTCAAAGAAAATAAATTAATTAAGTAATAAAAAATAACAGTATAAATAAAATTTGTGTTCTATGCTAATCAATAAATAGTGTATACCATAATGATTATAAAAGTGAATAGATGAACAATACTTGCGTACCATAAAATATTGTTGTTTTAAAGTTTTGTCCGCTACTGTACGCGAATGACTTTTTCAGAAATCGCACACTGTAGGAGAAATCACTGCGAAGTTTTGTTAACGAAGTTTACCACGTTTCGCTATGGTATTTAAATAGGTTAATACCACTAATTTAATGACCGAATCATTTAATGACAATATCGTGTGGTTTATTTAACGATTTATTTGAAGTCCAAGGGAAACAAAAATGCGGTATACTGCGGAGTTAAAGATAGTAGTCGGCCATCTTCGGCACAACTCAACGAAGGGTAGTCGAAGCGCGAATAGGAAGCCGGTGCTCGACCGTGAGCCAAAGGGAATGAATAAATCGGCGAACAGATAAATATGGATGCAGGAGGAGACACATCGAGCGTGGAAACGTATAACTGGATTCTCGGGATCCCGGAGATTTTCGCTGGAAGGGTGAAAGGACGGCAATGGGAATTGAGAAGCGAGACCCGACGCAGCTTCTGGAAAATTTTCTCCGTTCCCGCCGCTGTTTCCTTTAATCTCTGTAATGGACGAACGAATGAAGGAACAGCCTCTGTGTCCCTGGCGTCTTACAAGCGGAGGTCAAGGAAATTTCTGTTAATCTTACGCGTGGGGGCATGGTGTGCAGTATGTTCAGTCTGTGTCCAATCGCCTGATCTCTGTCGTTTATTATTGTTTTATCCAACTTACTAGACCGGCAAGTTAAACATAGCTTTTTAAAGAACTGAGTGAAATGACATTACTTGTTGGAGTTCTGATAATGTTTGTTTTGATTATACATACCGTCCAAGGAAATTTAATTCGAACTTAACCCTTTATACTCGAACGGCGACTCACAATTGTCAAATAAAACTGTCTTGAAATAATTACTAAGCATAAAGTTCGTGCCTAAATAAAAAAGTACAAGAATTCACCTATATTGAAATTCACTTAATTTAAACAAACAATTCTGAAATTTATAAAATCGACTGTTTAACCCTTTGCGTTTCGACAATTTATGGAATTGATATCATTTGACTGTCGATTATCGTCTGTCATAAAAGTTATAAATTCACTGTGGTAGCTTCCAGCATTTACTATGATTTCCTGCAGAAAGTATAAATAAAAATTTATTTTCTATGTATTCGGTATTTTTTCGTGTCATTTTTAATTTTATCTCTTCCATGCAAATAAGCACACTCTAATCGTTGATAGTTCTAGCATTAACGATACAAAAACGAATGCACAAGGAAGGGAAGGTGTTATTTTCGATACTCGTAGGCATGACTCGTGAGAGCTTCGGTTTCCGGTAAATCCTGCGATCCTAGAGGTTCGCGTTTGCGAAGGCGTCGTCGCGCGTTTTTCGAAAACAGGCAGAAAATCAGGGATCCGCCGCCGGGAGAGGCTCGACCGGATGATGGCGGAAGGATTTGCTCGCAGTCCGAGAGGAATAGGATTTCCGTTCTCTCCTGGTCCTCCTCCTCCTCCGCCTCCCTCCTCTGCCCTACCTTCTGCGTGTGCTTCAGCCTCGAGACAGCGAGCTGGTAATCGATATACGCGTCTAGCGCGCCTCCCCCCGCCGTCCCTCGTCCCTCCCCCCGGGCCCTTTTCTCTTCTTTTGCGTGCCTCCACCTTCGACGTCACGTTTCCTTCTTTGTTTCCGCGATGGAATCCCTTTATTCGAGGAAATAGCCGTGGACCTTTCGAGCCTGTCCAACTCCTCCTCCACCCCTCTCTCCGTCCACCGTATCCGCAGCCTCGTTTCTGTCCTTCCGGCAGGACGTTCGATCGCGATCTCCCGACGTCTGCGACTGAAAGGACAGCCTCTTTTCCGCGGCAATCCGTTATCGTGCGTGGCCCGCCTCTTTCTTCGGACTTCGGTTCGAATTCTTTGTTCGATTTCCCCGGCCAGACTCGGTTATAGACGTCGCTGATTGCTTTGATTAGAGGGAACGACGGCGGAGTGCAAAGGTTCTACGATTGGAATACGTGTATGTATGCACGCGTGCAGGCGCGCGTGCGCGGAATACAGAGAAGTCTTCTGTTAGCGATGCAAATGTCGCTGTTTGCTTGCTTAGCGTATTCACGAGCGGGAGGGAGCAGGTCCGTTGAAATATATTTTAATTATACGGTTCGAATCGTTACGATCGTTTATTCACCGCCGCACACTGGAATCACTGTGATGTTAACTCTGTGTAAGTAAACTTAAGTTAGTAGTTACTCTGTAACTAATTATTCGACTCGTAAACTACGAATTAAAAACATGTATATTCTTCTATTCCTTTTATTTATCTCCAATAAATTAGCGTAACTTAAGGGAAGTATTATAATATTTTAATCGAAAGATAGAAAAGTGGTAATTAAAGGGTTGAGTAAAACGGTCAAGGAAGGTATTGCTCTAGTATTGTTCACAGCTCATCAAACGCATTTTCTGTTTTGGCAAAATACAATTTTTGATAAATTCAACACTAGCTCAATACAAACTAATAACAAATGTAAATAAAATCAATGGTAGCACTTTGTCGCGGGAAAAATGGGAAATCTCCCCGTTCGGTTGGCCAAATGTTAAAAGTAGTAGTGTTAAGGTTTAAGATACGTTGTTGCGGTCGATAACAAAAGTTTCCCTGTATCCATAACCCCCCCCCCCCCCTCCAGGCAAAGCGATCGGAAAACGCGCCAAGCTGTCAAGTCGACCACCGCTCATTACCATAACTCGTAACAGATGCGCGCGTATACGAGCGACGACGCGTGGAGAAGCAGCTTAGACTCGTCCTATCCGCGATCGATCGGTCACTCGACTCGCAGCTCGCGCGATTTCCGGACAAAGTTGACGGATCGACGGCTGGCCAAGGCGTTCGTTGCGCCCTCCGCTACGTCCACCCTGTATAAACAGCCAGAGGGGCGGTGGAACGCCCTTTGTTTGCACGCTCTCCCGTAAAAGCGACCATTTTATTGCGACATATGCCGCAACCACGATAGAAATTTAATAAGGAAACTGCCGGGGTGCCTGGATCTCCACCGCCAACCCACCCTTGGTTTCGCTCGTGACTCCGCTGAATGTTTCAGGGGCAGGCTGAACAACGAGTGAAACCGAAACAAGGCCGGGAAATGGAATTTAAAGAATTAAACGCGTCCGATGAATAAGTGAGCCCCGATGCTTTTTTCCGTACGTTTCGTGCCCGTAGCAATGGAGAGTTAGGGGTGACCGGGATAATTTATCGGCAGTGGATTACTTCGGGAAGTGGAAGTGTTGGGTGATTTTACAGGATCTGTGGAAAGAGAAGCGAAATTATTTTAAAAGTAGAAACTATTATTTTATCGTCGTTGCATACTGTTACTGCTGACAACAGTAATAATAATTAGGATGTAACAACAATGTTAATTTTAATAATTCGAAGTTACTTCCACTGTTGTGGAATGCTATTCCTAATATTAATTAATTTATTTGTTTGCTTATTATTTATTAAACAATCTTATTAATAATAACTTATAATAGAAATAAAAATTTTAAAGGCTAAGGGGTTGTACCACCACTTCTTTCAATTCATATACAATAGTATATACAATCTTAATTGTCACATCGTTGGTATCTCTACACGTCAATTATCCGTGAAGTTTGATATTCTGAAAATTGCCTGAAAAATGGTAAATGATGAATAAGATGCATTAAGGAAAAATTTATGAAGAATTTCAGGACAAGAAATGATTCTGTTTAAAACTTTGTACACGAATAATAAGTCGAAAATTAACGTTACCGGAAGAAAGAAGAGCATCCTCGCAGGAAGTCGTAACACGGTACGCTTTCGGAGAACGTTGGAGGCTGCGATGTTCCGACGAGGATGACGACGATGGCGTAGCTCGCGGCGAGGATTGCAGCTGCAGCTTCGCGAGAAAGTTCGCGCCGAAGTTTACGCCGAAGGGACGCGCGTGGAACAAAGCGCGTGTCCTTGCCGTCGCGGCCATTTCTGGATAAGAAAACAAGGGAAACTTCGAGCGGTAGCTGTTGTCTCTGTTACGGCTACGACATTCCACACCGAAATTCTCCTCTTTTGTTTAACAAACAGTACAGTTTCGTTTGCG
Source organism: Tetrapedia diversipes (assembly GCA_033822845.1). Lineage (NCBI taxonomy): Eukaryota > Metazoa > Arthropoda > Insecta > Hymenoptera > Apidae > Tetrapedia > Tetrapedia diversipes. The sequence continues at coordinate 522,937 of JAOPTO010002222.1, read as the reverse complement.
TTCATGTTTCGTGAATTATACACCGTTCGACTGTGTTTGACACCCTCTAGTGTCAAGGTGAAGCATATCAAAGAAATACCATGATCGTTTACAGGTTAAAACAGGCAACGAGTACATTAACATCTCTAAATTTACTGTACACCCAATTAAACGTCACGTTTAATATTTTTTAATATACATTCATTCGTCATCGAAGTCGTACAGTAACTTAACTGGAAAAAATTTACGCAAGACGAAATTAAAAAAATGTTGAATTTACTCTTCTTAAAATGAACAGAAGCAAAATTTCTAAGGATCCTAGCGAGTTTGAACAGAAATAAACCAAGGACCAACGATTCCTTTTAAACGCGTTTCCTCTTTGTTGAACGAAGTTAAGCTACCTTTTCCCTTAAAAATATAGGTCTGAGTAAGAGAGCTCGTTCGCCCGTTTGCCCGGCCCCTCAATTAAAATTTCTCCGCCTCTACCCAAGTACTGATACATCTCTAACCTCAAAACTAACACGATCTCCCTGTTTTTGTTCCAGGTACGTGTTCTTTCGCCACTATAGCGGCGGCTGTTGGAAAGAAACGGCGAGACGGTAACGTATACGCGAGAGCTTTTGATGAAAGTTTCACCTGAAGAGCGGGCTAGGTACATACACACGTATACATATATATCTCGCTCGGCCGACCCGTATCTCAGCCCATTTAATCTTTCACGCTCGTCCTCTTGACTCAGTTTCCCGGAGGTCGAGTGCACGCGGAAATCGAATCCACCTGCGAGTGCTCGCCGTCTGTCCACCGCCTCTATTCACGTTCTAATCTGGGCCAATGAAGCGCTCGTTTGCCGGCATGAATGAAGAGAGCTCACCTGCGTCCTCGTTCTCTCTCTTTCTCTCTCTATCTTTCTTCTCTCTTCCTCTCTCTCTATACTCCATCCATCTCACTTTCTCTCTCTCCCTCTCTCTATATTCCATCTCTCTCTTCCCCTGTTTATACTCCATCCCTCTTTCTCTCTCTTCCTCTCTCTATATTTCATCTCTCTCTTCCTCTCTTTTTCTCTCTTCGTCCCTTTACCCTTCATTACTCTCTCTCTCTTTTTCTCTCTTCCTCCCTCTATCCTTAATCTCTCTCTCTCTCTCTTTGTTTTGCTCTCTTCCTCTGTATTGGTGGAGAGCTCGTAAACGACTCGATTCGTCCCTCGCCGCTCTCTAGAACGGGGATGACACGCTTGCTCGAAATAGAAGCTCGCGTAAGGCCCGTAACGGTGCAATCAGTGCTGCATGCACACGCTTCTCTGCTGGAATCATTCGCATTGGATCATGCTTGCTGCGCGTCCGCTCGAAATAGTTGTCGGACCGTTGCTGATCGTTGATAGCTCATCCGTGACGCGTTTTCGGCCGACTCGTCGCTGCCTCGGTTCGATTAAACCCTTGACGACGGCAGTCGCGTAACGCAATGGTAACTGACGTTGTGGTTGGAATACTATTGATATTGTCGTAGGTAGCGATATCGTTCGAAATCGTTTCCTGGGGGGGGGGGGAATTAGCGTAGCTTATATTGTGACTCAAACTTAGATAAAGGGAATCGAGGGAAGAAATAAGGAGTGTACTGGATTCTTCTAGGATTACGTCAGTTCAAGGAGCAATCATACAATCAGGTTTAAAGGATACCCATTATTTCCACCTCCACCTTCTAATTTCCTTCGTTCCGCCAATGAGGAAATTTCAGATGACATCACTTTACTTGTAGGTACTTAATCGTTTGAGTTCCAGGGGTGGTTGAAGAAATCTTGTCGAGATGAGTCACGTGGTGCGATAGCGCTTGTCTTGTTAGCTTATATTAATTTAGAACAGGACTTTCGTAAATACAATTCCAAATCCCCCCTGAATATCTAAATATGCTACACTATGAGCCACACTAATATATCGGTAGTCTGAAAAATGTTAGAAAGTGTCCTTGTTTCGATATTCGCGTATTCGATCGTTCGATTCCGACGGTACTTCCGCTTTTGTTTCCCTTCGCAACGCGGAAGCGCAGTGCAGACGGCTAGTGCAAGCTGATTCTCGAAACGCACTCCCCTCCCCCATTCGAACGGAATAACTTAAGCAATCTATGTCGCGTCGGTTACGCGACTGCGAAATCATGCAAATGCCGCACTCGCGACCGTGTATCCGGCTGAGAGCGTGTCGCCGTCCAGGAGCGGACCCTCCGGGGCGAACCGGAAGCGCATATCGTCAAGGACCGAGAGAGCACGCGGCGGTTGGCCGATTTTCGCGATTACCGCGAAACTGGGTCGATTTTAAATCCAACCACGCCGCATTGCGACGTCGTAAATAGTGGCGTGTTTGGCGCGACGACGACGCTTGTCATCATCCGGTGTCGTCAACCCCTTCCGTTTTTCCATTCTCCCTTACAATATTCCGCGTGGATACCAAAAGGGCAGAGAGAATAAACGAAATATAAATGATTATCAATCCCTAACAGGGCCGGCTAACAGAGGTTTAGAGAGGCATAGAAAATGATACCTCGGTGTAATAACGATTCGAAGCGAACGATGTCCGGTCGGATGGCATTTTAATGAAAACAGGATCGTTTTAAGCAAACTTTTCGGCCCGCGTCACCGATTCCAGCCGTTCCTTCACCCGTTTCCGCTCGATCCTCACTGATCCGTTTTCAAATTAAAAATTCCGCTCGCATTCCTCGGAATCCTGCACACGTTTCGTGCACGAACCCGAAAAGTCCGTGTCCGCAGCGGTCGAGGAGGGGTCGCTCACCCGGTATGAATCTCCGAACGAGCTGGTAATAAACGATCGCCGTTTCACCCGGCGACTGCATTTGCGACGCGTCAGACGGACACATACAGGGTGTTCCGACGAAGCTAGGAGAAAATTGAACTCTGTAACTCTGTGCGAAATTCTAAGACGAAAATCAAGAGTAACAGTATTGCGTTTGACGCTTTGTTTATTATTTATAAGCAATTTAAAAAATGGGCTATTTAACGCCTGATTGCAGGCAAATAGGCAACACGGTAGGTGACGTCAATGACTACGCAGCGATGCTCGGTAGGAAGTACATGCGAAATATGGTTTACTTCTGAATAGCTATACAAATGCACGTATTTACGACTAATCATCACAGCGTAGTCATTGACGTCACCTGCGTGTAACCAATTTGCCTGCTCTCAGGCGTAAAATAGCCCGCTTGTTTAGTTGCTTATATCTAACAAACAAAGCGTCAAACGCAATATTGTTACTCTTCATTTTGATCTTAAAATGTTGCATAGAGTTATCCTTTCAATTTTCTTCTAGCTTTATTCGAACACCCTGTATATTAGAGACGTTCGCTGGAAGGCGATCGGCAGAGATCCGTTTATCGTCCGTTTCTGTTTCCGCTTCGCTCCGCAGTCGGCCCCGCGAACGAGTGTCACCGATTCGTACGATGCATCGCTTCCCACCCTTATTCGAGCGATGAAGTATGCGAGGAATGCTATTGGCCCGGCCACCTGATCGTTCCACGGAACGTATTTTACCGGGAAAACGTTTGGTTGCCGGCGTCGGTGACGTTACACGAACCGTACGGAGAAACAGGGACTTTTCGACGCGTTGGAAGGGGAAGCGAAGTTTCAGTGAGCACAGATTGTTAGGGATTGATAATTTATACATATAAAAGGACATGTCCTGACTGACTGACTGACTCTTTCATCATAGCAGAGACTAAACTACTGAAGCTGTGAACGATGTATGACATCGTTGATCTTATAAAGTGGAATAACGATAAAGTAGATATAAATGAAGGTTAAGATCCGATTTAGGTGACAGTGTTTTCATAAATGAGCGTTGATTTACAGTTTGTAACATTTGGGTTGGTGAAGGGATGATTGAGAGGGTTAGAAGGATTTTGTGGAGCACGTAGTTTGTAGTAAATAGAGCGAGGGCCAATGCGGAGGATTTTCAGAACGTGGTTAAAAGTGACCTCCCTTTCCCAGAGAGAAATGATCTGCCAACAACACGGGTATCACGAGAGATTGAATTCTAATCCCCAGTCTAGCAATTTCCCCTCGTTGCAGTAGTTTTCAGACTGCTGGACTCGTCGTTCACGTATTCACATTTCCTACCCTGTCACACTTAATCTAGCGCAACCGTACTTCATCGTCATTCGCATTGAACGTTGCCATTCGAAAGAAAAAAGACACGAATACCTTTTACTTCCATTCCGTTCCCTGTTACCATCGATTCGTTGTGTCAAACGTAATAAGACGATCGGTTTTAGCAAGAAACTTTTATCGGTAATTCTTTTCCCCGTAATCGAGCGTCGAACGAATAAAATTTCAATTTGTGGATATTGAAAACCATCGATGCAATACAAATCACACGCAACATTCGAATATTCTCAGACCTGACATTGAAGCGTAAAAATCGCAGGGTGGCAATATATTAATATATATTAATATTGATTTACTTTTACACCGCCGATTTTTATGCGAATTCGAATCTTTGTAAAGGCAAGTAAAGAAACGGAATTTTGGTAATGATTCGTTTCATCTCTCTCCCTCCACCTCACCCTTCCTTTCCCGAAATTTCATAACTGAAGTTTGAATTCTTCAAATACGTACGAGCGGAATTCCCAAATCTGGCAACATTACTATTAGGATATTTGCGAGGAAATGGGAGTGTCGTATACCTCGTAGCGATAGAAAAGGAAATTCAGAGACAGAGAAAGATCCTTCGCGATATATTCAAAAATGTTACTATTTCCATATCCACTTTTATATTCACACTATACTTACATTAAATTTTGTGGTATTCAAACAAACAAGCTTGTTTCTCTTTTTAAATTTAACCACGAAAATATTTCGCGTATTTCTGCGAATCGCGCACACCCTATGCTTTCTCCCGCGCATTTGAACTTCCTACAAATTTGTCGCGTCCGATTATTCGCGTAAGCTAATTTATTTTCTCCAAGCATCCCAACTCTCCCTTGCGTTCCAGCCCCTAAATCGATGAGGATCTTTCCGCGACCCACCATCGGTCACCCCTTGTTCCCCCTAATTAGCGTATATTGGAGCTGGTCCAAGAGCGTCGTAGGTGAACGAGGCCCGGGGCAGACGGTCGAACCGCAAGCGTTTCGCATTCCAGGCAGCCGCACAAATCTCGGGGACGGCGTGTGTGACGTCCTGGCCCTAGGAGGAGGACAGTCGGCGCGGACAACGACGCACCGGTGACAAGGGACGCTTGGGGCCGGCGGTTACGAACCACGATTCCCTTCGTTGGCCCTTCACGGATCGGCAAACGCGTCTCCGACACTCGATTACCGGTCCGGTCCAGCATGGCACGGCTTCTATGGCACCGTCGGTCAGGATGCAGTAGCGTCGTCCCCCAGCTGTTCCAATCTTCTTTGAAATTAACGGTCGAACGAGAAAGGAGAGAGGGCTGACGCGTAGCGATAGGGTTGATGCGAGGGTGGTCGCGGCTTGGAATGTTGTTACGTTTGATAAGGGGTATCTTGTCTGACGCCTCGCCGTTTGGGGCTCGATGAGACCTAATTTTGTTTCCTGTTCAGTTTTATAGAGATGGATGAATCTAGATCGATAAATAGATAGATAGAATGTTACTGTTTCTAATGTAGGATTACAGTACCTAGGTTCTGATAAATTGATAAATATGATTATTATAATTAGTAATTGTCACAATTATTGTTTGTATCAATTGTAACTGAGATGGTGTTACGTACGTACAGTGATGGTTATGCTTTGAAATGATACAAAGGAAGTTAACTTCCTAGTGAACATAACTAGGTATACTTTGTAATTTTGCACATAGCGCTTCCTTCTAGATTTCCGCAAGAAAAGGCAGATAGGTTGCCTTTCTCGGTGTATTCGAGCTTTGCTTGTGATATAATTGAAGGGTAATTCCGAATGTCCTCTTCCATCGTAGACACATTGTTCGTTGAAATGTACGAAAGAGAGAGAGAGAGAGAAAGGGAGAGAGACAGGCAGACAGATAGACAGAGAGAACCTGTACATGCGTAACACGAATAATTTAGTTTTCCGGGAAGTTAGAAGCAAACTGGCACCCTTTCTTCTTCCATTTTGCTCTCGAGGCGAGCCCTCTTGAGAGAGAAGTAGGAGGACGGTTACCAAAGGGCCGCCTACGGGGTTTACGATCCTCGAAAGGCCCTTGGCTAACGACGTTACGCGTCCACCGACGCGCCCGGTATACTTTAGGAGCTCTCCAATTAATTATTCCGCGGGATTTTGCTCCGATTTAATTACGGTTCTTACCATTTCGGTCCCCTTTTCTCTCTCTCTCTCCGTCTACTCTTCCCCCTTCCTCCCCCCTGCTCTCTCTCCCTGACCTCTCCTTCCGCAGTCGGTTCTTATCTTCGTCGCTTTCAGTTGCGGTGCCGCTGCTCCGATCTTGAAAGGCGAAGATGTGGATGGATTTCTTAATTAGGCGGGGCGACTCCTCGGCTCGCGCTTTAATTTTCTCGCGGAACCACTGCCGAGACCCGAGGCCGTTCTTCTCGCGCCCTCGTAATTGCTTGCCAAAAAATTATATTTAAGGCGCACGAGTTCCCAGACAACCGCGACTACTTGTCCACCGTTCAAGCGCCGCTGTTTTACGATTTCTCAAAGGTTCAGACGTTTCACAAGCACTCTTTGCTTTCACCGCGTACTCTTGTTTGAATCGAGGGCGAACGACTTCGCGCCTTCGAAGAAACGTTCGAACGCTGCCACCCCTATTTTGTCGTGACGGGTGAAGCGAAATAAAAGTGTAAAGATAGGGAGAAACGACGTCAAACGGAACGTATTTTCGGCAATGGGATGGACATTAGAGTTGCAACGCCGCACGAGTTATTGGCGTGTAATAGAATTGGAACAAGAGACCTTGTATGTACAGTAGCGGACAAAAATTTAAGATGAGAATGTAGAACATAGCTGTATGGTCTGAAAATATCGTCTGTACATTCATTTTTATTGTTATTATGGTAGAACACTATTTTATACTTTAAAATTATTACCTAAATAATTTTTTTTAATATGTAAAAGAAATATTTTATTTTTAATAAGTCCAATATTTTTATCTTTTATAGCTATAGTTTTATGAATTATTTATCCTTGAATTAATTTATACAAATTAAATAGAAGAATAATTTATTGATTAGCACAGAATGCAAATTTTGTTTATCATGTTATTCCATATAAATTAATTGGTTTAATTTCGTTCACTCATACTTTCCCCGTTACCGTATACACGTACGCACGATTCCCGTTTTTATCGATCGCGTCGCCCTCGATTGCTGCCCTCCTCCGCTTCCAGCCGTCGTCTGAATTCGAGCGGAAATCGTATAAATAATTCGCGGGACCAGGGGGACGCGACACCGAGACGTCTCTCGATTATTATCGTGATCGTGTGCCTGGAACCAGCGGCCGTCGGTTAATTCGCCGTGAATTCTGCAGATGCTGACGATCGAGCAAGGAGTATCGCGTCGCGCACCCCTTTCTCCTCGCTGGCTCGCCTGTCGTGAAACGGCAAACAGGAAAGAAAGGGTGGGAGGGAGGGAGGGAAAGGAAAAAGCAATCGCCCAATGTCTGTTTCTTGGTCTTCGACAAGGTCGCTGGGTTATTAATAGCTGCCGGTGATACGTGAAATATTTATGGAGGTAAGGCCAGGATGGAAAGCCGATACGTGCAATGTCTAACAGCAGTGACACTCGAGCTCGTTATCTGACTGGTCGCGAACGGCCATGGAAATCAAAGATCGGGGAAACTTCGAGAAGGTTGCTGAGTTTGGTTCGCTGAACGGATTAGGCGATTAAAAGATTTCGCTAAATATTAGATGCTAGGAAAGGGGAACACGGCGCAACGACGCCATATACTGCGCAAAAATTGATAGATGGGTTGCCCGTGATGAGAGATCGATTCAACAAACTGTCCCACCCGCGTTGACATAGAGAACAAAGTTATTGTCAACACAGGTGCCCTCCGGTCGCACTCGCAGAAATAAAAATGGTCAACAGCGAATCTGTAACATAGTCGAACAATCGTTGTGGAAGAGTCACTTTGAACTACTGAGTTCTTTTGTCCACCAACCGTTCCTTCCAATTTAGGCATCCTTACATTACCGATTATTTTTATCTCCGCTCCAAAAAACTACCCCTTTAACGGTGACCAGAACCGCAGACAAGTGCGCGTTGCGAATGAAAACGGGGAAGTGAATAGCGGAGCGCGTCTGCGCTCGCTAGCACGAAAATCACGTGTCAGTTCCAACAATTTTGCGGTCGCGACCGACTATGCGACCAGTGAAAAAGAGACAGAGAAAAATACAGTGAAAGAGGAAGAGAACGAGAGGGAACAGGGCCGTATTACTTGGCGGGGAACGTCGGGACCGACATCCGTCTGCCGACGAGACAAACCTTCCCACTGACGCGGCATAAAATTCCAACGATCTCCGCCCTCCCATGGGTAATCCCTCTGTCTTCCTCCCCCAATATCTTCTTCCGTGGCCAGCACAAGCGCGTGCACCCAAAATGAATTCAGGAACGCCTCGCAGGGGCGGTCCAGGCCCTTTTTGAAATTTCTTGCCCGTAACACCCACGTTCCGACGCGCGAAATTTAATCTCCTGCTTGCGCTGCGTTGTGTGTGAATTACACCGCGTACGTGTGCGTGTACGTATGTATGTAGGCACTGGTAACCCTTTCGGCCACGAGGGAGAAAGAATTAGAGACAGAGTGAGAGAGAGAGAGAGAGTGAAAAAGAGAGTTAGAAATAGTGAGACAGAGAGTTAGAGAGGGTAAGCATGAAAGAGAGAGAGAGGGTGGGGGAGAGAGGGGGAGAGAGGGGGAGAGAGGGGTTGGGAAGAGAGAGAGAGAGAGAGACGGCGTAGGTAGGTTGGTTGTCGTAATGAGAACGGAGAATTGTTCCGGGCCGTACACGCCTCAAACGGTGTTTCAATTTAATAATGGCGTTTCATTACACGGCGGGGGCGGTCAGGGCCGCTGACCGCCGCCGGAGTCCAGGACGTGGTATCGCTTTTGACCGAACAACCGTGACGAGACGCCGCGCAAGAATGCGTTTTTACGTATATTTCCTCTTTGCGTTTCCTTCTGAAAGTTCGCAATTACGTCGCCGGACAACGTTTCCGGCCGGAGAGCTCGCCTGCAAACTTTCGCGGCATCGTTATTGCGCTAATTCCCTCCGCTGTGCCCCGCCCCTGGGGCCGGTGCTTTGGCTCGCGAGCTCGGGAAATTATTTACAGGCACCGGAAAGAGGAAACGACTTCGAGATGATCGAGACGAGGCAAGTCGTTACTCACTCTCTCTGTCTCCCTCCCTCTGGCTCTCTGCGCAACGGATGGAGCCTGTCGAGGCTCGTTACCGCGAGAATTAGTCAAGAAACCGGTCGCGCTGATAGCTGCGGCGTCCTGAGATAACGCTCCAGCAGCGGGATTGAAGTATCTTTCTGTGGACGTACCGGGAAACGGACGTTATCGAGCAGTGAAATTATTCCGGAATGCGGTAATCCTAAAATGCATCGTTTCGAATAATGTATTGGGTGTGTAACTCAATTTGATGATCTTCTGAATTTAGGTGCATCGGTGTAATTTGATCGAAGTCGGTTATCGAATAAATTATCAATTTATCATTCGGAGCGATTATCTGTACCTACACATAGATCAATAAAAACACCACGCGATGATCAAAATAATCTTCGTTGCCTTTCAAAAAGCTCTGTATTGGGTACCAAATTGTTTGGGCATGATGATGCCCAACGCGACTTATATTTTTCTAGGGTTGGCTGGTTCAATGATTGACGATTCCTTACTTTTATACTTAATTTAATTTTGACTAAGTGAATTGTGTCTTGGTCGAATGCTGTTAGGGTCAGTACTGAAGAGCAGGAAAAATCACATGCGGGACAAAATGTAAAGGGTGGTGGATAAGTGTTTCCAATAGTGGGGATAAGAAATTCGGAATGTCTCGTATAAGCGTATTAGTGAGTGTCCTCGAAAAAATAAACCTCGATCAGACCTCGTTGAAACCCTTGGTTTACAATTTTCCCGATATCCTAAATCCTAATACCTACAGACTAAACACTCTCCCTCCCGTTCTCCAACCATTGTAAGGCGGGAAAGCATCGAAAATTGAAGGTCTACCAGCACCGAATTAATTTTCCCGTATAATACACGAAAGACACCCTAGCGCTGCTTTCGCTTTAAACTGAAACCGCATCGATTAAGCAACAACTTCGTCGCCCGGTGCAATTAACTCGTTCAGCTGAAATAACTCGAGCAAGGCGCGCGGCATTCGCGGCATCCTTCCGGTGAATCCCCGGAGAAGGAAGTGTATCCAGCTGAATTTGCGGGCTCGCGAGGTGTTTAATATGCCGGGACACGCAGCGTGTTCGAGGCGCATTAGCGACTTCCCCCCGGATCCGGCGGCGAGGGGTTGGCGGTTGCAGAGGGGCAGCTGAACCTGTGGGGATCCGTTGGCTGGATTCGAAGTCTTCGTCCTCCCTTGCTCGGTAATCGACGCAACGAAAGGACGAACAGCTAATGGCGCGCGCGCGATGCTGGTGATTCGGAAAATTGTGGATCGAACCTCGTATAATCGAGCTAATATCATCGATTCTTGTCCCCGCGTACCGACGACGACGACCACCCCACCCGTCTCATCCCTCTCTCGCCACCATCTCTCACCCTGCGCGCTGGTTCGTTCCTCTTTCTCGGATACGAGAGGGGAGAGTGAGGGATCCGAGGGAAATTTCACTGAGAAGCTTCATTTTCCACGGCGATGCCTCCGTTTAAAGCCCGTATCCCTTCCGGCACGACTATCTCCGAACTGGAATCAGCAAAGAACTTCTCTTTCGTAGCGATCTTCGAATTCGCCCGGTTTCCGAACCCACTTGGTGTCGGATCGCTTTGAAGCGTGCCACGCTTCTAATTCGCTTGGGTCTGTTGATTTCGTCGTTGCTCGAAGGTCCGTAGAACCGAGGAAGTATTCGTACGTGGAATCGGGAGAAGTTGGTATGAAATTGCAGGAACGTTCAAATTTGTTCGAAAGTATCACTAAAGATTCGAATAGGACTCGATAGAATGTATGAAATCGACTAAGCATTATTGTGAACAATCGTCAATCTTGTTGTATAATACTGTAGGATCAGTGTCCAGTGATCACGGTATGGGTGTTTACTAAATAGACTAGGAGAAAAAGAGTTTTCTGTTTGGTCTGAATAGCTCAGTGGTTAAAGTAGTCGCCTGGCAAGCGAAAGATCCCGGGTTCGATTCCCGGTCTTGGCAAAATCATCCAAATAGCTGTTTCTTTTTCTCCTACAATACGTCGCATGGAAGTGTTATTAATCGATAAAAAGACTGAATGAATACACCTACTTATACTTAACTAAGGAGAGTAGTAAGTACCTCATGCAAGTACTTCTCGTTCACGCGTACTTAAAACTAGATCGCTCAAGCAGATCCAACAGCTTGTAACGACGACACGGTTTAATTCGATCCACGCACACGTGCGCTGACGTTAACGATCGAAAGCTCGGACACGGCATCAGCAGCGGACTGTGAGTCACCTCGTTTCCCGTTCCCGGTTACGTCCGCGTTTCAGGAAGCACTCGAACCTACGGAGTGAGCGTGGGCGTTATCTACGAGCGCCGTAGGACGCATGCAGGTCGTTCGATCTTCCGCCACGGTTCGTCTCGTTCCACGTCGAAAGTCGGGGTCATGGAAATTAATCCCCGACCGAAGTGGTCCCCCCGTTTCCCTTACGTCCGCTTTCTCAAAATTTTTCCTGCCTCTCCCACCGTCTAATGGTATGAATATGATACCGTGGTGGTGGTCCCCTCTCCCCTCACCACCGACCCCATCAGCCTACGTTCGTTCCTCCTGTTCGAGCCATTTCGGATTCGCCGGACGACGCTCGGCGTCAGCGTTTCTTGCACCCCGGTGATTCCTCGCGACCATCGTCGTCCCTCATTTCCGAACGACAACGTCTGCAACGGCGAGGTCGACGACGACGATGACGATGACGAGGACGGGGACGTTCCGACATTTTCACGGCACGAGGGGTAGGTAAGCAGTAAGTGCGCTCGTTCGCTCGACTGTTTCCGCGAATAGGAGGAATCCGTACCGTAACCTTTTCATGTATTTTTACAGAATTTTTTGAAACCAGCAGTACAATCCAGCAAAATTATATTTACGTTTCATATTGTACGTTCAAGAGTAAGTGGAAGATATATAATGAATTATCATCACAGATGAACTTTTTCAATCTCCTCACGAATGCTTTCTATACTTTTTATTTCTCTTTGATCATTATTTTTTACTTATAACAAACACTTAACGACTCCTCTTCTGTCGTTCCAAAAGAACTTTTATTCGTTCGAATAAAAGAACTTCTTTTCAATCCCTCACTGTTGCTCGGTCGAGCTACGTATAACCTCCTGCTGACCTGTACCATCTCGTTCCAAGACACCCTGTATATTTCACAAGCGATTGCATTCGATCAGAACGATCCTATCCACGATCGAGCGTCGGCCATCCTACCCTCGATCTCCTCTTGCCTCGTTACCGGCAAGAGAACTCCAGCTGGATCGATCCTTCTCTGTGCGGTCAGCTCTTTCGGGTCCGACGACGGGAACGAGGCAATCCGTCGGATCAAGAGAACGCCCCGGAATCGTGGCCGGAACGGACGGGGATAGAGGCGTACAGGATCCTCCCGCTCGTTGCGCTTGCAGGAGGCGTCCTGTTCGCAAGGAGTTATACGTCGGGGTACACGATGCATCTGGGCGATGTTCGTGCCATTTGGTAGCCGAGTCTTACCACCCTCTTGGGCGCCATCTATCTGCCCTCGCTCTTCTCCGCCGCCCATCCCGTAGGAGTAATTTTCTTGACTCGCTCTCGCTTCCTCGTTTCTTTCCAGCCCCGGGTACTTTCCTCTTTTCATTTTCCCTCCCCTCGTTCCGTTTCGCTCGCTCATCAGCCTGTCTCCTATCCCCTGCTCGCTCGTAGCCTCTGCTCGACGTGTTCTCATCTGCCCCGGCGTCCCAGGTATCCCTGGTGTGCATGCACGACCGCCGCGAACGCGGGAATTGCGTGGAACGCTTGCCCCTGCTGTAGGCAACCCGCCGCGTGGTTGTCCCGCAGGAGCCCTGATCCGTCCACTTTCTTCTGCATCGTGATGTTTGCGGCGACGTTGCTGTCCTCGCCGCTAAAAAGGACGACTAACTGACTTTCCCGCGAGTGCTCGAATCTTTTACAGCTGGCATACAGTAGCGGGCAAAAGTTTAAGACGACAGGACAATGTAAAACATAATTTTATGGTCCGCAAGTATTGTTTACCTATTCATTTTGGTAGAACACTATTTATTGATTAGCATAGGTTGTTGTTGTCGAACGCGACACGATTCATACATATATATGTGCAGTCGTCTCGTTCTCTGCGACGGGTGCCGACCTTTATTCGCAACGTTGTCCCGCAGAATAATCTCGCTAATGGATCGATGGCTCGTTTCCCCGGAACTCGAAAGTACCGATCGTCGAGAGCGTTCGGTGAATCATAACGCGTGATTCATGGGCGAGCGTGATGCGGCGAGCGGACGTGAAATACGCCGGGAAGGCGGACGCGTGCTCGTTCACCGGGGGCTCGAGCGTAAGCTAAAGGGGAACCCAACGACTTGGACGACCCCCCAAGATCAAGATAACGAGCTTACGCCCCTAAAGCCGGCTTAATTAAAGGCCGTTCGACTGAAATCGTGAGCACAGGAATGGCGACTCCGAGAAAGCACACCACTTCCTATCGTATGGACCCGTGCGTTGCACCTGTTCTACGAGGGGGTAGCTTCCACTATGTAGAGAATGTTTCGTTGAATGGTTACTTAGGGATATTGTTGTAGATTGCGAGTAGAAAAATCGTACCCTTGTTATTGAAAAGTAAGAAGTGTTGGGTGTGATTGAAACAATTACGATTCACAGAAAATGCGTGGGGTAGGTTTCTAAAGCATGAGAGGGCGAGCACTTAAGATGACTGAGGGATTTTCGGTGAACGTGACTAAATGCATAGAGTGAGAAACCTTGAGGATTAGAATTGAAGAGATGAATGAATACAGGGGGTTAGGAAAGCTTGTAGGGAGTTTTCAGAAAATCGTGAGCGAGAGCATTGCAAATTTGTGCGAGAAAGTTAATATTTGAACAAGTTTTATTCAGTAAACGTTTGTCGTGTCTTTCGCCCTTCTCGAGCCTCTAAATCGCATCACGTAGGGGTTTTAATAAAAATAGATTGTATTACACCCCTATAGAAGATTTTTCTACTTTTTTCCCTTCCTTCGGTAATCTAATTTACTAAACCATGTTTGTATTTTAACGATTGCCAAACAGTGTCTTTTTCCTTCGAAATAAGTTGTTCGAATTTTCAACTACTTATTCGCGGTACACAACTCTGCTGAACTCCCGCGTTCAAGCAGGCATGCCGTTCCAACTGGCTAGAAGCGACAGCCCCGAATTAACACGCGATTAATTATTCCCTCAGCCGGCAGTCGTCCGTAAACGCACACCACGCGTGTACATACACGATCCACGATGATGGCGCGCGCGTGCGTACACAGCCGTGTTTGTAGGCCATTGTCGAAGGGCTCGGTCGCTCTCGGTTTAATTGCAGAAACACGTGACCGGCTCGTTAAAAAAAAAAGTAGACAGCGAGCCTCTGCGCGCTCGTTGTCTTGCTTCCCGTCCTTCTAGTAACCAACCCCTCCCCAACCCCTCCAACGTTTTGACCGGGTCCGCCCTCCGGCTGCTTGTCCGTTCGCTCGTTTCGCGTGCACGTAGAGCACGCGTTCGTGTAAACAACGCGATATCGTGAAGAGGGGGTTGGATGGGATAAGGGAAGTGATAAATGGACTATGTTATTGCGAAGAGAGAAAGAGCGAAGGAAAAGGAACGGGAAGGTGATGTTTCGGCCGGGGCCTACTAGTGGACTCATCGGTAAGGCTTACCTAGCAGGTCCGTGATTTAGACACAGGGATACAAAGGGACAGATCGCTACTCGTATATACGGGGTGTTCGAACAAAGTTAGGGGAAAATGGAAGGGGTAACTGTATGCGACATTCTAAGACGAAAATCAAGAATAACAATATTGCGTTTGACGCTTGGGCTATTGTACGCCTGAGAGCAGGCAAATTGGTTACACGGTGACCACAATGACTACGCAGTGATGCTCAGTAGGAAGTACGTGCGGAAATGCGTATCATGTGTATCTGAAGATCACTGCGTAGTCATTGATGCTACCTACCGTGTAACAAATTTGCCTGCTCTCAGGCGTACAATAGCCCATTCTTTTAATTGCTTATTATTAATAAACAAAGCGTCAAACGCAATATCGTTACTCTTGATTTTCGTCTTAGAATGTCGCATACAGTTACCCCTTCCATTTTCTCCCAGCTTCGTCCGAACACCCTGTATAGAAACTGACGGACTCGAGCATTTGCGAGAAAGGATGTCGGTTGATCCCTCCTAGTGGCGAGGACAGGAAGATCGCCACAGGGCCCAAGGTATGTCGGTCGCGGAGGGAAGGGAATAAAGGAACGAACGAGATAGGTGTTCATCGAGGGAGGAAAATCGGAGAGGAGCGTGCGAGAGCGAAAACGAGCGGAGAAATTTCATTATCCTCGCGTTGAATCGAGATCGGCGCGACGGGGATGGGGGATGCGCAGGGGCGTCCCCGAGAAATCTGTCGCACCCCGTCGATTCAGCTCGATCGGAACGGTGGCGGCTGCTCGTTGAACTTTCGCGAGGGACTCATTTAACTTCTTTCGTTTCAGAAGCAATTATTTCGCGAGGGACGAGAGAGCGTCTGGCGGGGGATCGTTGAACGTCGCCAACGAGAATCTTTTTCCCTGGATCGAACCGGTCGCTCGTCTGGGACTCGAAATTTCTGTCCGGCGAAAGACCGTGGAACGCTTAATTTCGTTCCCGTCTTGTAGAAAATTTTACAGCTCCGCGCGAAAAAGACAGGGGAATAAGTCAACGAACATAATTATATTAATCGCGTAATTATCAATGTAAATGACACTTGTAAGGAAGCGGACATCTTTTCGTCCTTCGATTGCTTCAAGCGTAAAGTACTTCATCCCTTGTCCACCTATGACTAATTTCTAATTCTCTAATTATTCAATTGTAACTTGTAAGTTGTGACTTTTAGTTTGTAGTCTGTGTAGATTAAAGGGCTTAACCCATATACTCAATAAATGAATAAATAAATAAATGGACCGTGGTAGTGTAACAAGAAACGTCTGTAAATCTAGTGTTAATTGTAAAGAAAGCTGTCGTCAGTTATTCAACCTAGCTAACCTAGAAAATACAAATTGCATCGGGGTATCAGTGTACCCGAGCAATTGGTATCCAACACCCCGAAAACGGAGTCTAGTCAAACATCGAAGAAAAATCGGTCACAGGATTAACCCGTTTAACGAATGCTCACTTGACTTTTAATAACGCCTCGTGTTGTCGCTCCGTTACGTTCCGGTGGCGGGGCAGGGCGGAGCGGAGCGAAATTTATGGCGCGACCCTCCAACCCCTTGCCGCGCCGCGCCGCGACGCACTCGGCTTCCGCTTCACGAGGCGACGACCATTCTTTTTCATATTACGAACTAATATTGTCGCGCCAGGAAGAGATGAGTGGAACGTTCGCGTATAAACACGCGGCGTGGAGGGCGGCGGGGAGGGACACGCGGTTCTTTATTAAAAGAGCAACTTTCTCTCCCCCTCCGTGGCTGGTCGTCCCATCAACCACGTCTTTATGGCTGCTAACGGGCACCCTCGACCTCGTCTCTCGTCGCGTCGCCATGTAAGGATTCACCGATCCCCGGCCCGATTGCTGGATGCGAACTTAATCATGGCCCTTCTCCGTGGACTGAGTCACGCTTTGATCGCTGATCGAAATGAATCATCTTCGGGACCGATGGCTGCTTTTCAGCTCAGCGGAATACGTAATTGCGATGTTTCCTTCGGGGTCTTCCTGGGAATTCTTTACGATTACCTTCGCAACACTGAATTTCGTTGAGCTTCGTTCGTGTTTCATTCCTTTAATTTGGACACGCACGAGTTTTATTTGGGAATTAATTTGTAATTACTGTCGATTTACCCTTCATACTCGAAAGGAGATTGTTGATAGTCATGTAACACCACTTTATCAATTTTCTAAATGCAAACAGCGGTATTCAAGAGGTTCGATGTTATTTGTCTAGATTAGACAAGCTTTAGCGTAAGTAAATTCTGATACCGTTCAATTTGAGCAGTCTGCGTTTGGAAATTTTTCAGATCGGAGAATTGAGTTTGCCTTTCGAGTGCAAAGGGTTAATTAGACCCTTACGTGTCCTTGAATTATCGTTCACATTTTCACGAAATTCTCAGTGGACTTCTTTAAGATAATTGCACATTCTGTCCATAAATAGAGTACCTCCAATGTTCCTTATTGGACCGATTACTTGTCAAAATAAATTTGTCTCTTCGTTAAACTCCTGAAAGAGGCGCTGTACCGCATCGTACATTGCCATCAATTTTCACAAGTTGCTCTCGAAAAATCGTCAAGGCTCCCGTCACTGGGATTCAGCAATTTTTTCGCTGAAAACGTCGCGTCCTCGCAGACGTGCTCCAGAGGATGGCAATCCCGCAACGAGCGAGGGTAGAGGGTTGCTGCGAGTTTACGAAGGGGGAGGGGAGAGGCAGATTGTCCCTGAAAGAGACTAATTCGCGAATTTCGAGCGGGAACGACGGCGAGAAACGAAGGTGAAAGACCGAAGAAAACGGGCGACGGAGGCGGAAGCGGCGCCAGCGCGCGTGCACCGGCCGGAGGGTGGGCTTTCAAGTGGGAGGAAGGGGTGGGGGAGGGGTGGAAGAGTCGGGGAGATAGCGTCGCCTTTGAGAGGGTTGCGAGTTTCCGGGCGGCAAGGACCATGGAGAGAAGGATCCTTATATTTCAAATTAAAGGGAAATTCGAAATACCGACCACTTTCACAAAGCCTCTGTGCTTCTCCCGGTCCTTTCCGCTCTCCCTCCCCTCTTCTCTCTCTCTCTCTCCTCCCCCTTGCGATTCCCTGTCTTCCATTCTCCGGAGACCGCTTTCGTTCTCGGTTCCGTCTCCCTTCGACCTCTCCAGCGTACGCGCTGCCGGAGTATTTAAACTTTTCAAATTGAAATTGTTTTCGATATCCGAGCCAAAGTGTTCTCGAGAGAGAGAGAGAGAGAGAGATGGTTCAGTTTGTAGAATGGCGAAGCTACACACCTTCGTTTCGCAAATTTTCCACGATGATTCTCCGCGTTTTTCGATCCCCTTCCCCGCCACCCTCCCGTCAGAGCCGCGTTCTGAACGCTCTGAACGCACTTCAACTGATCCGTGACCCTTGGCGTATTATGCCTCGCACTAATTACGACGTAATTCGGAAAGTCTTTTCCCCGCGCACCCTCGAAAGCCCGCGGCGCCGCGCCGTTACGTGTACGCCGACGGGCCACTTCGGAATTCCAGCAATTTGCGGCCTCGCGGCGGTTAGGCTCCTCGCGGCTTTCGTCGGCGACGAGTCGAGTGGCTCGTTTCGCGGCCGAGTGTCTCCGTTCGAATTAAAATCCCTGTGAAACCGACTGTCGGCCTTCCGTCTCTGTCCGTTTCGTCTCTCCGGCTGTCTGGCCACCCTTTTTTCCTAATTGACGTCATAAAGAGATACTTGTGTCCGCGGCTCGAGTGCCCTCGCGATTTCATTGTCGTCGTTAACGGGATTGTTTCGCGCGGCTACTCGACGCTCTCGCTTGGACCACGGGTTTTCCTGTTCCGACCTTTCGATCGAGGGAACGCTTTGGGTGGCTACAGTAGCGGACAAAAGTTTAAGCCCAAAGGCTCAAAGAGAATAGGAAATAAATTAATTTACTAGAATCAACTTGTATTCTATATTAATCATTAAACAGTGTTCTACCATAATGACGATAAAAATAAGTATATGAACAATATTTGCGTACCATCGAACTATGTTGTCTTAAACTTTTGTCCGCTACTGTATGTTGGTGATAAAATTGAACGCGTGGTACACGAAAGATATTACTACGACGAATTTACTTTCATTCATGTATAAGTGACCGCTTTTGCATTATCATCGACATGTACTACTATTGTATTGTCTCCCTATTCGTACAGATTACTACTACGATCACTTGCTCGTTACACTTCCACCGTTCAATTTCACCAGGAGAAGCCTATCGCGTAACGGAGTTCTCATTTCCAATTCCACCCCCGGAAAAAATTGGGTCGCGAACTCTATTACCCAGCAGCCACGCAGCTTGCTCTTTTCGCCCGGCGATAAATTCCAGGCCCGCTGAATCCTAATTAGAATCTGGCGCTTATCTCCGGCGCCAGCGTAAAATGCATAGGAATGCTTGTGATCCTAAAAACAACGAACCGGTCACGTCCGCGCGATAAACTCTGTCCACGTGGCCGTCCCTTTGCTCTTTCGCCCCGTGCAGCTCGTCCGTCTTACCATCGCGGGACCTTTTTCACTGCTCCCGACTTACTTTTCGATTGCACCCACGTAGACACACCACTGTTTATAACTCATCCAGAATGTAGTAAATGTAGAACAAGAGAACGTTGAAAAGTACACCGTTATTCGTTTAGTATAGTTAAACGATGGTTGAATGTACAAATATGGCAATTTCAAACCTTCGAACTTGAAAAGCAATCGTAACATCCACAAATTTTAGTATCATTTAATTAGGTTGAACGATGAACTTCTAATAAGTTAATAATGACACATCAGAGCAGTCATGGAATTAATTTTTAATGCTTATAACTTGGAAATCTTTCAATACTACTTCGAATTATTAGTTATATCTGTAATTATTTAATTACACTAAAAGGCTAACTTCTAAGTTAATAATCAGACATTGAAGTAACGATAAAATAAACTTCAATGCTTGAAACTTGGAAATTCTTCGATACTGCTTACAATTACTAATTATATCCACAATTATATCATAGTACCATCTAATTACACTAAACGATTAACTTCTAAGTTAATAATCAAGCATTGAACGAACGATAAAATAAACTTCAATGTTTGTAACTTTGGTATCGTTCCCCCACTGAAACCGGTTTCTCCGACACAAAGGGTTCGCGTTTCGCTCTGCACCTAAGTCAATAAGAATCCGCTGAAAATTTACAAATGTCCGGCGACTCGCGGAGGGGAATGTACACAGAGAGCGCGAACAGCGTTATTGTGCCCGATGTAGGTTGTCAGGTTGGCGACGTACCCCCGGCGCGGTTGCATAACAGAGTAGCGCAAAACAATGCCGCGTGTTTTCTCTCCCCTCTCCGCCGTTTCCGCTTTTCTCCTCGACGTTCCTCCTGTTCCATCTCAGTTTTCTTTCTGCCCTCCCCCCTCCGCTGCATTATCATCTCTTTCCCACTGTCTCTCTGTGTGTCATCCTCTCTCGGGCTCGCCTCTGCCGGATGCGGGACACACGAACGGCACACAACGATAATTGCATGTGCGCGCGCGCCTACTTCTCTCGCAATAACCGGCAGGGGCTGTCTGACCGTGTTAAGCTGGAACTACTGAAATTCCGAGGCCTGCTAATAGGGATTGTTTGCGGATTTTCCTGCCACGCGGATCTGATAATGCTGTTCCCGTTATGACGTTCCTCGCTGCTAATCGAGAGGGTTAGCGCGCGTTGTCGAGCTTCTCTGCGCTGGTTGCGTTTGAAATCGTCCAGGTGAAATTATTGGCATTGAAACGACGAGTTTTAACGCTTCCCAAGCGCAAAGATGTGAAATAAAAACGTAACTGTTCGCGAGTTGATAATGATTCATGGAACGAGTCAATTTAATTAGTCATCGAGGCCATTTTTTCAGGTTATTCAGAGTTATAGGTCTGGAACATAAGCGTATAGGACTTTAGATATGAGGATGCGCCTTTAATGTAGCGAAAGAGGGGAAAACAGAAGAAAACACAGATCTATATATCTATCTACATTTATCTATCATGAATAATCTATGTGATAGAATCTATAGCAGTATGTAGATAAGTCAGTAGGTAATAAATTTGGTTTAAGTGTGCTTCGCATTAACCCAATCCAACACAGACGTTTCCAATAATTTCAGCTAATTATCAATTTTTCGCTCCCGCTTTTCATAATTCTTGAGAAAGAATCCTGCATGAAAAAATTCAGTCCAATTTTCCAGCATATGTATACTTGGTTCGTAGTCGTAGCTGCAACGGTTTTCAACATCAAAGCGAAAACGAGCGTCGTATTCCGTTCTCATTGATCGCTCATCCACGTCTACGGTCCATCGTCATTTTCTTTCTTCCGCTGCGTCGTATAAATAACTAATTTCGAATCCCGTCGTATCGAGGAAACTTTGATCAGTTTCTAGCCGCGCGCGTCGCCGCGACGAGGGTCCGCTTCGAACGCGCGAACTATGCATACTTCATGACTCGTATTTACCAAGTTTCCAACCTTAAATGTAAGTCACGGGATCACGTCCGAAATTGGTGCTCTGTCCCCGTCCGTCAAGTATCGTGGCATTCCTTAACGCATTCGGTCATGACATTTGTCGATTTTATTTTCTTAAATACGACACTGTGATCATCAATTAGATTAGAGTACTGATTTCAGCACAAGAAATTAATAGGTGGTGAATTATTTTATTATTGGAATATAAACATATTAATTTTATTTTAAATACATTAGTTGTAAATATTTTGAATATAGCTCTGTCCCTGTAATTTATGTTTTAAGTAAATGTGCGATGAATATTATAATCTTATTTAGAGATAGAAACTTTAAGTTTTGGAATTTCAAACACTTTCAAACATTGTTAATAACTAATTTCACTTTACTATAACGATTCGCATGTTTTTCACATTATCATACTATCATTATTTCCCTTAAATTGATTTAAACGAATCTATTACCTAAACGAAAGTATTAAACGAAAGTATTAACCTTCGTATCGCCATTGCAAATTTTTCCACAAATTATATTCCTCGCCAAATTTCGCCAGTCGATTTCTTATCCAACGGGAACGCGAAATTTCGCGCAATTTTTGATGAAACCTCAGCCTCTCAGCGATACGGAGCTCTTTCGATAGCAAAACGACGATTAAGGAATCAGAGCAAAGCGGTATTCATGGGGGCGGGAGGGAGGTGGACGGCATTTAAATTTCACTGGCGTCCAAAGTTGGCGCGGAAACGATTCGACTGGACCTCGGCCCCATATCTTTCCGCGCTAATGCAAACAGGCGTACCGCCACATGCAACGCCAAGAAGTTACTTAACTTTTGATACGAGACGTTCCAAGGACTTCCTTAATTTCCGGCCACACGGACTGCTCTAGATGGCGTTTTACTCGACATCGGACAAGAGTTCATTAAGCTTTTAAGCAGAGGCGCGTGTACAGGCCGTTTCATTTTGAAGGCGACCCGAAGATGCCTCTGAAAAATACTTTGCATGCGATTTGAATGGTGTTAAAGGACAAGTAACGAGCATTCGAAGAAATTATGCGATTGATATAATTTGTATTTAGAATGAAAGTTAATAGTATTTATAATAGGAGACTGTCCAAACAATAGTAAATTTCATCGTTAACTCTTTGCATTCGAAAGCCAACATCAATCACCAAATGATGATTTTGCAAATTTTCAAACTCAAAAGATTAAATAAATAGGTATAAGCAAGTTTTAGTATCTTGCTAAACTAAACAAAATGAGATTCAATAGCAGTGATTCTTAATAAATATTTTACTTTTGAACATTTTTTTTATATTCTCCTTTTGCGCAGCTGTGCGGTCGGAACGGACATTGAATTATTTCTATAACATCGCCGGGGGTCATCCGGGAAATGGGTGATTCTAATTTCTCAATTCCTCGCAGTTTACAATTCCCTGTTTTATCTTCGCGTTGCAGGGGAATAGAAAGTAAACACGGTTTCCACTTCATCGCAGACAACTTTCGAAAAAGTGCGGGTATCCAAGGACGTTGGATACACGGCCAGCTTCCCGTGTACCAGTTCCACGCGAACGTAAACAGGATAACGTAAATATTACCGTGTCGCTCCGCGACTTTTGCGCAAATAACAGATATCTATGGAAAGCCTCTTGAAAAGGTGTGCAAAACAGAAGGAATTGTGCATCGTTAAGAGGAAGGATCCTGTGTTACATCAGGAGCAAAAATAACAGTTAATTTATATTATCCATTCGAACACGTTCCGTATGCAACGCGATTCGGTTCAAATAATTTGCAACGTTTCAGCCGAAGTGTTGTTCTCGATAACGTCTGGTAACGTTTGAGCTGCAACGCTATGCAAAGGAACGACCCATATTTTTCTTCGTTTCTCCAACTGGATTTATTGAAAACGGACCTTAACACATTGCATGCGGGAAACGTACTTTTACATTTTTTGCAGTCTGTCACTGGAGTGCGGGTCACGTAAAACCCGCGTATTTAGTAGACTTGTGCTGAAGAGCGGGTATCATACAAATAGGATAAAAAAATGCTATTCAAAAAAATGTTGTTTCTTTTCTAAATAACCGTGGAGCATATATTTAAGTGTAAAGTAAAGAAAGTTCCGTTGCGAAAAACGAAGTAGTTTTCGATTTATTGCGATTTTACCGAATGATCAAATTTCCCCGAAATTCACGAAAAAACGCCCGTTACGCGTATTAAAATTAAATTTAAAAAAACCGAGAAATAAGACTACGCGTTTCACTATTAAAATAAAACTCAAGAGTAGGACAACACGTCTGACCCCTTTGACGTTACATTTATTTCTGTTCCTTTTTTTTATAATATCAACGGTCTCTTCGTTACCACCTCTGGCTGAACTTTGCCGCCTTTATTCAAATTTTCCTTCGTTGACAGCAGTCTAGAAAATACTTGATGCATGGCATTCTGTGAGCCGGCTCGCCTCACAAATGCCTTGAACGATTCTGCGCTAACACGCGCGTAAGTCCGCGGCGAAATATATCCGCCTGCAATGTGTTAAACGCGATCGTCGTGTACGACTTGTTCCTCCCCGCGTTGAAAGGAAATCCGTGAAAAATCCTCGAGGAGGGTCGGAGAAACCGGGAAAACTGGCCGAAGTTCGTCGAACAGAAACAATGTCCGGCGTCCGACATAAGGCAACGTATCCCGTGGCACATCAAAGGCTGGGGGAATTGGTCCTTTGATCGGGCCAGAAAACACCGTAGACCGAGGTTGCCCGCTCCGCTCGTGTGCGCCGCGGCACGATTTTCGAGCGTCTCGCTGGCGACCGGTAAAAGAGGTCGAGGCGAGAGAGAGAGTATCGAGGAGAGGCTCGGCGTGCGGCTCGAAAAACCGCAGCCTGTGAAATTCGACGCTGAGGTAATCTGAGAGCCGTGAGAGGGTTGTCGGACGGAGGGCTAAGCAGGGGACGAGGTTTGACGGTGGTTGGCGGCGGCGGTTGCCGGTCGGGGGTGGAATTTCGGGTAGACTGGCGGTGGGTTTGCCGCTCGGGTTTCTAAGTTTATTAAGTCCCACCGCGACTCACCTTATCTAGCTCCCCGGGTCCTCCTCGTCCGCTCTGCATCCTCCTCTTCCCCTTTCTCGCTCTCTCTGTCCCCTGCTCTTCCTCTTTCACTTTCTCACCCGCTCCTCTTCTACGTCCACGTTCTACCACTCCCTCTTTCACGTCCCCCTGTTCCGGCTCGCGCTTCTTTCGTATTTCCACCCTGCGCGGACCGTGAACTCATATCTCGAATAATTTTCACCCTGGACGCAGAGAGCCGGGCAACTTGGCTAACGGCCAGAATTCTCTTGTAAACTCTGCTGGCCAGAGTCCGTGTGTGTCCTCTCGCGCCTCGCCGCCACCACCACAACCGTGTTCCTCGCCTTTGTTCTTCTGCTTTCCCGCCGTTTTTATTCCGCGTGGGGATGGATCTTCAATTTTCAATTCTGAGTTTTCAATTTTCAAACATTCTTAAATTTTCATACGTTCGCGTAGATGCCGTAGATATCCGTACATATTTCCGTATTGTATCTCATTTGAAATCCAGCTGCTCGTCATAAAACCCCAACGATCAAGCATTGCTCGCTGTCCCCCCCATAAAGATAACCTGAATCAAACCCGAACCTAACCCATCCGCTAACATTGTTAGCCGAAGGATGCGCTCGTTAGCTCGACACGATTGCGCATGCATCCTCGATTATTCTCAACCCCTTTGAAGGAAAGCGTTGCGTCAACTCGGACGTCTTCGTAGACGGAGCCGGAAATGCCCTGCAGCCGGCCCGTGATGCGCTTCTCGAGCGGCGTTTCCTCCTCGCGCTCGTCCAAGAGGAAACGAACGATAAGGAGAGGCGGTTCGCTTCGATCCGCGGACTCTTGCTCGCTTTTGTCGCGACCCCGTGAAAAATGTTCCCCGAAACATTTGTGGCACTTAGCTCGACTTTTAAACATTCTACTTTTGCACAATTCGGTATTTTAAACATTTTTAAAAATTCATATTTTTAAGCCTTTGCAGTCGGATTTCCACTCTGAGGAACAACCCTTCTGTACATACTTTCACTCTTTATCCCACTTTTCCACGTCGTTTCTCTAGTTTCACCTCTTTCTAATCTACACCTATCCCATTTTTTTTCTATCCTTTTTAAGAGCCTGCTTCTCTGGCGCTCGAGAACAGTTCCCTAAAAATTTAGCGAGTAACACGCCGTTACGTTGCGCACGACGCAACACATTCCTCTACATTTCCACCGTACGCAGTGGTTCGTTTCGTCGCAGTTTATGTCCGAGAAGAAATATTCCGGATATTAAAGATCTTTCGGTACGCTCGAGGG
Organism: Tetrapedia diversipes; assembly: GCA_033822845.1. Taxonomy (NCBI): domain Eukaryota; kingdom Metazoa; phylum Arthropoda; class Insecta; order Hymenoptera; family Apidae; genus Tetrapedia; species Tetrapedia diversipes. The sequence continues at coordinate 497,120 of JAOPTO010002222.1, read as the reverse complement.
ACGCAGGGACCGTAGGCTGTTGCCTAGGATACTACACCACCCTAGAATTTTATGCCTTCGCAGAATTCCCCGTGCGGTGTTACTCTGCGGAACACTGTGTCCTAAAATGTTACCCCCTGGAATACCGTTCCTTGAAATACTTAAGCCCTCAGGGTATCATCCCCCGAGTAGTGTTCGCAGGAATACCGATCCCTGGAACGGCGGCTGCCTAAGATGAGTAGGTATCCCCTAGAACGTTATCCTCTTGGAATATCGCATACATCCTAACTGCCTTTGCAAACCCACCTACATTGTCGAACATTTACGGTAGCAGAAATTAGCATACATCCGTTCTGTATGCGCGGCTGTTGTCAGTCGCCAGGTAGTAGGAATTTCGTAATATTTTGATGAAAATAGTGTAAGATTATTTCTAGAGATAGAGCCATAAGGGTTAATACAATATCTTAAGTGTGCCTCTCAAGCATCACCAATATAATTAATAACATAAATATTGTAATCAAAATTATATTACTTCTGAAATGAATAAAGATTGTTCCGAATAACTTTAATATTATTATTTATACGTCATCGTAGCATTTAAAGTTTGATATTTAAAAACTTGCAAGTCAAAGTATGACGAGAATAAGTTGGAGTTACCTGTCGATATTCACACTTAAAAGTAGGGGTGTAAAGGGTTAATACAATATCGCATCAATTATACTCATATCAAAAAGTTTGTATAAAAATAAAGAAGTCTCTTTTAATTTAACAACACGAACGAATAATTGAAAAATTCCCGAATCTCAACCCACGTTGATCAGAAATCCCCCGATCACCCTTTCGCAGGCATCGAAGGCGCGTCGACGAGCCGCACGTGACTTCAAGATCGTCGTGGACAGAAGGGGGTCGCGTCGAAGGGTGTATCAGGCATACACGCATCTCCTAATCCCACTCTGCATATTAAGCGATCCTCTGCGCCGCCCCGTAGCCCCGATATCGAGTATTCCGTCCCGGATAGACAGCGTCGGCACGTCACTCATGAACTCGGTGCCGTGGCATATGCCGATGATTGGCCGCGGGACCGTCAAACTCACCCTCCCAGCGTTTCGATCCCCGTACCCGCGTCTGTCCGCATCGTTCCGCGCGCGTGTGAGAGCGTACGCGAGCGAACGTCACCAAGTCGAACGAGCGTCGTCAAACATTTTGATTTCGAGTCGAACTACGTCGAACGGTGGACGTTTCGAATTCTCGCCCGGCGAAAACCGAAAACGACCACGGGATATGACGAGGCTTGGAGCTTCCTTCGGGTAACGTTTCTTCGATGGTTTGCTTCTGCGTCAAGGAGAGACATTTTGACGAACGATGGTAATGTACGTGTTAGAAATTAAATACAGAAACAGTACGAAGCAAAAATTAACCATAAACCAGCGAAATCGCAAAACCAATTAGGAAATCGCAATTTTGAGGAATTGAATTTAAATTTGATAACATTCCTTTATACGAAAGTACTTCGGTTTCTGAGCGATATCATTTGTATACTGTAAAGAAATATTAAGCTATTAACACCAGAGGTACCAGAGCAGTCAAAATGATCAATTACTAATTATTCGTAGCAACTTTATAAATTCACTACGGTAAAGGTTCTAAAATTTACTGATTCTTTGCAGAAGATAGAAATAAAGATTCGTTTCCTACACATTCGGTATTTTTTCATGTAATTTTCACTTTCATCTCTTCCATGCAAATAAGTTTTTATTTATTTAGTTTAATTGTCGGTAGTTCAAGTGTTAATTACGCGAAGAAAATATCGTTTAATAATAATCCACGTTAAAATGAGCTACTATGTTGAACTACTGTTGGTCGGTAAAGTGTTAAAATCCACGGATCCTTCGTGGATTCCTCCTTCGGGACGAGATCCTAACGCAGCAGGACTTCCGCGCGAGCGACGCGGAACGGATTAATTAGCGAGAGTCTCGCGTTTTCCGCCCGTCGCGATCGATTATGTCCGCGTGTTCGCGCTAGAGGATCGTTGTGTGTGCCAACCGACAACCACGATTATTTATTTATCTCGTTCGTCCTCCGTCGACCCTTCGTTACCCTTCTCCCTCGCTCTGCTGCCCGGGTTTGCTCTTCTCTCGTACGGTGCTTCGCGCAACAGAACGGGACACCGGCCGTGTTCGCAATTTGACGGCGCACGGTCACCCACGCGGTCGTGACACGTCCAACCTAATGAACCTCGCATGACAGAGTGCGACCGCGGAGCAGCCAGCTAACCGACTCGACGAAAAAAAAGAGGCGGAGAAAAAAGGATGCGAGCGCAACGGTGGAACGGAGAGGTGTGAAGAGAAAAAAAGGATGCTGGAACGGGGGCAGGGGTGGAAATCAAAGGGAACAAGGGCGAGGAGCGAGGGGTTGGACGAGATGAAGAGAGAATGGAGAGACAGAGGAAGTGAGACTGGCGGGGACGGGAAAAATGAAAAGCCATCGACAGTGATTAATTGCATCGCGCTGCGCGACGTAACGAGCAATTAATTATTATCGGGTAATCAAATTGGCAGCTCCCTCCCCTGCTCCTCTTCTTTTCCTCTTGCCACCTATTTTGCTGCTCCGTCCCTCTTCCCCTACGTATTTCTCGCTCTCTCCTGGAAAGAGAGTCACGCTCTTCCACGCTGGTATCCGTAATTTTTAATTAGTCGCGTGCAACGACTCCCGTCCGATCTCTCGCCTCCGCTGCGTGGATGTCGGCCGCGTTTTCACGCGCCAACTCGTCCTTTCATCCTCCTGCGCGAAGAGAGGAGCAGGCGGAGGGATGGAGTTGGTCACGCTGAAGCTTTTGCATCCTGCTTCGGCGCCGCTTATCGCCGATCTCCCGATTCGAGCCTCCTCGAACGCTTTCTACCGCTTCCTCGTTACCTCGACGAACCGCGACCACCTTATCGTCGTGAAAATCGCCGATAAATATTATGCAAACCGACGGTTTTATCGTCCCTTCAACGAGCACGGGATATCATGCTCGATACGCACTGATACTGAAAGATTGGAGTCGATTCTGAGTGTTAGGTTTTATCAAATGTTGGGTTTCATTAAAACAAAGACAACTTATTGCTACTTAATTTGATTATTTCGTCACAAATAAGTATACTGTGGTAATGCATAGATTTAAGGATTAGTATTGTAAGATGGTACGTTTGGTAGATGTCTGGGCGTGAATGTGTGTACAGACTTGTGCGTGTGTGAAGGGATCGATAGAGTGGGGCCGAGTGTTTTGTCTTTTGGGGTCCCACTTGATCGAGAAATGAATGGGACAGAAGCTGAGTAGTCAGCGTAGAACAAGGAGCTGTGTAGCTTGTGAAGCATAAATGTAGTTTATTATTTTGTGTTCATTTTTATCGTTTTAATTTTATCAAATCCTTTCTTTTTTTTAAAATGATAACCTTTTCTATACTACCTTAACCCGTCGATAGGTTTAGCGTTAACGATATTGGTGGTGCTTGGAGAGCCACACTTGGAGGCATAAGGATTAACCATTTTCTGCGCCCGTTCGTTCCCCACCCCGACACGCTGAAACTTGTGCGTGCACGAGGGCACGGTTCTCCCAGTTTTCCGCATGACGCGTGCCCCTTAGGGCTGTCGCCGCGGCACACGCGAGCATGCAAACGAACCTTATGACTCAGCTGGTCGCAGGGGTGCACCGGGCCCACATAAATTATCCACGAAACCAACGAGGAACCGACGAGGAAACGGTTTGTTTTGTTCGGTTCCTCGCTGATTTCGATTGATCGCGTGCACACCTGCTCGCAGACGTCGAAATTACGCTCGCGGTTCCGCGCGGATTTTCGTGCCGCACGAACGCCTCGTAATTCTGCCGCGTTAAGTGTAATTGCGCCGGTATGCGGGGATACGATGGTGATGGTGGTGCAGCAGCACTCTGCGCGAGATCGTCGAACGCTGCACGGTAAGGAAAATTCGCAATTTCATGGCCAAAATAAAAAAATTAAAATCCTTGATTTTAACAAATCAAACTAATAGAAACTTCCATCATCTTATAGACCCAAATCTCTTCTTCCTATAATATCGAAAATAATAGAAAAGAAACCATACATAGCAAACTAATACAGAAAATTACTAATAATAACGGTAAATATATATGTACCGTTAAAATAAATTATATATGTGTGAAAACGTGTTATTCATAATCAATCTAACATGATAGGCGTACTATCATTATTGTTGGATCAATATTTATATTCCGGGACGAAAGGGTTAAGGTATAATTAGAAGATACGCGGTGATTGCATAGGTTATTATTTTAAAGACGCTACAACTGAATGGTGAAATATACTTTAAAGGCAATACCGTGAAAGCTTTACCGCCTTCCACGAAAATTCCGCATTAGCGAAAGAATTTTCTCGCGCAATTACCGCGCGAATTTACACCTTCCTCCGTCGCTAAAGGGAAACCCTGTTTCCGGAGCTTTGACTTAGCGCCAGCAACGATTCGAATTTCACGCACACCTTATCCTACCTTCGTTCTCCGAAGCGGTGGTAGAACGCACGGTCGAACGCGCCACAGGGTTGGCCGCTCGTTCTCTGGCCGTCCCAAAATTGGGGGAAGAGAAAGAGGCGACGAATTCAAAACGAGCCCGGCGGAAATGGAGAACGAGCGAGCGCTAGAGAATGAATCACGTTTGCACACACACACACACACATACACAGTCGTAGGGGATGCGCGGGTGCGCACGCGAATTGTCGGTGTCTCTCAGTCCCGTTCCAGGCAAATCCAATTATTCGAAACGAGACCGCAAGCTTTTACGGTCTCGTTCAAGCCTATCTATTTATACGGCGCGCTCGGACCGAGGGGTTGCGGTGGAAATGTACGAAGGGCTGAAGCTCTCGCCCTTCCCTCCCTTCTTATCCTTCCCTCCAGCACTCGGAGCTGACGGAACACGCGCTTGAAATACACGTCCGTTTCCCTTCTTTTCTTGTCCATACCCATATTCCTCGTTTTCGGCTGTTTTTGGTTTCCCTGGGGAGATTTGGACGGTGTTCGCGTGTACACCCGGATCCCTCCTTTCGGGAACCGAAGACACGCGAACGGAACGTAAACTATCGTTTTTAGGGATTGGGATGTAAGATTGGTCTCCATGGTGATTTTTTTGTTTGTAAAATTCGCTTTTTATTACTTAGAAATTTCTTTGCCTTCTTCTTGTGTCGTTGTTGAAACCTCCTCCTCTCTCTCCTCCCATAAATTCTACATTCTTTGAGATGGTTGAGCTTTATTTTATTGTTCTTGGAAAAGTGCTTTTCTGAAAGGGGAAGAACACAACACTTTCAAGCATTCGTTGATCCTAGGTGAGGGGATAATATTAGGTAGTGTGTATGTGTGTTAGTCGAGGATGACCTCCAGACGTGTCCATAGTTGTCAAGTAGTGGACAGGAACGATTTTGGAGAAAGTGACCACCACCGCTGACCACAGTCTGACCGCAGGTTGAGCACTACCTACAGCAAGTAAGCTTGGTCAAGGAATAGTTTTGGTTAGTGGGTGGGTGTGTGGGATCACGTTCGGTCTGCATAGGTAGGAGGAATCTCATAGAGAGGAAAGTACAAGGGGTAGGTATTTCGTGAAAAGTGAAATTGATGAGTGATGTCACCCCTCCTGCCTTGGACCCGGAGCAGAGATGCTTAACATGGAATAGCTACTAGTTGACGACAAGTGCCTCGCGATAACTTCGCAAGCACATCCGATCTTATTTAATTAAACATATAAAACACTACAACAATACTTGCTATACTTATTTCAAATTGAGTCTATCATTTCATCGTATATCCTTAAAGTATCGATTACCATCACCATACTATGTATTTCCACACCAATTTTAATATAAATTGCCAGCTACCGGGATTACTCGAGCGATCCTAATTTCTTCTGAGAATGCTTTCGTATTTTAAATATCATTTACTGCAGCATGGTATCAGTCAGCTGCAGCTGCTGCATTATCTCATCCCGCTGATATTAAATTAAGAACTTTAATAGACGCATACTTTTGCTAAGTGGTCCTCAAGGAGCAAACAAAAGCGCAGCTACGTCGCACGGTCAGCTGGGCCAGTGTTCGCTCGCCAGTCGTCCCAGCGTGTTCCCGGTGCACGTGCATCGGTGCAACGTGGAGAAGGGAGCCCGTGGCAGCGAAGCGAATGCACTTAGCTGTAATCGCGGCTGCAGGCGAGCTGCAGGCGGCGCGCTAAGCCGACGACGGCCTCAATAGCTCGCTTCCGTGCCGGTCAGCCGGCGTTATTGCAGCCTAATGGTGGCTGCCTACCGGCTGCGAGCTCGCGGACCCCACGACGCCTTTAAATGGCCAGGTTCGCCGGCTAAACAAGGATAAATGTCGCTCGCCGTGCTGGAACCTTAATCATCTGAGAAACGGCACTCGCGAACGTCGCCAGCCATCCTATTGATCTTGCATCGGATTGCAAGAACTCAGGACAACTTTTATGGCGATTCTCGTTCACGTTGTGCGATACTAATAACGAGAATTCGTTTCGGAGGTACAGTAGCGGACAAAAGTTTAAGACGTAAAACATAGTAAAACATAGTTTTATGGTATGCGAATATTGTTTATATACTTATTTTTATCGTCATTATGGTAGATAGCTATTTATTAGCTATTTATTGCTTAGCATAGAATACAAATTTTATTTATAGAATACAAATGTTATTTCTTATTAATCAATTAATTTACTTTCTTTGACCCTTTGGTCTGAAAATTTGTTGTCCGCTACCGTAATATAACCAAATGTGAGCTTAGCGTGTGTATAAAGAGAGAGAGAGAGAGAGAGAGAGGAGTGGCGCAGTTTAATTGACTTTATACATGATTTTACATTTTGTGGGGGCAGCCTAGTAGTCTGCTCGATTTACAATGTCCCCTTTAAGCAAAAACTTAAAAAGTTGAATTTTAAAAAATATGCGAAATAGTGAATTGTGTGAAAATCGAGGGGGTGCCTGTAGATACTGTACAGCGTTCGCTGAAAACAGCTTTTAACGAGTCAGACTCGTCAAAGTCTACCAGTGGCACATGAAACGAATGACGTCCCTAACTCAACATTGTATGTCAAGGGGTTAACTCTTTTTCCGCCATCCTCGTTCCCTGGTTCTTCGATTTCGTCTCGCGACCCATTTACCACGATCCGTTCCATTTAGGGATCGATCGGCTGTCTCATTCGCCGAAAGTCTGCTCCCGAAGGTTCGAACGAGTCGCTATCTCTTTAATATTTCAGTCGTGTGTTTGCGATCGCCAAACAGCCCGATCGCGTTTGGCAAGCGGCGTGCAGGCTCGCGTTTCGACCGGTCAAGCACCGCAGCACCGTCGTTTAATGAGCCAAGAATTCCGAGGATTTTATCGCCGACACGGCCTCCGCGTCCCCTCACTCTCGAAGCACCCGTGCACAAACACGTGCTCGCATTTTAATGCCGCGCGACTGCCGCGTTTCGCATCGACCCGCTCGATCGATTGTTCATCGCAACGGTTGCACTGTGTCGACCCCCTTCGATTGGTTACCCGCTTTCCGATACTGTGCCTTCAGGTCACACATTCCTCGATAGAGCTTTTGTAATCAGGTTACGTTCGATGTAGTAGCAATTTTGTTTTCGGTATTGCTTTTGTTGAGGGAAAGGAAATATTTGTTTCTGCCTGAAAACTCTACACGCTGAAATGATTTAGAGACGTGGTAGCCAGGTATAAAATGTTCGCACTATCGCCGTGTTCTCCAGTTCTTTTCTGTTTCTATTGTGCGTCAATTATACAAACACCACCGATACTTTTGTTCAATAAATATACAAATAGTTATTTTTCTTTTAACGCGAGTTTTTTCTACATAAACCCTCAGCAGTTTTCGGTTTCGCGGAATGATTATAAAGATAAGCGAATATAATGGATTTAGCGAACAGATGAAGTTGACCGTTTCGTCTGTATTTTTTAATCTGCATGCAATGATTAAAGTATATTTCTTTAGGGCAAAAAAATCAGATTAGGAATTATGTGAAGAAACATGTGACACGAGGAAAATAAATCTTTATTTATAGCTCTCTAGACTAGGTTTCCTTTTATTTTTCCATTTTACCAAAGTACGTATAAAGAGGGGGGGAGGGGGTTAGACTCGAGATGCAGCCCAAGCCTACCCAAGACACTTGGCGCTCCCTAGGTTTTTCCGTACTTTCCCATGTTTTTTGGCCGCATGAGCCTGTACAATCCAACACCCGTTCTCCTTTCTCCCAAACTCTCGGTCTCCAGCAAGAAAAGAAATCATCTACTCGGAGCAGTCCATTCTACGAACGCAATCTTCGTCTTCGAACAGGCAAGACGCAACCAAAGAACGCAACGCGCCCTGCTGTTTTAACGGTGTGGTCCTCGTGGGTGCTGCTCGTGGGGGGTGCATCAGCCTCGTTCCGGTACACGTGCACCGTCCCGTGGCTGGGAGAGGAGGATCAAAGGTAAGGCGAACGGCCACCATAAGCTCGGTTTTATACACGGGACTGTGTACACGAAGAATAACGGACCACCAAGGGAGCTCGCCTCCATTTGACCGGCCGGCCGATTGTCCGGTCCGCCATTATTACGGGTGCACCGGATAACGTGTCTAGATTGCTGCCTCCCACGGACTTGTATACCACACGCACGTGTGTAGCAGCCATGGTCGAGAGTACGAGGAGGAGGGTGAACTACTTTTTCTTTTTCTTTTTTTTCCTTTTAAATATACCTTTTTATAACCACGTACAATCTTACAATACAAATCCTTAAATCTACGCATTACCACGAGAGATACTAAAAATAAACGAGCACTTTACCGACTGCTCTTAGATCAACTTATTCCCGACCGGCTCACTTTGCAGGGGATGCATCATTAATGGATCGAACACAATGATTTTCTTCGAGTAATTAATAGTTTAATATCTCTTTACAGTATATATACGATTTTTCTCAAAACAGTCACCTTCGTATAAGGGAACATTACAGAACTTACAAACTGAAGCATGTAAAAAGCCGATTAATAGGCTTCCGGTCGGTAAAGTGATAAGAAAAATAGAACGTTTATATTTTAACAAGCGTTGCTTTCGAATAGGAGAAAATCTACAAGTCAGATAACCGAATAAGAACATCTGTCTTATTTCCTATTTTTTAATGATCACCAGGTGGGTTAGTGTTAGGCCCAGACCCAGTGGAAATAAACCAAAGCCGGTTTCCATAATACAAATAATCATCGATCCCTAACATTCCTCCCTAGGATTTCCCAAATTTTTCCAGATTATTTGACCGAATGGGCCTGCATAATCCAACAGGATACTTAAGATAATCGAACATTTTTAATATTTGACGAAACGAATCGAATGAATTACTCATGCTGTATATGCACGCTTCTATACAACTGACCAGGTCTATCGTCAAGGAGTTAATTAAACGTCTCGGGCAGAACGTTTCAGTTAAAGGGCGGCATGGGCCACCGATGGTTCACGTGGCAGAGAACCCGTTAAAACCCGGCTGGTTAGTCAGCATTCTAATTTCCCTCCGTATTCTCTCGCCGTTCCCAGCTGCGCTGCCGCGTCTCAGGATTGCCCGAGGAAGACGCGCAGCCAAGAACGAGCATAGCATTGACAGAGACGACGATGCTGCGACTGAAACGCGCACGGTTAATCGGCCACCTTCTCGCAGCGCGGCAGCTGCGTTAATTAAAACTACGTAATGCACAGAGCGGCGCAGCATTTCGAGCGTTGCCTCGCGAGTATACTCGTTTTACTTTCGCGTTTCACGCGTACACCCGCGCTAGTTCAGCATCGACCAGCTTCCAGGTGAACCGTCTACGAGGAAACACAGATATTCACTGCATCCCTGCAAACTTCCTATTTCTGTCGCTTTTTTAAGCTAATGGTGTATATGATTTATAATTCGATACTGTTAAGCGTGAATCGAATGGATTTTATCAAAAATTCTCGAACAGACGTCCTTGTCCTCGATATTTATACCATGTTGCATGATTTAATTAGGAGTCTTATTTTATTTATACACCGACCTAAGTCCTTTATACAATATGTTTACACAGAAAAAGAAAAGAGAAAAGAAGAAAGAAAAATCAAAGGACATACATGATTAAACTTAACGTAAAATAATTTAAGAAAATAATAAATGTTCACAAACGTTTCTTTCACAATTAACCCTTTGAATGATATGGACTCATATATGCGTCTGGCGAAATCTACTACAGTATTGTCTCTCTATGTGGAAATTTGTTACTACTCTTTAATTGTTATTCGCTATCCCCGTTACTTGAAATATTCAGCATTAATATGCATTTGTTCTACTATCTTCCACTTACTGCAACAGAATACTAGAAAAATGAGTTGCAATAATTCAGCACTCAGAGGGTTAAGGCACCGACCAACTAAAAATTTGTCTTAATTCCATTTAATTCGAAAGCAACCTCTCTGTTCACGTTTTTCTCCATTCGAACCCATCGATTTTGCAAACTTTACGCTCATTGTTGATAGAACCGCAAGACCGCCCGTGGTCGCCCCGATTCCTCCCGAATCGAACTTTCTTTTTCTGCGCATGAAAAGGTCCACGAAAACGGTGACCCCTCATTCTCCCCGGCCTTCCGGCGAGCATTCGACCAGACCATCCCTCGGGATTTCAGAATATGTGTGTACAGAACCGCGGCAGCCTCCGGGGTCGGGAGCTGAGCTACTCTCCACGGTGGAATGGCCGGCGTGACAAGCCACGGCACAAAGGGAAACTTTCATCTACCAGCCGCCACGGAAACAGGGTCGCCGGCCGTGGCGTCGCGACGCGCGGGCAAGAAAGAAGCGGAAGGTTTATTTTTCAGTGGGGAGCAAGAGGCTGAGATTTATGTCCACTCTCACCTGCTGACGTGGCCACGGTTTTTGCCCTGAGTTCCGCGACAGGTCTGTCCGATCGGACGGCCTCCATTTTTCGAAGAAGGAGATCTGTTAATTCTGTGAATTGCAACAATGTTTCTTAACTTCTAAGCTGACGTATTGTCCCGGATGTTACGATGGTGCCACTTTCTTGACCATCACCCCCGGGTGACGCGAGTTGTGAATTATTAGAATGCTTCTTCCTTTTTCTTCGTTTTGATTCTTTTTGCTTCTGTCCATCGACGAAGGCCTTTTAAGGATTTGGAAAGTAGGAATTGGGAGAGGGAAGTAGATGATTGGTGCAGGGAAAAATTCGAGAAAGGGAATTTACTGATAGAAGGGTGGTGGTCACCCTTGTGGGTTAGGCTCTGACCTAGGGGATACGCGATGGTCAGGCCCAGACCCAAAGTGGCTATAAACCAAAGCCTGGAAATGAAGCCAACCATCTGTTCGCCATTTTTCTATAATAAATATAAATAGTTACCAATCCCTAACGTTTACTATGTGTAGAAATTTAGCGTAAATTAAAATAAAAGTGATAGCACTTTGTAAAGAATACTTATGCGTGTTATTAACAACGATGGCCACCTGTCGTGTATAGGTGGCATCTTGTGGCGTGTGACTATAGTCACCCATAGTAGCGAAAGGGTTCAAGAGAAAGAAGCAATTTCCTCCTAGCTTTTCCCAGCCACTAAGGGAATCGTGGTCGCGTTTTCTGGCGACTCGCGTCGAACCTCTCCCAACTTGAAACGGCGTCGATGGTGGTTCAACGCGACGGTGTGCACCGATTTCCGCGTGGAAAGCCCCATACACGGACACGTAAGAACGGTTTTGCGGTCTCGGCCCGGCCTCTGTAGCTCGTACGCGGCGAGCAAACCGCGAAACGGCTTCCCAGGCGACTTTTCCTGGTATCGACAGCGCTAAAAATGGAGCCAGCCGGCCGAGAAGTTTCCTTTAGGGTCGCGCCGCGGCGTCGCCCTTCCGGATACCGCTCGACGTGCCTTCGCTTAATATCTCCTCGATCGCGATCCGATCGGATACGTGCGCGCTCTTTTTTTCGATCCATGGAGCTTGTGCACCCGCCGCTCCAGTAGGCAACAAAATGATAGCACAACATATGATTTTTAGCGTTTCTTGAATCTAACGCAATGTATACAAGTTTGTACACGCAGTTTTGTATGCAGTATCTCTTTCTTAATAATACAGACAAAGATTAATCGCAGGTTATATTTTTTTACAGAAAATAAATTTTTTTTTTTTAATTGGTAGAGCGGGTAGAAAAAAAGAGATCAACGAAGCTTCATTGTTTGAGGTGGCATAGATTTCTTATACATTTTCAAGTGTTAAATTTAAATCGTAGCCTACTGCATTTAAATAATAGTAGCCTACTGCATTAAGTTTAGGAAATAAATGGATAGAAAGTACGGATTTTCCTTATATTTCGTTGATATTCCATAAATAGTAACATTTGTCCAATATTTTTGTGAATAGCACCGTATAGCACTAACCTTCCCCTATAAAGTCAAATTTGTCTTTTAATTGTACGATGTTTCTTTGCCGAGATATACCGTTTTGAAAGTACTCGAGAAACACTGTAAATCATAGGCTGTGCTGTCATTCTGTCGCGCACTGTAATGGAGAAGAAAGCAACGCAACGTTGCGAGGCCTAGACAAAACGTAAACTTGACCGACCCTTCAGACACAATTTTCGTTCCCTTAATTCATTCCCGGGATCCCTCCCGGCCTGGCCGTCAGCCCTTGGCGGGGAAGGCAACAATTTTCACGGCGGGGATATTAAAATTCCTGCAGACAACGGCGTTTATTAATGCATCTGTATATTTATGGATATCGTGGACGCGGAGAGGAGCTTGTTCAGCGCCCGGGGCACGATACCCCTGGGCTCGGCTTGCTAAGCAATAGGTCGAAGCTTCTAATTAAAGGTAAATAATCGCGCGGTCGGCCAGCGCATGAATACGAGGCCGTGGGGAGCTCGTTTGCACCCTGCTACCGGTTCGCCTCGACACTGCCCCCAGGGTGAACGCACAACAAGCGACCGGAGATAACAGCGCGAGCAACGCTACGAAATTTCCTATTCTCCCGCCTAAACTGTCCTCCGTCTTCGTGGCGCAGAAGGTGAAACACACAGACTTCAGTTTGTTCCTTAGTGAGGGATGAAAGATAAATGTGTTTCACCTTTGATAGAATGAATTAATTTCTCCGTGATGGAGCACTAATCTCGCTATTTTATACAGCAAAGTAAACTATCCTTCGTCTTCCTGGCACAGAAGATGAAACACAGAGGCTTCGGTTTGTTCCTTAGAAAGAGAAGAAAATAAAATATGTTTCTCCTTTGATAGAGTGAACTAACTTCCCTCTGATAAAGCACTGACCTCACCATTCTATACAATCTACTCCCTATTGTTACACTTTCTTCCTACAGTTGACGATCATAAAATTTCAAGATGCCCCGAATAACACGCCAATCCTCGAAATTCCATAACACCGGGCACGAAGCACGCAGGTTCCCATAAAAGCCCAGCCTGGTTCGGCTATCCGCTCCGTTTTTCCGCCCAGCCTTCTGGACGGTCGTCAGCTGGCGCCCCGTCACCAACGGCCGAACCGCTCGCTCGCGCTCGCGACGACCGGTTTCAATTTGCGGGTCAGGTTATTTCGTAGGCTCGGAACGGCCTGCGCGCAGCCTCTCGCCGGCAATTTGCAATTTCCTGCCAATTCTGCTATCCGGCCCCGGTGTAGCGGCGCGAGGCGTATGGCAGCGGCGCGGCGCGCACTATATTTCGCCGAGCCTTAATTTAGGAGCGCCGAGCTCTCTCTCGCGTTATCCGCGCGCATCGGCCCGCTCGCATTACCCTGGCCCGATGTAACCTAATCTCGGTAACGAATTCGGTGAACGTATTTCCCGTGGACGATTCCGAATTCGTGGCCGACTAGGGGGGGTTGTTGGGGGGCGGGATGGGGGAATGCTTTCACCGGCGAATTGTCTCTACGGTAACGAGGAAGAGGGGCGGATAAAAGGCCGCTAATGTATGCAAAACGCGTAATGCTCGAACCGAGCGAGCGCGCGCGAAGGAACGAGGCCGTTCGCGCTCGTAGAAATTGCTTTGCAATCAGCGGCGGTCCGGTGGAAAGGAATATGGAAATAGCCGGGTTTTAACTAGTTTCCATCGCGAGAACCGACTGGGCTTACCCCTTTCCCTCTTATTCGGGATTTCGTTTCTGTTTCTGGGAAAAGAGGAGAGCGGGTGTATGGAGATGTTTAGCGTTGGGTGTAAGGGGAACGATGATTTTAAGACGTGTAAGTTGTTTGGCGGTAAATTGTTTTCGAAGGTTAAAGGATGCTAATTAGTAACTTGTAACACATATGTGTCTGTGATTTGTAAATTTATCGTCTATAATCCGTGCACTATTTTACATACAAGTTTGTGTCTCGGTCATTCCGCGTATAGATAACGAACAGCTGACTATTTAGTAATTATTGGCGACCTTATTCATTCATTTTTATTTTCATTATGGTAGAACACTATTCATTGATTAGCATAGAATACAATTTTACTTATACTGTTATTTCTTATTAATTTGTTTATTTACTTTCTTTGACCCTTTGGTCTTAAACTTTTGTCCACTACTGTACGTATTGTATTTATCGCTCTACATGAAACGAGTCCGTAGCTTATACGGTAAACAACAAACACTCGATAATAAACGATCAGACAGAGTGGATTCCCGCTCGTTATCGCCGCGATCTGAGGCGAAACAGTATCCAGGAAACCGGAAGAGACCGCAGAGTAAAATCGTCCTGTTCGAAAGTCCCTAGTCGCTCCGATCGGATATGAGATTCGATCCCCTCGCATTCTTCTCCCCTCTCCGCGTTCTCACGGCTCAGCGATCAAAATAATAATTACCCGACGTGTCGTTACTTTCGATTTTGTCGCTCGGTTGGACAGCTCTGCGTGCACCGCGTTCAGCGTTGATTATTCGACGCATGGAAGAGCGCGTTCGCGCCTCCTTTTAGCCGGTCGATATTAATTAGGCTGCTCCGCAACGGGGAACACTTCGTTTTCGGGTGCTTTTGAACAGATTCGCGCGTTCCAAGGGGATAATCACGGTACACAGGACCGATCGAGCGATTGGTGGAGCATTTGACGATGCCACACTATTGTCTTAGGTTGGCTTCGCGTTGAGGTGGGAGTGTGTGGTTTAAATCACGGACATTTCTCTAATCCAAGCACTCTTCTATATCTTTATAATTAGATATCGAGCCCTATCTGTTGAGGGGGTTATGTGAAAAAGAACTTAAATAACGAAAAATGAACTATATATTTATTAATGAAGTATATCGGTGGTCTATATGACTGGCGCACAATACAAATAGCAATGGACTAACCAAAAGCGGCGATAGCGCAAACACTTTATACCTGCTACCCCCTAAATCGTTTCAGTATGGAGAGTTTTCAGGTAGAAATAAGTTTCCAGTACCTCAACACTATCATCTCAATCTACTAAATAAATAAAGGTAGAATTTCCTATATCATTAATAAGCTAATGTTCCGTCAGAAAGCGAGTTTCATAAAAATCTAGTTTTTCGAAGAATCTCAGGGTTTTGTGAACATTTGAGTAAGAAAGAAAAGTTGGTACATCATTTCTCAGACATTTAGATACTACCAGAAACAAAAATTGTGCGATTTAGATGAAATTTCTAAATCGACTTTTGTCCTGCTTTTCAGGGCAAATACCTCACCGTATGATGCTGAGATGAAATTTAACAGTTGTTTCTTTTTCTTCTTACAGGTAAGCACTCATTTCCACTGGGCTAAGCATTCTCCCCTGCTGTCCTTCCACAATGGCCGCTCCGCTCGTAGAAAGAGCGAAGGGGGTGGAAAAAGGGAGGTTTAGGTCGAGGGGCGGCCGGATAAGAGGACGACGAGAATCACAGGTATTCTAGCGAAGCTCCTTTATTTCTAATTGCATTTCGAGTTAATGGAATACGCTTAATCGTCCAACGAGCCCGCGGAATTCGAGCGCGATTCTACGCGGAATTAAACGCGGAAACTCCGCGCTTTCGGCCGTTCCCTGCTGCGAGCCGCCGTAATATGCATACGCGAGACGCATTCCTCGAGATACGCACGTGTTCACCGTGTTTCCACTTGGGACGGCCTTTCTGCGCGATTCTCTTGGACTGCGGATTTTTACCGCGTTCATGAGAAATTTCGACAAAATTCAACGCGCACGCTACGTGTAAAAGTACAGAAAATATTCAAAGCAAAGCGCGCGTTACAGTATTCAAAGAGTGAAAGAAATCTCTCTGTGGATTCCATTTTTCTAAGTTTGTCTAAATTTATTTATTTATTTATTTATTCACGGGCTATAAACCGATTGGTTTACAGAGGTAAACATATAGAGGGTGTTAAACAAGATTACAAAAGATTGTTAAGCTGATGACGAAATTTAGTGGGAGATACACTAAAATAGTCGAGAAATACAGAGTATTTATAGAGAATTAAGAAATATTAAAAAATTTACATTGAGAAAGAATCTCAATTCTAGTTAATTATAATTCAACTTAATTAAGCAGTTAGTTAGGCGTTTAACATGGTCAGGTTTTGAAAATTCGGTCAGTTGAAGACCATACATAGGTGACAGGATTATCGACATTGGCAGGTGGAAATTTTACGGCAAGCGAATTCACGATTCCCACGACAGCAATTTGGCTGTCAACAAGAATTACGATTGCACAAGATGCATCGAAAGAAATGTCACGTTGATCGCGCGCGACGTAATTTTCAGGTTTCGCTATGATTCTTCGGAAAATTCGAGACGACGTGATTTCGCTTCTGACGCAACGATTAATGCAAATTATGCGAGTGAACAGAGGGTATTAGCCAAACCTTTGAGACTTTACGGAAACGCTCGCGTCCATGGTGTTCTGAAATTCCACGCGTCGTAATATTCAAGTTAATTCGATTAATTAGAGCGAACTCTGAAAAGCGCTTGAAAAATGTTCCGGAGTTTCCCGGAAGGGGACAATTTTCGAGGTTCACGGCGCTGAATGGGCGAAAAGCACTGAAAGAGTCTTGACACGAATAAAATGTGACGCTCGAATTCGATTCGCGAAGTGTGAAATTAGTCGCGCGGCGCCTACCGCGAAATTTGCATTTCTCCATTACCCAGCGCGTCTAAATTTTCAGTGCGCGTACTCGAACTTCACGGGTGTGTCTCATTAGGAGTCGAGGGAAAGTCGGGTAAAACGAGGTGTCGCTGTTTCTCTGTTATAATATTATAATCCACAGTATTGAACGTTAGGCATCGCAGTGGCGCGGAGTTCAGAATGAATCAGAAGTCGGGAGCGTATGCTAATTTTCGTTTTCAGGGAATCCAGTAAAGGTTTGTTTATGCATAAGGTTATTCGATTCAAGTATCGCAAGTATCACATCATGCCGTCTGTATGATGGCATTCGATTTTTTTAGAATATTTACGTCACGAATACGGAGGCATCCGTTCGCTAAAGGTTAACCCTTTACGCTCGAGAGGTGACTGTTAGTCACCAAACAATAGATTCGCAAATTTTCAGACTTTAGTTTGTTTATTAGTCAGACTCAGAGGTTAAATAGTCGTATATGTAAATTTTAATATATCACCTGACTAAACTAAATGATCTTTAATATAGGCAAATCTGGAATTCGAACATTTGTCAAGTTAGTATCATTAAACGACTGACAGTCACCTCTCGAGTGCAAAGGGTTAATACTGATTTATCGTAATAGTGAACGGGACAACGTTTCAAGTAAACATCGTGTATCCGGTTCTACGTTGTTTATTCGACGACTTTTTGGAAATAAACAGCGAAAGGGTTTCGCCATCTTCGATTTGCGCATTCCGGGGGCGCGAGGCCATTGTTATTTCAAAACAAGTGCACGGTAGGTATCGCATGACCGTGCGCTTCCAAACACGTAGCCGGCCTTTTCCGGTCCGTAATGGCGGTGTGCTCGCGCGCTCGCGGCCATTTTCCGGGGGATTCGTATTTCATTCGTGCGCGCAGAATTTCGATGTTCCCTTTGAGGCGCGCTATAAATAGTCCCCCGGGAGGGAACAAAGAAGCATGGCGTCGTTTCCTGCCGCGTCCTTCGTGACGACCCTGTTAGAGAAAGCTGCCTGTGTAAATTTTCAACACTGCAGTCAGAGCTACGTGTCTTCTTCTTTGTTCTTCTCTTATTTAACTTGTCTTCCAGGTATGTCAATTTGCAATTTTTCTTCCTTTGACTTTGGATTGACAATAACAAGAATTTTTTACTTAGATATTATATGCATAACGCCGCGAATGTAGTACTGAATTAAATTAATTAAAAATAAAGGCTTTTAATGTTCTATTAATGGTAATTCATTCTTCTTTTAATACTTTGACTGCCGTGTCGGTTATACAGTATCGAGTAAAAGTTTAAGACGACAGAACAACGTAAATCATACTTTTATGGCCCGCAAATATTGTCTATATATTTATTTTTATTGTCATTATGGTAGAACAGTATTTATTGATTAGCATAGAATACACACTTTATTTATACTGTTGTTTCTTATTAATTAATTGATTTACTTTCTTTGACCCTTTAGTCTTAAACTTTTGTCCGCTACTGTATTTGTACACTCAACCAGGGAAATAAAATCTTTTTATAGAACGCAAGTTTTGTCCTATCCGAAATAAACGTATTAAAACTTAATTTTGATATTCATCGAGGTTACATTTTGAATCCACTTGGCGCTTAAAGCGTTAAATATTCGAAGTTCCGTGTGCGTACGTGGCTTTCCTTTTGAAATGCAAGCGGTTCGCACGGTGATACATGTTAGAGACAATATAAACCGTGAAACAGCATCTCTAAGAGCACTTTTCGTTTCAGCGGACGTGTTTAACGTGCACACGGCGAATCCACGCTATCTCTTGGCCTCTTTTCTTCCAGTTTAAACATTTACGCTCTGGGAACGAACGCAAACGACTCGCTGATATCAGCGAGCGCACGTGGCCGCGGTCGAGAATCACCTCCTTTCGAAAATTTCCGTGAAACGTGCAGCCGTGATTTTCCTCTCCTCGTGTGTAGCTCTATCAAGGGCTGTTCAACAGCTATCGCGAGCGATAAAGGGTGCTTAAGCGTGCGAAAGGAACGATCGTTCCTCTTCGACGTGGACCGAAGATCATTGTTGAGTTATGTGAACGCTGATCTCTCTGCGTCACGTGTTTCGAAGTAATTGTCACCGCGGTTGAAAAGACAGGACGGAAATTGTTATGGTTTTCTAAACTTTTCAATTCTTTATCTTTCAATCTTTCAATACACAAATTTTCAACATTCAGAATTTTATACCTTCAGATGCATACGTTATCACCCTTTTAATAAAATGTTTTAAATAGTAATATACAAATAAAAATTAACTCGTAAATAAAGAATTATTATTATTATTATTATTATTAAAATTATAAAATTCGAATTATTATTATTATTATTATTAAAATTATAAAATTCGAATTATTATTATTATTATTATTAAAATTATAAAATTCGAATTATTATTATTATTATTATTAAAATTATAAAATTCGAATTATTATTATTATTATTATTAAAATTATAAAATTCGAATTATTATTATTATTATTATTAAAATTATAAAATTCGAATTATTATTATTATTATTATTAAAATTATAAAATTATTATTATTATTATTAAAATTATAAAATTCGAATTATTATAATTATCGTTATTAAGGTTCGAATTATAAAATTCCAAAGTCAAATTTTTAAACTTTTTAGCATAACACGTTTGGCAAATTTTTAAATTCCCCTTCGTGTTTCGATACTATCGTTTCATATTTTTTTCCTCGAGATGGATACGAGAAACTTGAAATTTATGCGCCGCGAGATAGCAGTATTTCGGACGGTGCGCGTTCTCTGAGATGATGCCGGGGGAACAGGGAATCCCTGCGATACCATTCGAATCTGGATAGAAATCAGGAGGCTAATACTCATGGGCGCGTCGTAGCCGATCTCGTTTCGTCCTGGCCGAAGGAAATTGTTCCGGGGCCACCTTTTCGCGGGGGATTCTTTCGTGGATACTCGCAGACGAAGCTCGAAGGGAGGAAATGGGGAAACGAAATGGTCCAGAAAACGGCGGCTTCGTGCCGCCCTTTCCAACGCGGCTGCTGAATCCTTTCCATGGAAACTTAGCGCCACTTTCGTGTCCTCCGTGGTACATAGCTGCTTTCTTCCATTTGCGGATACACCGTGTATTAACCCTTCCCCTGGTCTAATTCCGTTTTTTGTTTGTTCTTCTTCACCAACACCGACACTGAGTGCAGTTTCTAAAAGTGTCGTAATGAAGAAACTGTTCACGGTAAATTGTTCGTCCAGTAAGGAACACTCTTTAGATGACATCTTGGTAGTTTGAAAAAATAAGTATTCAACGCGTGTCGTTTCTAAGCATATTTGCAACGTCAAACGATGTTTTAACGTTTGAAGGAGATTTTAAGAAACCGTTTAATCTAGCTTGTTAGGAGACAGTGTTATAATTCTGAGAAAACTTAGATGTAGGGATCGAATAATTAGTTTCACATAATGATTGCTGTTTCTTCTCAGGCGCCAGTAGCGAACGTGTTAATTCGTCATCGGTAGTTTCCCGTTCCCGTCAACCCTGCTTTCTATTCCGTGATCCCGTTTCACTTCTCTGCTCTTGAATCCAGAAATGCGTAACATTTTTAATTAAACCGGAACAATGTAGGTATGCGTACGCGGATTCGAAAAAAAGGAGGAAAAACCAGGGCGAAGTTGAATTTTCGCGAAGCTAATCGATGTTAACGACGCTTTAATCGCGCCACCGTCGACAAGCGTTCTTTCCCCTCCGCCTTTTCCCCCCTCACCCCCAATTCCGATAGAGAATTTTGGCACGGTGAACGAGAATCAGCGGATCCGCCGGATACATCGATCGAACGCGTTACTCCGCATAAACGAACGGGATCCGTTCTCTCTCGATTCGGCCCCGAGGGAACGATAAATTAAAATTAGCACACGCGAGAGATCGTTCGGGATACCAGAACTGAATACGGTAAAAAAAGGAAGATCGACCAGGCACGCCATGTTATTTATGCCTTCGAGTGCACGCTCGATCGGTTCTGATCTCTCTCTGTCTCTCACTCACCCTCCCGCTCATCCCCTCCCTCTCTCTTTCTCACTGTCCCTATTTCTATCCTTTGAATCGAGGGAGTCGATCGGTGATTATCGATCGATTTATAATTCAGCATGCACGCGGAAGTTGATAACTGCGGCTGTTGTTCATTGAATTATCGTTCATATTTTAAGCGAGACCGGTTGAGCGACGCGGATGTTGTGAGGAGGTTTGTCAAGTTGTCTGCCAAGAACGAATAACTTTTCGATTTAGTGTACTGTAATTTAGTGTTCTTCTTCATCCTTTGTACTTCGTTTTCCATTGCTATTTTTACCTTTCTTCCACGTAGAGATAATTTATTTCCTGCTCTTCTATGGACTGAGCTTGGTACTCTACTGAAGATCAACTGGAAGGAATTTAACGATATTTAAGGACGTTGGTGTATTTCTTAGGTCCATGCAAAAATATTCGTCGTTCTTAAATTAATACCGACAAAATGCAACGCTCGCTTACTAATTTAAATTAATACACCAAAAATGAAAAGCTTGCTTACCAATCCAAATTTTCACAGATCGAAGTGTAATTGAAACGAGGAAAAATGTGATAACGATTAATCATAGTTACAACGAAAAACAAATAGGCGTTCGTCACAAAGGACGATTGGAACATTTACACAGCTTTCGTGAAAATAAAAATGTTTAGAGTAGATTATTAAAACAATAGCTTTTCATTAATTTTCAAGCAAGAATTGTTGAGAGGAGCTTTGTTCTTTCCCGAAATATTCCCCAGTGTGTTCTCCGTAATAAAATACACAAATACTTCCTTTTTCTCAGCGACGAAGGCGGAGTTGAGCCTCTTAACGTCTGATCACGTCGTTCTCATTCTACTGCCACAATTAGCGTGCACGTATTCCATCCTGTTTTTCGCTCGGCTTCGCAAATTTGACAACGTCTTAGGGCGAGCCGGTCCCAAGCATATTAGAAAATTAGCGTACCCTGGCTGTGCACGGCTTTTCATTTTCCTCTCATTAAGCTCGCATAATTGCGCGACGACGGGCGACGGCGGCAATCTCGTCTTCCGCGTGCACGCGTAAACCTGCTCAAGGATGCTGCGTGCCAACGAGCCATAACAAGGGAATGGATTAAACAGAAGTTAACAGTAACGACCATTCGTATCTTCGCTTCTCGTGACACTCCTTTCGAATCGGTCAGTTGTGCTTGTACAAAAGCATGTCTTATCGAGTGTTACACGAGTGTGTGATCGATAAAATATTTGTTGCGATCATCAATATTCTAACTTAGGTTTCACTGACGGTTCATTGACGATGACAGAGGTGAGAATGTTACTGAAAAAATGTCACACTGAAAATCATGTGTACATAATTAACAAAGCATTCGACTTAAAACTACCCTATACTGATTTAAGTTTCTGTAAATAATTGAGAATGACAGGGGCGAGAATAATATTGAAAAAATATGTTAGTAAAAATGGTGAATTTGTAATTGATAAAATACTTGTTGCAGTCATCAATATACTAACTTAAGTTTCTGTGATAATAAGTAATATTTAATAAGTTGGCAATGAAAAAGCTGGAAGTATAATTAAAAATACAAACTATTACAGTTTCCTGCGTGAACTTCCACGTGTACTTACTCTCAATCTCCATCCTCTGCAATAGTCACCATCAAACATAAATTATCCCTTTCTGCTCGAGATGTAACTGTTGATAATCAAATTTTTTCTGGTTGCAAATAGTCATATTTAAAAATTAATGCAGCTTTTATTTGAAGTAAGAGTATTAAGATAAGTAAATTCTGATTTCTCTAATTTCAGTATTTTATACTTGGAAACTTTTGAAGACAGAGAGTCGCCTTTCGAGTGCAAAGAGTTAATCCCCTTCTACCTTTCGCAGTTCCCTCTTTCGTGTCACTTTAACTCCACCGCGTCTTACCACGATCCCACATAAAATTCATCCGAACCGGGCTGTCTCCCCGATGCATTAAGGGACTCGCGAGCACACGGGACCCGCAGCTCGAGAACCGGGTCACAGACAGCGTAATCTCGGCGCGTGTTCCGCTTGATGCTGCACGCTCGTAAACATCCCCGACAGCCCAGTCCGCTCGCGATATACGCGTCGACCCTCGCGGCGTAAAGCACGCTCGCCTCGCCTCCGTTGCGCCGGGCCAGCGTAATTTTTCTCACTTTGCAACTTGCCCCGTAAATAATAGCTCCGCGTGCACCACGCTTCGCTTCTTCCATCCTCCGCTCGTGTTTCACCCTCCCCCCATCTTGCACTCGTAGAAACTGCATCCTGATCTCTGGTGCTGGATTGTGCAGGTTCACGTGGCTAAAGAAGCTGGGAAAGTTTGGGAAAATCCAGGGAGAGCTATTGGGGATCGATAATTATTTGTATGTTTTATGGAAATCGACTCTAGTTTATTACCACGGGGTCAGAACCTAACCTACCCGGTTGATCACTACCATTCTGCCAGTAAATTCCCTTCTCCGAACTTTTCCACCCACCTTACAATTGTCCATTTCCCTCTTTCACCTTCTATTTTTCCGCACCCCTAAAAGGCGCTCAACCTTGTCCACTTGCAAAGGGAAAAATAAGGAAAATGAAGAAACATACTAACAAACGAACAAAGCACGTCACCCTGGTAATAAGCGATAAAGTGCTTGTCAAGGAAGAAGCACCATCGCAAGAACCGAGACATATAGGTCACCTTAGAAATTAAGAAACGTTGTTGCGATTGATAACAAGGCCCCCTTTTTCAATGCAGTTTGAAAAAAGAAAAAGAAAAAAGGAACGGGTAGTCTCGAGAGCTATATAAACGAGTAAGGTCGTTCTCGCCCCAAAAACGCAGCGCCCTGTAAAGCATTATTGTAGAATAAATTTACCGTGTCAGTCTTCTCTACCCTTCAGAAAGTTCACAATTTTCCTTCAAGCGTTTATTTTCCTTACCTACCCTCTCAACTTTAACACCCGGCGCTCGCAAGTTGGCAGCGACCTGAGAGCCACCGCGCACCGTGTGCAGCGTTACGATTTCGCCCCTAGCTGAAGACCACCCCCTCCCCCTTTGATATTTATGGTAATGCGACACCGGGACCTATCAGTCGCGATATCCCGGTCGAGATCGGGTGACCGCGATGGCCCGGGGTGCGCGCGGCCGATCCGGAAAAGAGATAACTTCGGTTATCGAGCGAAATGAAACGCGAGCCGACGAGTTTCGAGCAGACGAGTTTCGAGCAGGCGACCACCCCTCTACCTCTACAGTGGACAGGGTTCTTAGTTTGCCCAGCTTTTTTCTGCTTCGTTCGAACGGGGTGGAACTCGAATTTGCATCCACCGATGCAAGAGGGTGAGACGGCCAGTGGCGGTCCGCGAAATCAGCGAACGGAACGGTGACTAGTGGGCGTATCGCGTTACTTCTGATGGATTCGCGTGCTAGGGAAAGGGATGACTGGGTTTACTTGGTCGGAAAGGGTTTCCGGTTGTTTTTCTTTTTCAGCCGGTAGCTTGGATGTTGCGAGGTTTGCTGGAGAGGGGAACTACGTTTATGTTTAATTAATTGAGTGCTTTCTGCTGCGTTGGTCTTCCGGCGAACGCAGCTGGGCCATATTTTTTATCATCTTTGTACATGGGTTTCTCGTCGAGTACCTGTGAAACAATTCTCTTCTAATCTTGCTCGTTTCGCTCTTAGTAGCTATCTGAATTTTAACCCCTGGACTTACGAATTTTTCGGATACCGCATATGTCAGTGTACTATTTCGATACAGTACCGAGTATAGAATATTAAAATCTCATATGTAATTTGTATTTACTAGTCTTCGAACTTATAAATTAAAGCTGGAGTTAAAATTAAAGTTAAACTCTATTAGAAATATAGCACGATTTTGTTGTATTTAGTTTCTAATCCATTTCGCGAGTATAATTCATCGTTACACAGCGAGAGTTTAATTATTCCTTGTACCATTGTCAAAGAGCAATTAACAAGCTTGAAAAATTCAACGTTGTCGATTCAGCTACGACGTCCGCTACGGAATCAGTCTTCGAAGAATCAATATCGAATGGATCACATACCAAACCAATCGGTTTCGAAATCGTCGGCGATCCTTCCGCCGTAACGCAGTCGACGAGCCATAACCCCGGTAACATTATGCTTTCCGATCGCAGACGACGGGTCACGGTTGTGTTTAACCGTACGTCAATTCTCAGACGCGGCGATGCCTGGAACGGTGGCCAGATGCACGTAATGGCGGTATTTCCGCTGAAATGGCGCGGTGTATAGGACCGATGGCGCGGACCCGGGCGGCCATTAAGGCAGTCGGTGTCGCCAGGCCAAGGACGTTCGCGACGGAAGACGAATCGAAGATCGAACGTGAAATATACGTCGAACGAGGCCGTGTGTGCCGTTTCAGGGACTTTCCGCGGAAAATCTCGTGACCGATTAACACTAAAATTTACGGACATCTTTTGTGCGTCTATTTCTAGTATAAGTACATATCCTAAGAAATAGGTATAGGTCATATAGAGTTAAAAACTCCAGAGTTGAGAGAAAAATAGATTAAGGTATATTCGTATCAGTCCATTAACCCCTTGACTACTGTGGGCGCCTGTAGGCGCTTAGAAATTTTGCGTTTGTGATACTGAGAGCGCCTATAGGCGCTTCACACAGTTTGGCTTTTTGACACCAAAAATTCGCCGTTCTCGGCGCACATCGTAACTCAATCCCTGCCGTATGGTACGACCAGTACATATCAAAGTCTGCCGTAGTCAAGGGATTAATAGAAGTCAACAAAAATTATCATGAATAATAGTATATTTGTTTTGTTAATTTTGCTAATGAACTTCGAAACCCATCAAACTGACGATAGAGTCTTGTAAACCTAATGTTAATTTCTATGTAATATTGCATGTAGCGGTGTACTCCCGTGGCGTCCTGAGCGAAACATGTGATTTCGACGCGGCAGTCAAAGGGCTAACGCGTTCGCCGGAGTCATTCTTCCTATCAGCAATCCCCTCTCGCGTGCACGGTAAACAGCCTGCAGCTTCGTGTGATAAACCTCGCACACAGAACAGGGAGGACTTGCAGTGAACGCGTCGATGAGAAAAGCGGGACGGTTCCCGTGGCGAGAAGTCGATTGGCGTGGAAATTCGAGGCGAAAGGTGGCGAGAGCGACGATAAGCCCGCGATCGGATGAATCCGCGGAAACGTTGGCACGGTGCGTCAATTACCCGTGCGTTTATAAAATATTTCTGGCCGCGGCGGAACGGAGGACGCCAATCAAGCCAGCCGGACGCTGGCATTCATCTGTCAGAGGCGGATAATCCGAAGACCGCAGAGCTCAGCGGTGCTCGACGCCCCCTCTGTTTCGCTTTCTCTGTTCCCCTTTCATCGTCGTCACCGTGCAACCCCCTTGACAAACCTTCGTCGCCATGAAAAATGCATTCGAGGAGGGTCGGTTGTGTCGCGTGTACGCGAACAGCTGATTGAAATTACACCGCCTCTTCCGCTCGATTCCTCCGGTTCGCTGGGGGAGGGTTGGAACTCGCGATGGATTCCAGGAACTCTGCAGAGCCTGCAGGTGCAAAGCACGGTTTCGCGTGTGCACGCGTAAATCTGTTCCTCGGGAGGGCGCGTTTCGGGGTGGGCCCCCGGGGGGTGCACGCGGCGGGGATGCTTCGAGGGGCGGAAATATCGAGCGGGTTCGCTCCGGGAACGATATTCGTCGGAGATATTCCGGCTCGTTCTATATGTGCATATTTATTTGTCGTTATGTCGCGATCGGGACACGGATCGCGCGCGGATGCGATTCTCATTGTAACTGGTATGGAACGGTTCTGGAAATAGAAGTCGAAGGTATAAAGGGAAGTAGGTATGTGCATACGTTCCGAAGTTTAATCGAAACTCGTTGAATAATGTTTCTTTAAACGCGAACGTAATAGAATGGCGATAGTATCGAGTTTGCAAGTTTTAGATACGACGGTAAGCTGTTGGCAGCGTGTACGACGTTTCACCGTATTTTATACGTATTTGATTCAAAATGTAAGAATCGTTAAGGAATTTCTAAGAAATTATTGACCCCAAATGATGAGAAGTTCGAAGGAACTGAAGAAGATAATTAAACGAGTTATCTTAACGCTTAGCCATTCGATCGGGGAGATCTCCCCACTTTCAATTAAGTCGGTGCACGATCGATCGGGGAGATCTCCCATTTTGACCTTGGCAACATGTTTCTTTTTTCTTTTCTGTTATTATTACTTATGCATTTGTTCTTCTATCTTCCACTTACTGCAACACAATTACTAGCGTATGAGTAACAATAATTCAAATAATAACCTCAAAGGGTTAATATTAGACGAGCTATTTCTACACAATTTACATCCAACGCCCAATACCTACAGCTAGCGGAACCCATACAAAATCCACATTCGTTATCGAACCAATTCACGGAAACATCGAAATGAATTCGAATTGATCCCAGTTCCGAAATTCTCCGCTGCTGCGCGTTTTTCGAAGTCCCTTCGCTCGGTCCGCCACATCGACAGGATTTTCCGGTGGATATCTCTCGAGAGCAGCGTCGCTCGTACGATCTCTCACTGAAACGCGATCGTTGCAGCCTGTACACACGGGAGGAACGATTCGCGCGTGAAAATGGCCGGGAGTGGCTATACTTCGCAGTCGTTTTCCTCGTGCTTTCCCTTTCCCGTGCTCTCCGCGCCGCGGAAGACGAAGTGGCCGCCGCCACGCGAGCTCTTCTCTCCTCGAAGCGTCCCTGCGCTGCCTGCCGCTGCACGAACGAGGATCCCGCGGGATTCGGGCGAATTTCCGGGTCAAGGGAGCCGGAATTGCTATCGTCTTAGGGGCAGAGAGGGCTGGGATTATAGGTTCAACGGATCCGAGTGAATCCCCAGCTAGTCTGGCTCCGGTTGAAACTTTAAAGACAAGAGGCTCCTCCGATGGCCCGAAGTAATTCGACGTTTGATTTACTGGCGGATACTTCCGGTCTCTTGCCGGTTGACGCTCATTCGACGATCGGATCTTTCGAGTGGGACAATGTTGAGTTTATAAATTGGTTCAGTAAGACTCGTGTGTCTAAAGGACTTGACTCGTCAAAATAGAAAGATAAAAAAATAAATTATACAAATTTTGTACGAAAATTTAAAGAAGGAAAGAGAGAGTGAGAGAGGGTGGGGGAGTGAGTAAGAAAGAGAGAGAGAGAGAGAGAGAGAGAGAGAAAAGCGTTCAGATGGGAATAAAGTACCGTGATACAGATTTTTGGTATCTTCGATTGTTCGATCGCATATCGTGATTCAAGTATCTTCGTGTAAAAAAGGAGTGTAATGCGAGAAATTTCTATTATTCTGTTTCCGTTAGAAAAGGTCTGTCTTCTTCCGGGAGAGTAGAAAGTATAATATTAATTTTGCGATGTTTAAAATTAAATTAGTGCCGCATTAAACGAAGGAACACGGTTCTCTAATCTATTTTTATTATCGGGGACGGAGTAACGATAGGAGCGAGCAAATTTCCATGTCGGAAGTGAGGGCAGCTTTTTTCATTCGGTATGCTGGAAATACATTAGAGACCCTAGATCTCTTTATTTTAGATCCCGGCCCCTGACCCGGTAGATATAGAAGCTCCTCCTGATTTATTTCGTTTCCAGGTCAGAGGAACTGAAACTATCTTAGGGGCTCTTGAGGGTTCAGGATTAGATTTAATAGATCCGAGCGAACCGGTGGTTCCTCTATATAGGGTGTCCAAAGATAGACGTCGGTGACGTAGAGAATCGCGGGATTGCCAATATGGTCGACGATAGCTCTGTCTTTCGCGATCGTTTGGCGCTGTTTGATAAGGAAAGGGTCCACGAAAGTTCAGATTGATTTTTTAAGCGATTCAACTCAGTGAATCGTACGTATGATAAGAGGTAATTTATTTATTTATTTTCAACGGGGTAAACTCTTTGTTACAATAGAAAGAAAGAAATGAAAAATTTATGAGTTACGCACCACTTTAATTTCTGAGTTTTTAAAAGAAAAAACAGAGCTATCGAAAAGATCAATAACCTTACAAAAATTATTACCGGTTACAAGTAGGCAGTTTAAGCAATTGTACATGGCCGTACAGTGTTCGATGCTGGTTAGTAAAAAATAAATTGTTATTTCTTAAATCGCGATTAGGTGAATAAAGGTTAAAAAAAGAAAAAATGTCAGGAGTGGCAATGATGTTGTTCAGAATTTTATATATAAAGATTGTAGCACTATTGGTTTCGGTTAACATATTTAATTAACCTGATCAGCTTTTATTCACGTTTTGCTAGTTTAATTGACATTCGAGACGACGTCGCGTTCCATTAGAAATATTCTTAAACGACCAGAGATTATGGTAAGGCACATCGAATGGTGTTTAAGTCAGCGGCAGGTGTTCGAGCTGCACGGTTAACTTACAGCTTAACAGAAGCGAGCTACGAAGTTCCGAGTGACTGACAAAGGGGACGCGAAATCTCTTCGATCTTATTATGCCACGGAGCTTATGTAAATAGTTTTAATGGGGAATGTTCGGTATCCGTGCAAAGCCGCTTCCCGACGCGTCGATGCAACTGCACGTGGCATCGTCGACCTCGTTTGCGTCATGTTCTGCGTTAGGCTGACATTGGTCGTTTGTTTCAACGTTCTTGTCCAGAATTCGCCATTTGAACCGCCATTTATACGATAACATCGTTACATTAAAAATTAACTCCTCGAAAATTAACCAACGCGATAGCCCTTGCGATATCAATGGCACTTGGCAATGGAGACATCTTGCGTTTACTTTAAAAAATTTTGAATATTAAAATTTATATCTCAAAAAAATACTGTACTCTAAGAGAGTTTTAGAATCTTAATCTACAACATGATAGATCCGAGGATAATTGCATGACACGAGGTATTTTCCAGAGTTATCTTCAATGTGATCGAAGGTAGGATTAAAAAGTCCACGAAAAAAATTCATTCATCGAATTCTCACCTACCCTTTCTCTCTCTCTCCTCCTCCCTTACTTTCTTTCATTCTTCAACGTCGCAAATGCGAATGAAAATGTAAAGTCATAAGTCCGTGAGCACGGACGATCGATTACGAGGGCCGTTTCCGGTGGCGTCGAGCCACCGTCGTGGCCGTGGACCTCGAAAGTCGATGCCGCGAAATTGTCGGCCGCGGGGGCGAAGCTCGAAGTGGTTCTGGCGCGCGTGAATATGGAACAGGGGCGTGGAGGAGAGAGGGCCACGGAACTTTGCGAAAGCACGCCGTCATGCATATGGATGCGCGAGCTTTATTAATGGCCCGCGGAAGACGAATTGCAGGAGTTCGACCAGATTTTCGGTCGGTGCTCGCTCTCTCGTTTTCGATCGAGCCGCTCGTTTTGGACATCGAGCTTCTGCACGCCACCGCTGATAAATAAATGGACGTTTGTTTGTAAAACCACCATCGTTACCATATCCGTGAAGGACTTCAACAAAATTGCTGTAAAATAAAGCGCGTCTTACGTTCTATTTTTTGGAATCGTTTTGTGTAAAAGCGTGTGCGTTTCCTCTGGCGTTTTCTATTTTTATGATGCCACAGAACAGAGGCTGTCATTTGGGTGCCTTTTTGTAATTAACAATAATAACAATTACCATTGACTATCTACTAAATCGTTCTACTAGTGCCAAGTAAGGTGAAAAGTGAAAACCTATGAAGAAATGGTGTTAATTAATGAAGTCTTAATTGAGATTCGTATTCTTTGTAATTCTTTCACCGTTTCTGCGTGAAATATAGTCAAATCCCCGGAGGAGGCTTGCTGCTGAAAAATGGGTTAATGCCGAACAAGGGATTCGCTTTGAAGAGGAACGTTTGATGGTAGCTTTTATATAATTCGGGAGGAATAGGGGTTTCGGCGGTAAAATATATGGGTTAATTGATCGTGTCGCGACAAATTGAAAATTAGACGTCTCTACGGACCGATAACGCAAAGTTACGGCCGGTTTCGACGATGGTTCGTTGTTGCTAAACGCATAGATCGTAGGTTATGGAATATAGCTGTTATGGCACGAGCTACAGCTCGTTGTGGTAGGTCGTACGGTTCTACTGACCACCAGTTCAAACATTTTGCACCGTTACAACACGTTCCGTACAATCGTGCACGAACGAACTAATCCTCGAGCAGATTAACCTGAATACACGTACGTACTTTGTTATTATACCTTTTTCGCAGGAACTCGATTTTAATGCTTAGTATATACCAGGAAGTTGCGCATACATCGCATGACGGTTGCTGTGAGCATAATGAATTGGTCGTAACGAAGGAATTTTCATTGCATCGTAGGGCTTAAAATTCTCAAATTTACGAATTCTTAAGCTTTCGAATGATTTATATCTCCAAATTTAAAATTCTTCAACCTTACAAACTTTTATATTTTTAAATCTTCAAGCTTTCAAACTTTCATATTTTTAAATCTTCAAATTTTCAAATACTCAAATCTTCAAATCTTCAAATATTCAAATCTTCAGATTTTCTAATCTTTAAATTTTGAAGCTTTTAAATTTCTCCTCAAATTATTTAACTTTAAACATCGAATAAGTTCGCTTTTTGGTTTTCGATACGAAGCGCGTTTTAAGGTTGGCTCCTATGGAGAAGCTGAAGAAACTTCCGGTGCCCGGGACATTGTTCGAGCAAGTTTCTCATCCGATTAGTCACAAGTCAATCCACATCGTGAAATTTCCGGGGGAAGATAAACTTTTAATATAAGCCCCGCGCCGCCGGCTACGATGCTACATATCATTTATAAGTTGGTGTACCTTAATAGGGGGCGAAGTCGGGGGCGGTAGCTTGGTGCGGTATAAGGGGCTACTTAAAACTTTTTAAAACGTTCTCCAGGTGACGTTATGGTCCAATTATTTCCGTTTCCTTTCCCCGACCGCCAATCAAATTTGCGCCGAAAGAACGTTTTATGATTCTCGCTTAGCCCGCACCATTCTCTCTCACCCTCCCCTTCTGAACAAACACACTTCAAACGTGCCTTTACCTCGACAAATCCCGAAACTTTTCAACGAATTAAAATCCATCGATTATACGGATTCCGTCGATACTTTCGCAGTACCTATAATTCATTGAATATAAATGGACGATAATATTCGTAAAATCGATTACACGTGCATCGATGCATTTTCAAATGTGGCGTTGGAAACGCAAACGGTTATGCTTTGAGCCATTACTGTAGGAAAGGTTATAAATTAAAAAAGAAGGAAAAATAGAAAAGTGATTAAAGTTATAAATATACGTGTATTTTATAAAATCAAAACGACACAAACGAACACAAAACAACGAACTACGCTCCTTGTTCTACGCTGACTACTCAGCTTCTGACCCATTCATTTCTCGATCGAGAGGGACTCCAAAAAACAAAACACTCAGCCCAACTCTATCGATCTCTTCACACAAACACGCCTGCACACTCATTTACGCCCAGTCACGCATCAAATGTAACTTTCGTCAGACGCATATATACAGGGTGTTCATAGCAGTCAAAGGGTTAATTTGAATAAACGTGTAATTATTTCCAAATAAGTTTCTTACGCGTTGACACAAATGTGCACCGTGTGCACGATACGTGCTGGCATCGTGGGGTGTTTGTTTTCGGAAAAATTTTTCTGTCAAACGAACGGGGCGATCCCTCATAGCCGTCGACACCGGCGAAGATAAATACGATTACTGACAGGTACAAATGTCCTTTACGTTTACACTATAGCTGCTATATTTTTCTCTCTTCTCTCCCTTTCTCGCTGTCTCTCGCTCACTTCCTTTCTCTTTCTCCCGTGCCCCTACTGTTCTTTTTTTCGCTTTTCACCCACGAGAGGCACCTCCTCGACCCCGTTCCACGTTATTTGTCGTTACCTCGGTGTGCAATTTCATTGCCGGATAATTTATGGCCTTCGTCCGGGGCTATTAACCGTCTCTTCTGGCGTACGCGACGCTAATTTCGGCCATGAAAAGGCTCTGAATGGAACTGGAACTGATTTGCGTGACAGCAGGAACAATTGGAACCGTACGATTATTTCTCATCCGACCTTTACGGGAAACGTATAGGAACATAAATTCGAGATTTATCCTGAACTTAACCCGAACCTCAGAAAGGTCTTGCAGAAAGGTTGCATTAACGTTGTACTAACATTTCAGAAACCACAGCATTGAATTCCAGGTATTCCAGAAAGATAAAAGTGCTCTGCATTGTGGGCTTATAGAGACTAAAACCATTTAGACCCGCGTTCCTTTTGCTAGCCAAATTTTAACGAACGCACAATAGATGGTTTGGTATTAGAGGTATACTATTCTCAAGCTGGTTGTTAGTTATAAACAGTCAACACTCCCGATTCTTTCGGAATTTCAATCTCACTAAAATGCTTATTCCAATAATTACAACGGATCACTTTATATTCAAGTGTATGAAAAATCTGAAACACATTTTCATCATGCATACCACGGAGAATATTCATCAGGTTTTGCTCGATTGTCCGACTCAAAAAACTGAGCGACCGTATGGGGAATTGTTTTGCGGACGATCCTCCCGCTGGAAGAGCTCGCTCGAGTTTTTGGGCGAAACACGGACTTCCGTCCGCGGTTCTATTTACCTACTCGGCGCTGAAATTTTCGAGCGACCGCAATCCAGCCCGGTGTATCTGCATAGGACCAACGTCGGGGCGAGCCGAGGGAAAACGAACGAGCAGAAGAAACGAGCGAAGAAATTACCGGGGAATTTTCGTAGCTGAGCGAGGATCGAGTGAAACCGGCGGGAGGGATGAGAACAATGGGAGAAGCTCGTTCGAATCCGCGAACGTATTCCTTCCTTAGGTTCTTTGGCCCGGGTAACTAGCGCGCGCCGTCGTTTAACTTTCCCCGAAGAAAAACACGTATCCACAGCCTCACCGTGGTACCTCCCGGTCTCGTCACGCCTCGATGAATTATTCTCGACGGAAGAAACGCTGCTCTCGCGTTTCAACGCACGCGAAATTTCCTCCCGCAGGGATATTTAAGTCGTGCCTCCGCTCCGCAGGCATCTGCTAACCGGCTGACTAATTCATTTCAGACATCTGCGAGGATTTCCCGGTTCGAGCGGAGGATGTCTCGGAGTGGATGGTATGATGGAACGAGTCGAAACGATGGAATCTTTCAGAGCGAATAAAGTATGACGGTTATTTCGGTCTCTGCTTCTGTCGATTCTTCGATCACTCAACTCCTGCCATTTTTCAGTAACTCGATTCGCTTCACTTCCTGAATATTTCACTTCAAAGCATATTCTTCTTTCACTTATCCAAGTATTCCGTTTATTTCGACTTCCAATTATTTTCAGTCACCTCAATTATTCGATTACTTCAATTTTGTTTCCACTTTTCATTCTCGCATATTTTCAATTATCTCAGTTGCAGTTTTGTGTGCAGTATCTCTTGTTTAATAATACAGACAAAGATTAACCACAGGTTATATTTTTTACGGAAGATTTAACCTTTTTGTGAAAACTAGGTGCGACAAAATGATAGGGCGAGCAGGAAAACAGAAATCAACGAGATTTCATTGTTTGAGGGGGCAAATATTTCTTATACATTTTCACGTGTCGAATTTAAATCTGATCCCAAAACTACATACACCACATTAACACTATTCCTACCGACACTTCACGTATACCTATTCCGATCGCGACATTCCCACGTAAGACAAACTACAAATTTTTCTCAGGAACTAAACAATGAAAAAAGAAGTGAATATTGAAAAATGTATTATAGGTTTATTTGAGGAAAAGTATAAAATTTAAAGGTGGTTCGATTACGTTGTATATGTGGAATTGTAATCGAAATTTTAAAAACAGTCATTTGACCGGTCGTGGTAGGAATAGTGTTAAGTTTACAAGATAAATGGATAGCAAGTGCGCAAGTTTTCAGACTTTAGTTAGTTTGTTTATTAATCAGGCTCAGAGGTTAAACAGTCATATATGTAAATTTTAGTGTATCACTTAATTAAACTAAATGACGTATAACATAGGCGAATCTTACTAAATATTTTGAATTTGAAGATAAACGTACCGTATCGTATAAACGTATCTTTAAGCGAGATATATCGATAAGGGTGTAGAAACGAGTGCCTGGCCGGCGCCAGATCTTCTGCAGCCGGCAGGCGGATAATGCCGCGTGCACACGCGACTCTATCGATTCAGGTTTCGCACAATGGCGGCGGCGGCGACGTCGGTGTAGGAGGCGACGCGCCATTCACCGGCGCTGATGAGAACAAGCGGCCTCGTAAGGGCTGGAAAGTAAAAGTCCACGGCTGCGCGGTCCGCTCGCGTAATACGCGCCAACCAGCCAGCCACTGCTCCGTGAATGAGCCTCGTCGACCCGGCCTCGGATACACTGCGCGATAAAATGATAGCACAGCTTATGATTTACAGTGTTTCTTGAATAACTTTAAAGCGGTATATCCCGGCAAAAAAACATCCTACAATTAAAAGTGAAATTTATAGGGGAAGGTTAGTACTATACGGTACTATTTACGAAAATATTGGACAAATGTTATTATCTATGGAATATCAATGTAAATATGGAAGTATCCATCTCGCCTCTCCCACTAGCTAACTTTTCGGGAACGCAAAGTACTTTAACACATCCATCTCAAGAATCATATTTCTTTTTAAGAGAAATTCAGTAAATGTTGTCAGAACCCTAAAAAATGTCATCGAAAGCTACAACTGAAATCAACCCCCCCTCCCCTTCCAATGGTCGACTCTTGGAACCGCGAATCAGCAGCCATCGCGAAGCAAAGCACTAATCGCTGTCCGTGCTTCACGAAACAGAGCGGATATCATCCTTCATGCTCGTTTCCCCTTTCATGTGCCACTTCGTCTTCCTCCAAAAACGCAATCTCCAGGGCTCTGCCACAGAGGGGGGATGTCGTACGGTGACCATATTCGTTCCGCAGGCAGACACCCTCCCTCTCCTCACCGTTTGTCAACGGGAGAACCAATTTCGAGCAGGTCTCTCGGTTCCCCGGTGCATTGGCGGTGACGCAATCGGCGTGTCTTAACCCGTTGCACGCTCTCCCCGTCCCTTTCGTGGCCGAGCACGTGCTCCGAGGCAATCTCGCGACGCGCGCCACGACCCCGGGGGGTGGGTGGGTCACAGACGCGGGATTCGTAAATTTCGGCGGCCGTGACGTCGTTGATATAACGAAGAGCGGTGCACTCCGGGGCTCGTTCGTGCCTAGGTGGACCGTCCATTTCTCCGCACTCTATTCCGCCGGAATATCCATTAGTTACAGCAGCACCGTTGACGAAGCATGTTATTTCCCTTGTGTACAACGTCTGCCTCCTCTGCCACTCCGTCTCCTTCTCGTCTTTCTCACTCTTTGTTTCGCTCTCTCCTTCACTCTCTTATTCTCTCTCTCTCTTAATCTCGCACTCTCTTATTCTCTCTATCTACCCTCCTCTCTCTATTTCTCTCTCCCTCTCTCTTCCCGTTCGATCTCGTCGAGACTTCGTCACCGGGTCCTGCGGTTTCGACGAACTAGACACCCTCTGTGTGGAACTTGTCCGCGATTAAATTCCGCGACCGACCGTGACTTGATTGGAGAACCGTTATTCGGCGAACTAATTTATTGCCGGCTCCGTGAAAGGTTGGTAATTAGGGGGATTTTTATCTTTGGAAAGAGAATAGAGAAAGTTGGGATACCTATAGAACATGGTTTTACGTGTAAACGATGGATACGCATTGCAGTTTTATGGCGTATTAGCTGTTGCCTGCGTTCGTTTTTTTTTATAGTTTTATTTATTTTGCAGATCTTCATAATTCTCATTCTATTAGTTTTTCAAATTTCAATCACTGCATTGTACAAGTGGTACCCATGCAGATACGGAGAAGAGGAACTATAATAGTAACAAAGATTATACGATGAAAATGTCGACATTTCGGGAGTTAATTGTATTCTAACTCGATAATTGTCTGGGAACAAGTCTACGGACGGATCCCTCATTTCCTCGCTCAACAGCCCCAACCATGTCTGTGTTACATTAATCGAACGACAGTGCTCGACAAGGGTTGTTCGGAACAGGAAGAGATCCCGCGAACGGTTTCCTGGCCCGCGTCTTTGTTCGCGCCCGGCCGCCGTGTAAACGCGGCGCGGATCGGTCCCGGGGGCAGGGGGAATTCCGGAAACGAGGGAAAAGGGTTCCCCGTTGTTTCCCCAGCTGCCGAAATCGCCTTCGTGCCTTGCGACCGACCGGCACGCGGCCACGGCCTACGCAGCGTAATCGTTGCTCTCCATCTTTCACGATCCGTCGCCTCCCATCCGGTACGCGTCGACCTGGCCCGGAAGTCAAATAAATGATGGAAGTCGACGGGGACACACAACTATAGGGGAAGGAAGCTAAATAAAAGAGCTACACGATCATTCGGATGTCGGGAATTTGTTTTGCCGCCCGTTTCGACGGGGTGGATCCTGTGCTTGAGGAATGATGTATGGTTTTGTGAAGTTTCAACTGAAAAGGGTACCTACCTCGGATTGATCTAACCGGGAACGTTACAAGGATCTTGGATAATTAACGAATCGTTAATTTATGCAATAGCTACCTGATCTACGACTTTTCAAGCGTTTTTAACTATTTTCCTGGGGTAGAATGGGATGAATAACGTCTCTTGTTATTTTACAGTCAACGCAGAACAATATGTACAGTAGCTAATAAAAGTTTAAGTGTAATAAATAGTATTCTATCGTAATAAATAATAAATAGTATTCTATCGTAATAACAATAAAAATGAATCTATATGCAATATTTAGAAACCATAAAGCTACGCTTTACATTGTCCTATCGTATTAAACTATTCTTTAAGATGTTTCTGACCTACGTACGCCTTACAATTTTGGTGATTAAAATTTTTAAAAAATTCTTCATTTTACTATGAGAATACCCACCCAGTGTCTTGAACAGAAATTTCAGCGTGTGAAACATGAATAGATGGGTACGTTGTCTCAAATCGCGGATTTTCAACAACCAGCCCGAAGAACGATCGCGGCCAACGAATCGCGGTATCATTTTATTAAAGCCAAACCGTCATCCCCTTCGACCTTCGCGCAACACCGTCGTCAAAATCAACGGCGCATTCTCATGGTAATACCATGGCGCCCAAAATAATTTCCAGCTTACTGGACGCGGCTGTTTCCGTTTCCACAGTCGGCGGGGTCCGCGTACGCGTATAATGCGTGCGCGCAACGTGGCATGGAGAGGAATCACTGACGGAAGAAATAAATTCGTCCGGGTATGGCGAACAAGTACCACGAAGGGGAACGCACACGCGCATACATACAGTACGCGACAAAATGATAGCGCAAGTAGGAGAAAAAAGATCAACGAGACTTCGTTGTTTGAGATGGCAAAGATTTCGCATGCATTTTCACGTGTCGAATTCAAATCTGATCCCAAAAGTAGCCTGCCGCATTAAGTTTACAAGATAAATGGATAGAAAGTACGGATTTTCCCTATAATTTCGTTGATATTCCACAGATAGTAACATTTGTCCAATATTTTTGTAAATAGCACCGCACAGTACTAACCTTCCCCTGTAAAGTCAAATTTGACTTTTAACCCCTTGACTACTGTGGGCGCCTATAGGCGCTTAGAAATTTTGCGTTTGTGATACTGAGAGCGCCTATAGGCGCTCGACACAGTTTGACTTCCTGACACTGAGAGCGCCTATAGGCGCTTCACACAGTTTGGCTTTCTGACATCAAAAATTCGCCGTTCTCGGCGCACATCGTAACTCAATCCCTGCCGTATTGTACGACCAGTACATATCAAAGTCTGCCGTAGTCAAGGGGTTAATTGTACGAGATATATCGTTTTGAAAGTAGTCGACAAACACTGCAAATCATAGGCTGTGCTATCATTTTGACGCGCACTGTACGTACACCGTGTATGTAGAGAAACAGAGGTGGAGAAAGAGAGAGGATGGGGGATGCTGAGGGGGGTGGCGCTGCGTCGCGGATGGATCGGGGGCGACGTATCGGACGAAAATCCCGACAGTGTTAATTTTCCAGTGGACGGTTTCCCCTGGCGGAAGCTCCTGGATGCAGGTCCGCAGGGAGCAGAGAGAAAACGTAACGCGTACCTCGATCGTGCCGCCTACACCCCTGCGTACCACCCCCTTCCGCCTCTCGGAATCCCTCGTCGGGACCCTCCGCGTGCGTACAATTATTGTTGATTAAAGGCATTGTCGAACGCCTCGTTGAAAGGCCGCGCTGTGCACCAACGATGCACCCGATGAAATTGCATTTAGTGGTTTTGCCCGTGAAACGCTGCGCCGCGCCGGACGCGGAGGGATTCCTCGGCTTCCTGCGCGCTAGTCGACGATTCTTCGATGGTCACGTTAAAAACGCTTCTTTTGTCAGTGAACAATTTTAAATTTTCGTATAACACGGGCAGATTGACAGAGCTAGCTAAACTATCGTGTATCTTCGCCAGTGTAATTAGTCGCTCGATAGGGGTTGTAGGATACGCTTACATTCTCCCCGTCATATATTCTCCAAACACTCGTTTCCTTTCTTTATAATTGTAAACTTTTCTCACTCAATTCATTGTGTCACGGTCACCAAAAATTCCTCAGTCGCGACGTTATCTTAGGTACTCATTTTTCGGACCTCAGAAACATTCTAGTCCAAAAATCGTATCCGCTCGATCGCATTTCTACAGTATCTATAGTATAATTATATCTGATTCCTATTTTCGTCAGCATTCTATATTTCTGCACCTCCAGATGTACTTATAATAGTACTAATATATTTTCTGTACGTTCTCAACATTTCTATACCTTCTTCCATCTTGAATGCAATTAAAGCTATCGAAAAGTAAAGTTCTCGGCCAATTCGGTACTATTCGACGTTTAATTCTCAACGCAGGCAGTCCCGTGGATCGTTATGACCCGTTATGGCTCGTTACATCTGTGTCGCGATCGGCCACCGAATCGGCGATCGCAATTTCGTTAACAAACATCCATCATCGATACGTGACCAGCTCATTACGGCCGCGATTCCGGCGTAGCTCGGTCAGCCGGCCACTCTCCCCCCCCCCAGCGACCTCTCCCCGAAAATCATCCGCAATGGCTGCTCGCGTACCAGACCTTCACCGTAGTCGGTCGACCCGTGACGTTCCCCTGTGGCTATGACAGAGCCGGGTGCACGCATACGTAGGAGGAGGGGCGGGAGATATTTTATTTCGGTGCCTGGCCAGCCATAAATCGCGTTAATGGGGCGATTCTTTAGGGTCGGTTCACAGCGGAGAACAGGACGCGGCCTCTGAATTGGAGCGAATCGTCGGTGAAAGAGCGTTAGGTATGCAGAGGGCTCGGCTTATGAAGCCGCAACCCCCGTTATAACCGCATGTTTTTCCGCTATAATCGCGGGACCGTCCGCCATGGACCTGGGCAAGGTGAACGTCGTGGAGGCCAAGACGTCTGTATATCTTTGGAACGACGTCGTTAGGACGTAGTTCATTACCAGGACATCGCAAACGGCTCGCGCCGTTGACCTCGACCTCGACCATCGTCTTTCCGTGACGCGATCTATCCTATTTCGGTTTCACCGGCTATACGCGCTCGGGGATTAACGTGGATCCGGCTAATGGAACGAGGGTGATTTCTGTCCGGGGTACAATGGGTGTTGTAAGTTTCTCGTGCTGTTTGAAAGGCGAGATGCGGGAGGCGAAAGCCACGTGTAATTCGTAGAATCACGTAGATGTGGAGGAAGGTGGAACGGATGGTTGGCCAACGAAAAGATAAGGATCTGTATTCGCAAACGTACTCGAGGTCCCCTCTGCGAGGTTACAATGATTGCAGTTGATTCTTGCAGTTATTGTTCTACGCGCGCCTTCTACTCATAAACAGTTATTTATAGCCTAAGTTCCACGCATTTCAGAGTGTTTGATAGTTGCTCCGCCACGCGGCTCTAGACAGTATAAATAGACTCCATCAGTGCAGAGCGGAGTAATCTTTGAATATTCAATAAATTTCAAACGCAACCTTGGGCTAAACATGCAGGTATTACTCTGGATCGACTACGCGATTGCGTAACTAGTTGAAATTGCGACCAAGTTCATAAAGACCGAAAAAACCTAGCCTAGTTGATCAACCCCATGTTGCTTTGTGCAACTGTCTTCGTACCTTCCGCAAAAGTGTCTACCGAATCTCTTCTCGAATTTACGATCCGAAGAAACAGAGTGAAACTTCGCGTTCCACGAGTCAGGAAGAAGCTAACGACTTTTCAGCGGTCGCGCAAAAGTATTCGTCGGACCAACTTTTTCCCTGAACTCTACGAATGTTCCGCGTTTCTTGTGCTGGTATGGTTATCATAATACAAGTCCCGACCCGGATGAGGTCGTAGGAATTTCGACCATTGCGTTTTGCTAGTCTCATGACAAACCTCGTAAGGTTCAATCACAGAGTTGCACCTTCCACGTGTTGCATAATTATAATAAATCAAAGTATTTCAATAAACAATATTAAAACTACGTTTTTAATAGCGAGAATATGTCGCAGAACCAAGCGATCTTCAGTGTGTTTAATATTTTATGTTATATTTCGTGTGATGGAGTTAATAATTGTTGTTTGAACAACTTGTATTTAATAGTATTACGCATTTACTCACACTTCTTCCCGCTCGTGTTTCCCGCTTGGGAAGGTGTGACCTCTAAAGATAGCATCCGAAGCGAATTGCCCTCGGGAGACGCGCGATGCCAGGGCAAAAGACAGGAGACTTCATTAGTCAAGGACAACGGCGTGTAACCGCGAACAG
Source organism: Tetrapedia diversipes (assembly GCA_033822845.1). NCBI lineage: Eukaryota > Metazoa > Arthropoda > Insecta > Hymenoptera > Apidae > Tetrapedia > Tetrapedia diversipes. The sequence goes on along the minus strand of JAOPTO010002222.1, from coordinate 455,216 downwards.
CGAACGACCGCAGAAATTAGGGGGTGGTTTCCCTAGCACCAATCGATCCACCTCCCCCGTAGAATCCGCCTCGCGAATTCTACGCTTTGATGTGCATCATCGATCGCTGTTTGCCTGGAAAATTGTAACTACAGCCGCTGAATGTTTTTAACGCGTCTCTAAAAGTGGATTGAAAATGTATATCGAACGCGCAATAATATTGGTTTTGGTTTCGCGTTTTTATTTTGTTTTTTCATTCGCTCTGGTAACAGAGTAGCATTTCTGTTTGCCGACAAAGATTCGCTGGAAAGACGAGAGATATGCAAATACATAACGCGTTGGAACGAACGAGCTTCGCGCGAAACCGGCTCGTTGTAAACGCGCACCGATCGAATATGGTTTCGAGGGTATCGAATCTCTCGTTTTTTTTCCTTTTTTTTTTCGGAACCCTCCCGCGTTTGAATTTTTTTTTCGCTCCTTTCGCTCCCGTTTGTTCGCTCACGTTGTTCCCGCGCGCGAGACGCGTTCTCGAAACGAGAGTATCGACGCACTTGAAAAACGCGTTGCATCGATACACCATTATTCGGATTGATGCGCGATAAACTCGAATTCGCGCGCGAGCCTACCCGCGTGAACGCACGCGATACACCGCAGAGACGAGGCCGGCCGCCTGCAATTTCTCTAATTGCACGCTTTTATCCGCCGTATGTGTGTGCACGTGTGTGTGTGTGCGTGCAATACTTTCCGCGACTCGTGACGCGGACCGTGCCGAGGGCACTTGATTTCCATCGATTGAGTTTTATCGCCGCTGGAAATATTGAAAACATTTTCGTTTACCGCGCCACCGGAAAACACACCCTTCCACGGACGGGGTGGCCGCTCGCCGGCTTTAAACAGCGGCCCCCCATCGTCTCGATATGTTTTAACGTTTTAACGTTTCGCTTGTTATTGTTCCCCGAATCTTCCGTCTCTTTCCTGTATTTTTTCTCTTTTTCTTGCTTTCGCTTCAACGCGATCGCGGCGTGTCATTTTTCGAGACCCTTTAACGAGACAAAGGCTGATATTAAAAAGGACTGTCCGAGCGGACCGTTTTCACAGAAATTAACCCGAAGTTCGCTCGTGTTCGGGTACGCGAGACTGGTTGAAGTATAGGATGAGCGCAATTTTAAGCTGCGAAACGAGGGAAAATAAGAAGCTCGAGTTTCGCGAAGCGTCGTACGACGCTAATTTGCTACCGGTTTTTAGTTACATTTGCATTGCTCGATCAATAAAAGTTAGCAAAAATAATCGTTAGAAAGATACATTGTATATTGCGGCGATCGGCTTATGTTTGATTGCTCACGTATCCCCACCAGGACTCGCAGCGGTGGGATCGCGCCGGATCGTATTCTTTTGTTTTTTTGTATCATTATATATTTGGCAGGAGTTCTCGACATAGTGTAGTCCACGCAAGTTATGCTGTATAAAAATATCTAATATAAAATATACTCCCTCTCCGTCTTCTTCTTCTTTTTTTGATAATAATTAAGAAAAATGGTAATAGTTTTGTAAATTTTGCTCATGAAGTCCGAAACCCGTTAAATTAACGGGTGCCATAAACCTAGTGCTAAAGAACAAGTGCTAGAAAATATATAAACCTGTTAGCCAACAGCTGAATTCGTAGCATCCGTAATGCGTTTAGTATCCAATTATTATTATTATTACGTATCATGTTCAAATTTATCGTCAATTTTGTGTAACATACGGACTAAGCTACAATCCCCGAACGTTTCCTTGCGGCCATAGGTCAAAGATAACTTCGGTGGACGGATTCACCGGAGGGTGTACCGCCTCCTTCGCAAAGGGTCACGTTCTCCCTTATCTCCTCGCACGACCGGTCGGCGCGACGGTCAGTTGTTCCGCAAGAAGTCTCGCTATTTCGTCCCCTTAGAACCAAGGATCCGAAGCTCGGGGTCGAAATCGTCGAGACGCGCTTATCGTTCGACCTATCGCGGGTGACGTCGTTTTTCCTCGAACCTGGTGTTATCGACCGCAACAACGTTTCTTAATTTCTAAGGTGACGTATTGTCCGTGTTGAAAATCAATAAAAAAAACTGTATAATTGCGGTATCTATGAGTGACATTGGAACTATCTTGTTTTTCGTTTTATAAAATGAGTGTGGTATGCTCGTGTTCTCATTTCTTTTTTTTTGGGTGTTATCGTTTGTTACCGTTATCTTTTTATTCATTCGTTTCACATTCGTCTCAAGCTTGTGAATATAAAAAAATATTTTGAAAAATATAATTTTTGTTCTCGTTATAATACTAGGGTTTGCCATTGGCTTATTTTTGCCTTAATATCCCATCAGTACCCCTTCCTTGACAATCACCTTTGATCCCTTACTATATAATAAGAATATTATAGTGTTTCAAATAAGAATGTATTTTACTTAGTAATATAAAACCCCATTTCCAATACCATAATACATATAAATAATTATCGATCCTATCGATCTGGCCATTGAGAAAAAAGAAATCGGGTCGCGAAAAATTGATCACTCCGTGATATTTCCGTAATGCCGACCGATGCGTATCTTCCGCCGGCGCATAAATGTGCACACGGTCTCATCATGGCTCTGTACGTGCTCCGTTCCACGATTTCGCTTCGACGAGCTTCCCTACCTCCTGCAGGGGCGGGAAGGGAGGAACGGGAGGAGAGAAGAACGGAGACGAGAAAGAAAGGGAACTCGGCACACTCTTAATCTCGAAGGTTTATCGAGGCCGACGTAAATCTGCCCAAGCGCCAGGCGTTTCTGCCTCGCCTTATCGACCGAGCCTCGATAATCGATTTACCCTCCCCGATCCCGACGCCATGCCGCCTCTCCTGGCCCTGGAGGAATCAGTTACGATAACACAGCGAGGGATGCTTCCGTTCGAGTGAGCGTCAGTCAGGATAACGCCTGTCTCTTATACACATCAGATGTGTATAAGAGACAGTTACTATTCCGTCGAACGTGAAACTACGTTCGCAAACGATACGTAATCTCCGTGAAAATTGGTTTTAATACGTTTTTCAGGGCGAACCGTCGCCCGGCTCAGGCAGCCGCGAATGTTTTTCAATTAAAATCGGCGTTTTTCCGCTAGACACGAGATTACTCGGTTATTCCCGCGTACACACAACGGGTGGTGATAATTTCTGTCCGTTGTTCCCAATTGATAACTCGTTTCCTCGTCCCCGTTCGAAAACGATTCTACTTTAATCGAAAACGAAACTCCGCTGAAAGCTACTCGATGATCTTCGAAGTCAGCTCGATCGATCGTCGATTTTCAATGGAATTTTGATGCTTTTTCGTTAACACTCGCATGCCGGACG